>VDFB02323532.1:0-115851 GCA_007258455.2 Sequoia sempervirens
CAAAGCAATATATGAGTCCATTTTAGAGCACCAAATCACAAGTGAAAAGACATTGGTTCAATTTTTTAATCCATAAACGAAATATAGTAGGTTGTTGATCCTAAGGTTCTTTTTAAATCCAAATGCAAGAAATGAACAAAAATAATTCTTTTTAAACCCAAATGAAAGCTAGTGTTCTAAAGAAAGAAAAAGATGACAAATTCCTAAGGAAGTGTTAAACAAACACTTAAGTGTTTAAAAACACTTTGATTAGATAAGATATCATCTCCATGCTTCTCCTTCCTTTGCTTTTGGCTTCCAACCTACAAAATAGAAAATAATCAGATTCTGGAAAAAAATAGAAGTTAAAAAGCCAGAAAATAGTAGATAACTAAGTCATGAATTAAAGCACATGCTAAAAAAATAAATTCTCCCTTTTTCTATTTTCCAGCATCGCAATTCATGAAGGTGTCACTATTTTTTTCTTCCAGCGTCGCTCTTACAGCGTTGCTTTACTAGTCAGCGGTGCTCTGTGTCGGGACAGAGAGCACGATTGCGTCGCTCTTTTCGTCCAACGGCACGGTTCTTGAAATCGTCAGAGTTTTGAAATTTTTGAAATAGGGTGAGATCGGCGAGTCTAGTGGTGCAGTTTTGAATTTGAAATTTTGGTGAGATGAGCCTAGCAGCGCTAAAATAGCGATGCTGACGAGCTCGCATTGGAATTTCCTGTGTGTCAATAAAAAGCAGAATTTTCACAAAAAAGTTAGAATTAATGGAATGTTGCCCTCCTTCTAGTGCCAAATGTGCAAACCCAAGCCTAAGTACCTACAAAACAACATGATTTAAAAAAGTTAAACAAGGAAATGCAAGCCTAAACATGGATTCCCCATAAGATTCATTAACATATCAAACTAGGAATGAAAATATTGAAGAACACAATGTAAATGACAAAAACAAGATAAATCCTAATTAGATATGCAAACTCTCAATCCCATGGGGGAATTGGTGCCAATTTGATGTGAAAATTTGGCCCTTTCCCAATCCCTAATATGCAAGTTGATTGTTGTTAAATATTTTTGATCCACTTTGGTGAAGAATGTGATAGCTCCAAGCCTAAAATCTGCAATAACCTAGTTAGGAACTGAAATGATGGATGAAAATGGCTAAGTATTTTAGCATGGTAACTTTGCTTGGAATGTGGATGATGAAATGAGGAGAGGAGCTCTTCATTTATAGGATTTCAAGAGGGATGAATGCCCAAATTTTAGCAATGTGGGATTAACATTCATCCAATGATATGGTGCCACTTGTCAAGCTATGAATGGATGATGGTTGTGCAAGATTTGGGGTTTGTGCCAATAAATGCCAATATTTGAATTTCAAATTTGTTGAAATGACATGTAAGGGGGAAGGGAAAATGCAATAAATGCCACTTGGCTCAAGGCAAAGGACATGTAAGAGATCTTAAATGCCTTGTTGGATGTACACGTTGACTTGGAATTTTTAAATTCAAATTGAGATAATATTCCAAAAGATGCCATGTGAGAAAATGGGGATTTAATAAATGAATTTAATCTATTTTCATGTGCAAATTACATTATCTAGAGGATGTGGCATGAGATGAGGTTAAATTAATCAAGGGTTTTAATTAATTTAATAGGAGATTAGATGATGTGACTTATTTGACTCAAATTCATGGGTTTATTTAAATCAGATAAGAGAGGAATATGATTAAGAGGCTAATTAAATAAATATTTTGATTTATTTAATCAAAAGGGATGGTTTTAGATTAAATCAAATAAGGTTTTAATTTATTTAATTTAATGGATAAACTTTTGAGATTTAATCAAATAAATTGATTATTTAATTAAATAGAGATAATTAGATCAAATGAAATGATTTAATTAACAAGAGAAAGTGGCTCAATTAGACAAAATGATTTATTTAATTAAGAGATGAATATTGATGAATTTAATCAGATAAGGGAATTTGATTAAACGGTTAGACCAAGGGATGATTTAGGAAGAAACGATGTTAGTAAGTCAGGATCAAATGCACGATGCCAATCACTATATTTTCAGTGTCTACAAATGCAAGACAACTGAGAAGGGGGTGAATCAGTTGTCACAAAAATTCAATTTTAAAGCTTCAACATAAATCCATTCCACAATCGTACTATTTTGTTATTAAACATAAGTAAGCGATACAAAATAGAAAGCAAGATAACACACTGGACATTATATTTTACATGGAAAACCCAATTAAGGAAAAACCATGGTGAGGATTAACTCACAATATAAAATTGTTCTAGAACTAAAAATATAAGGCTCAATACTAAGGGCGCTTTTCTCATATAGGACTCACTATCTAGATACAAAAGTTCACTGCTTACAGGGAGGCTCACTACCTACAAAATATTTACAAAACAAAAGAAGGCTTTATAGCCAAAATGAACTAAGAATAATGCACCTAACAAGTGTTGATATAGTTCTAGTGATGTTCAATACACTGACTCAACACACTTCATTATATTCACTCACTTTCGCGCACACTGTCTCACTTCAACTACTAACATGTATAATTTTTTCTTCACCTTAATCTTCAACCCTGTCCAATATATATACTTGAATCAACTACAAGCATCAATTAGGTTGGCCTAGTTATATGCACATAATTTTTACCAAAAATACTAATGGTCGGCTTCAAGCGATCACAAAATCTTCCCAACATGCTATACCAAGTCATCACAGACCTAGGATAGGTCGCACATATATCCACATAACAAAGATTAATTCACCATTCATTTGGTCATCCAAGGATAGACCTAATAGCACATTTTCAAATATCAGTGAAATGTCGATACACCATACGACCATCTAAATATGCAAGATCTTGAATGTACTTGCTCCTGACACCTACAATCCATTTCCCAAAACCACAAGTAGTGACAGTCGATTGTGGAGAAGTGCGGACAAAAATATCGGTGAAAGCAACATGGATACCGATTCAAATACCAGACCAGGCACAACCTTAAACTTGTAATCACAACATGGTGACATTAATGACAACACAAAAACTGTAGAGACAGTCAATCTTCTTCATTTTTCTAACAATCTCCCCCTTTGTAATTGATGGTAACATGGAACAAAAACTCTCCCATCAATTTAAATTTCTCTTGACTACCAAAAAATTTTCTATGCCAATCTTTCCCCCTAACTTTAATCTCCCCCCTTTGACATCAATGGAAAAGGGTGGCCAAAAAAAATATGTATACAAAAATTTGAACATGGTGGCATCAAAATTCACAACAATTCCAAAAAAAACTTCCAATCGATCAAAAATTTCAATTTGCTTCCCCTTCTCTTCTTCTTGATAGCAAAAGCAACAGACATAGAACATTCAGGATTCAAGTAAAGATAACACTCTTCACCTGAAAAAATTTCTTATATCTTTCCTCAAGAATTGGACATAGATTTTTCCAATTAAAAGTAGCAGACTCCATTCAAGTGCAAATGCTTTCCAATACACCTAACAGAGTAAAAGATGGTGAAAAATATGAACTTTGTCCTTCAATATCTTCAACATCAATAAGAATTCTGGAAAAATGGTCTAACCGGACCTCAACAATCTCCTTAAGAAGCCAAAAAGTCTTCACCACATCATCTCTTTTCCTTTGCACAACAACTAGCTCAGCTTGTAATTCATTAACTCAATCTTTTCTTTCCTTCTTTATCTTCAAATATTTCAAAACTCTTTCCAATATTGTTTACTTCTGACTCAATTGCTTCAATTTTACTTCTAAAATTGTCTACCACAGTAGGCCACCAGAGACAATACTTGTAAATGTCAGATATTTCTTTCATGCACTTCTTTGTTTCCACGATCAGTTAAGATAATCTCCCTTTAGCTTTATTACACCTCTTTTCAACCAAAGCTTTAAATTTACATCCTTGTGTACCTTCAAGCAAGATTCTCTCTTCAACAATCTCAACAAGATTTTTTGGCAAGAAATTAGAAACAGTTGATACATCAATACCTTTCCAAAGTAGATATTCTACCAAAGCATCATCAATCTTCAATCTATCAATAGTAGAGGTTGCACTCCATAATTCACCAATCTTCTTCATCTTCCCCTTAACTAACATAGATTGGATGTCATCAGAGGATATATTCTCCTTTTCATCTAAAATTTCAATGATATCTTCATTTATAACTTTTTTCTTCTTTGATTCCAAAGTGGATTCATCACTGACAATATCTAATTCCCTTTTTCCGGAGGATGATCTCACCTCAAACTGACTCAAAGAAAATATACCAAAGCAAATTATTTATTTCAAATATTTGAAATAAGATTTACACATAATTGTACTATCTAACAATGCCTCCAGATACCTATAAACTTGTTTCCCAATAGGAATCCCAGATTCCCATACCACATTATCTTTTCCTGGTAGGGAACTCAAAAATTAAAACACAAAGAATATCAACAAAGATCCAAAATGAAAGGGATAACCCTCAATTATTGACATTTGAACATTCTTAGAAACATTTTCAAGCCAAATATTTAAGATTTTTTATCGATAAAGCTCATGCGTCTTTACAAATACCAGTCAATTTCTCTGCATCTTTATACTTCACAGTTTTCTTTCCATGAAGGTCACAGATACTACATAAGCCAGTGAATGCCTTGATCATTTTCTTCATAGCCAAGTTGGGTTTTTCCAATACAATGCTTCCATTCTTGAAATGATTCAATAAGAACAAGATAAACTCTTTATCGACAACCCACCAAAATTCACTCCACAAATCCATAGCTAGAGTTTTGATGTTATGTAATTCATCTTGGTTCAGCCCTAGTTCCATTTATTTCATCTTCCTATGATCAAATTCCTCTAGCTTAACTCCTTTTAGCTTCAAAGGGAGGACATCACTCAATTATTTTTCCATTTCTATGCTTTCTATTATTTGAAACTTCTTCATTTTTCTTCTTCTACCCTTTTGCAAATAGAGAAACAAATTCTTTGATTACCTAAATTAATTTCTTTGAATTTCTTCCATAATTGCTTCAACTTGCTTCAAGATCTCTCCAAGATCACTCAAGTTCTTCAAAATCTCAATTAATCAATAAGACTCACAATATTTCAACTTATACACCATTGAATTTTCCCTAACCACACATTAAACATGGAAAACATCAAAAAGTTGCTAAAAACATCCTTCCCAACATAGAAAACCCTAATTCGGTCTGTAAACTTCCATACCAACATGATTTCTTCTGGTTCCTTTTCCAAAAATTTTGAATCCTCATTTTTGACATTCCATCCTCGTTCTAGCCTCTTACATGCCATACAATAGTGGGTTTTATAATTTTTTTGATAATGCTCCCCCTAAGACCTTGCTAAGTCTAATTACTGAATAAGTCATCTGTCTCAGATGAGGGCACAGACCCATCAGTAGTTTCAGGTTTTTATTCTTCTTCTTCTTTCTTCTTCCATACCTTATTCATCTCTTGTTTCATTTCTTCTTTGTAAATATTCTTTATTGGATCATTCTTCTCTATTGGAGTAGACTGCTTTCCATTCTTACTTCTCCAAACCTTTGAGATATGTCTAGGTTTATTACAGTTAGAGAAGACAACACTTTTCTAATTAGTATAACCTCCATTACCTCTCAACCCACACTGATTTGCTTTGTGTCCAAATTTGTTACATGTATTATAATATCCATTAAAGGATTGATTAATTCTGCCTCCATGAAACCTATTCATCATCACCCTACTAATCATTCTCACATAAGATATGCATTTAGTAGCCTTATGTCCAAATTTCTTGCATGAAAAACATTGTCTAGTAAAAGAGCCAGGAAACTATTTCTAATTCATTATGGTTCTACATTATGTTGCTTTATGACCATATTTATTATAGGAAAAACAAATACCATTGAAGGAGGGATAGCTTTGTGCATTAGGTTGTCTCATAGACTGTCTTCTTGCAAAATTCCTCTTCTACTTACCCTTGTCCTGAGTCATTTTATTTCCCTTAGAACTTTCACCAGCATCATTTCCCAAACTAGCTTTGTCTTTACTTGATTTTTGTCCAACAATCAATTCTTCAAGCTTATTGAAGCTAGATTTGATTTTTTTCTCACAAAGCTATGCCTTCTCTAGTTCAATCCTTAGGTTCACCACCTCTTGTTCAAGTTTAGAGCATTCATTAGCTTTATTCTGCACCATTGCATTTAGACCTTCTTCAATTCTTTTCTTTTCTTCTAGCAACACTTTTAGTCCAATTATTTCTTGTTTTAGTTGCTCACTTACTTCTATGTGTCTTTCCTTGATTTTCTTCAGTTGGTCTTTCAATTTTCAGACACATTCATTTGCATCATCAATATTTTCCTTCAGATATCCATTTTCTCTTTCCACTTTGTCAAGATCCTCAAGAGCAATCTGGAGCTCTCCTTTATCATCCATCTAATCAATCTTTAGGATCCTCCTCAAGTGGTTAAGCTCTTCCCCAACAAACAAAATATATGATACCAATTGTTAAAGGATGCAAGACAATTGAGAGGGGGGTGAATCAGTTGTCACAAAAATTCAATTTTAAAGCTTCAACATAAATCCATTCCACAATCACACTGTTTTGTTATTAAACATAAACAAGAGATACTAAACAAAAAGCAAGATAACACACTGAACACTAGATTTTATGTGGAAAACCAAATTAGGGAAAAACCATGGTGAGGATTAACTCACACTATAAAATTGTTCTAGAACTGAAAAATATAAGGCTCATTGCCAAGGGCACACTGCCCAAAAAGGACTCACTGTCTAGATACAAAAGTTCACTAGTTACAGGGAGGCTCACTGCCTACAAAATATTTATAGAACAAAAGAAGGATTTACAGCCAAAATGAACTAAGAATAATGCACCAAACAAGTATTGATATAGTTTTGATGATACTCAATACACTGACCCAACAGACTTCATTATATTCACTCACTTTCACGCACACTATCACACTTCAACCACCAACATCTACACTTTTTTCTTCACCTTAATCTTCAACCCTGTCCAATATATACTTGACTCAACCACATGCATCAATTAGGTCAGCCTAATTAGATGCACATCATTTTCACCAAAAAAACTAACAACCAGCTTCAAGCAATCACAAAATATTCCCAACATGCTACACCAAGTCGACACAGACCTAGGATAGGTCGCACATATATCCGCATAACAAAAATTAATTCACCATTCATTAGGTTGGCCAAGGATAGACCTAATAGCACATTTGTAAATATCATTGGAATTTTGATAGACCATATGATCATTTGGATGTGTAAGATCTTGAATGTACATGTTCTCGACACATACAATCCATTTCCCAAAACCACAAGTAGTGACAGTCGACTGTAGAGGAGTGCGGACAAAAATACTAGAGAGAGTAGCACAAATACCGGTTTAGATACCAGACCAAAATACCCAATTAGGCATAGCCTTAAACATGTAATCACAACATGGTTACATCAATGACAACACAAAAATTATAGAGATATTCAATCTTCTTCTTTTTTTTAAATAGGATGAAATGAAGAAACTATTGAGCAACCACATACTTTTGAGAAATCAAGAGAAATCTGGGATAAAAATGAAGATATAGAGTCCTCACATACCTTGGGTGGTGAACCAAGAAGTGATAAGAATCCTGATGTTTTAGGGAAATATGAAAATACTGCTCCAAGGGCTAATGGAGAGAATAGGGCAAGTTAGGAAAATGTAGGTCTTGAAGAGGAAGAGACATTGATAAATCAAGTTAATCGAGAATCCATGCCAATAAGGACAAAGGGTATTCAAGTTTTAGGGGTTGTGATGGGTAATCTTGAGACTTTGAGAGAGAAGTTCCTCAACATTCTAATCATCATGAATGAGGAGATAATGAAAAGGAAAAATAGAATGAAGAAACATTTGACTGGTTAGTCAGGAAAATGGCTCCACTTTTGGAGGTGGAACTGGTGGCTCTAGATTTCAAAAGTTTAATACAAGGAATAGAAACCCCTAAAACTAGAATTAGAGCAAAGAGAAGACATACTATAAAAATGAATGCAGACAGGAGGGAGAACTCTCTAAATAGCTACTCTAGTAGGAGAAAAGAGCAAGCATGAAATAACACCTAGGGATTATAGGGTGACAACCATTGATGTAGGACATTTGTCATGGGGATATGAATTAGAAGAGATGAATGTAAATTTAGAAACAACTATCACCTGAGTACAAAAGAATAGGCAAAATAAAAGAGAGTTAGAGGAACAAATTGCTTTCTTGGAAAATTTCATCAGGTTATTGGCCCAATCTAGTCAGACACATACTGAATTTCTATAGAATCTAGTGCTAATGTCTAAGGAGAAATTAGATTCTATTACAACACTTTTCCATAAGGTAAGCATGTTTGAAGAATGGATGGAGTACTTGGTAAGTTAGGAGAAGAGTTAATAATGGACACAATTGGGAAGTGTAAGGAAGCATACTATTGGTATGACAAGTCTATTAGACTTGAAGGTAAATATCGATTTCACCAAGAACAAACTAATGCAGAGAGTTGAAAGCTAAAAGTTCTTCTTTAGACAGATGTCTGAGAGTTGGTGAATGAGAAGATAGCCATGGAACAAGAATTTTTGATATTTTAGAAATGGAGGAAACAATTGAATTGGGAAAGTGACACTTTATTACAATGTCTAAACGGATTGGAAAAGGTCATAGAGATATAAAAGAAATTGATAGATAAAGATGAGAACTTTACTAAAATGCTAGCTCAACGAAGCTATGATCCCTAAACTTTAGGACAAGATGATAAAGAATTAAAAGCTTTCAAGGAGTGGATTGAAAAGGTGAATAAGGATCATATTCAATCATTAAGTTAAGAGGTTATAGATGATATCATAAAGTGTAGGAATGATATGACCAAATATGATATAGAAGTAATGCAGAAAAATGAAAATATCATTCAGATATCAGAAGAGTATGCTAGGCATAAGTATAGCTAGAAATTAATCCAAGGTGGTCCAAAATAGCATAAGCACCAAGTGTTGATTGCTTTATAGGAATATCAACAGAGGAGAGGTGAAGAAAAGTCTTTAGATTAGGAATTTATTAAAGAAGAGTAGGTATTCGGATACTTGAAGCTGGAATTTTTGTGCATGGGTATAGTTTTAAAGTGAATTTTGCAGGTTTATTCCTAGTCTTGATCAAGATAATTAGTCTCATAGGTTTTGAAAAGTGCCTAAAGTCTTATTTTCTATCCAAAGTACTTGCAACCCAGAACCTAAAGTTTGAAGATTGCTATTTATGAAAAAGTCAAAATATCTTTGACTTTGCCTAGAAAGTTCTAATGACAACTATCACCTGCCACATGCTACATTTTAATTTATTTTTCTAATTCTCTTTGTTGTAATTAAGTTTAAACTCTTTGGTTCTTTGTTCCTATAAAAGGCTATTAGCTATTTCATTTTATTTTTTAAGCTCAAAATTTGTGGATTTTGAAGAACCAAAACTTTTTCAAGTTTTGTTCTTTTTTTTGTTTTCTATTCCATTCTAGACTAAAGATAATATCATAGCTATTTCCTAATATGAAATCTTATGTAGAAGTTAACTAATATCAGAGCCAATTTCAAATCTATCTCTTGATATGCAATCTTATGTAGTTGATTGTTTGTTCCTATCGGACAAGATAGTGTGTTGCATCATTTTGTGCCTAGCTGTGAAGCAATTTGGTGAAGTATGGAATATTTTTCTTTGGTTTGGTTATTTCTTAAGGCATACATGGATAATACCTCAGAGAAATTTTACTTTTCAGTAATTTTTTTATTCTTTACTTTAGAATAGATGTTTAATATTTCAAAAAGTGTTCCAAAAAAAATAAATGCATGGAGTTTTATTACAAATCTTTTAATTCCATGAAATTGTTGAATGCTTAATGCTAAATCTACTTGAATGTATGCAATTTATTTGAGTTTCATGAAATATTGTTGCAAATTATTTGATTTCATGAAGTTGTTGAGTGAAATTTGAATGACCGGATTGAGATCATGTTTCTATCTTTTGGATACCAGCCAATCCTTAACAACTGATTACCCCTCGTATTTAACAACAATATCACAATGAACCCTGAGTGAACGTAGTGTGTCAAGACCTAACATAAATGAGCCTTGGGATTAAACCGAGTGTGCCTTAGGATTAGGTTTCTTGATGGATTATTTCAAGAAAGGTAGGTTCCCATAGTGCTCTATGAGAATTTTATCTACCCGTTGGTGTGTGTGTAGCATCCATATCAATAGAAGTGGTGCTATAAGAAAGGGCATCCCTTTTTTTTGCTAAGAAGGAAACTAGACTCTAGTATATTTACTAGGTCCTAGTCTAGTGATCCTCATGTGACATTAGTCAAACTTAGTGGTCATACATCATCTAGGCCCCAAGGGTCAAGAATTACAAGAATAGTACCATAAAATCTAACTATTGTTATACCACCCCTGCTTGCAGTAATAGCTTTCTTTAATGTAGAGTCACCTATTCAATTCATTGTGTATCACGATCTTCCAAAGAATCTATACAAATTGTGTCTGAATTACTATCTTCACAAGGATGTAGAAGAGCATATCAACATCTTCAAGGATACATGCTTTAGAGAAAGGATATAACATGAAGATTTTGTGTGTAGGTTGTTTCCTTATATGTTGAGTGATGAAGTTTACTAGTGATATATCCACCTACCCTATAATTGTGTTAGGAAATGGTAACACATGGAGAGCCATTTCTTAGTTAGGTTCAGAATGTTAGTAGATCTTGCCTTGCTATATCATCAATTCACTCAAATTAAAATGTTTGATGGTGAACCTATAACTACTTTTAATGACAAATTTCAAAAGGCCTATTCTAGGTTGCAATCACCCTATGTGATAGATAATTTTTCTGTCGTCACCATTTATTATACAAAAGTTGATCCATTGATTGTGGTGTTTGTAAAACAAAGGGAAAAAACACCCTACTACCTTAAACAAATCCTTTGCAAAAGCCACAACTATGAATTTAGAAATGAAACACCTTGAAAGTAGATCATCTGTAAATGGTAAAAATGGATTGAATAACTTTCCTATACCAAGTATGAAAAAAGCTCCATTAAATCATACAATGGCTCCTAACTCTTTTCCTTTAGTGGCACAGAATGAGACATTTCCTCATAATAGTTTCTTCCAATCAGGAAATGGGCAATCTTTGGTACCACACCTTGGTCCAACCATCATATAATTACATCCCAATGGAAATTATTTCTTCACATAGACTCAATAAAGTCAAAGAGTCAAGACTATAGAAGATAAAGAGGATATTAAAGAAATCACAACTCAACTTACGAGATTAACCATAGAGGTTACACAACTAGAGAATCATAACTTTTACTCTCAAAGTAATAATCAAAATTTGTAAGGTTGAGCATATAATTCTCCCAAGCCACCTAGACCTTGGAACACATAACCAAAAAATGGAGTGTCCACACATTTACATAGCGCTAATTCCTTTGAAGATAGGTATACATCTAAGGTGAACATAGCTGAACTCACCATGAAAATTTGGTGCATAATCCATAATAAAAATGCTCATTCAAAAGTGGACTATCCATAGTCTAAAACTGTGTCAAACATTTTTCTAGCTTCCACACATTATAATGATTAGTTTGACTCTCACCCACCCCAAGGGAACGAGTTAGTTGTAGTAAGATATGACTTCTCTTTAGTCCTTGATAGTTATGAGTGTTTTGAGTTTCCTATCATTGCTAGGATTCATAATTTTGAACAAGAAGATAGTTCAACTAACTTTGGAAACCTACACATTTCCTTACCAAGAAAATAATGAACCTTAAGATGAAGCTGAAAAAATTCATGCTTTTCAGTAATTTCCAAAAGGACAGAGCTACAACCTAAGGAGTAATTCTAATGGTGGAAGTAGATTCAAAGGGCCTTTTACCACATCAATTCTACCTAATAACATTAACACTCTGCTTGATGAAAAATATAGTAACACTCTGGGGTTATCGAAGGTGACCTTGCAATACAATAGTTTGCTAAACATTTCACAGAGTGGAAAAATAGAATCTATCAATCAAAATAATCTGACTAATTATTTGGTGGAAGAAATCAAAAATGTAAAAATAATCCTATCTCTATCATAATTGCTTAAAATTCCTATAATTAGGAAAGATTTCTTGATTACCTTGGAATATTTTCCCAAAGAAAGAATACTCACTAAGGAGACACAGGAAAAAGACAACTCTACTAAGGAAAAATAAAAAAGCACGGTTCCTACGGTGAACATGCAAGTAGCCTTTTATAAGGGAAAGATAGAATCCCCACCTTTTTCCACATATGATTCTTGGTAGATTCTAGAGCATCTACCAATGTGCTACCTTTGTCCATATGTCAGACTCTAGGCTTAACCCAAACAAATTCCCTAAATAAATTTACTCAACGTGATAAAATTGAGGTAAATGTAGTCGGGGAGTTAACTAACATCCATATGCAATTAGCGTCAAACCCCGAGAGTCAATATTATATTGATATCCAAGTGGTCAAGATACTAGAAACTTATGATACGTTATTGAGTAGGGATTGGTTAAAGACTTTGAATGGATATATGGCCACTAATTTCTCACATATTTGATACCTTGGAAAGGAGTCCCTAATTAGATCACGATAGAGAGAGAACCACATACGAAACACATGATCACTAATTACAACTAGAAAAATGAAGTTCTATAGATAGATGTAGAACCAAGAGTATATGGAATGAGAAGTTTTGGAGTTAAGATAGAAGAATTTTTCATGTGTAATGCATAAAAGCATAATCAAATAACTCCCAAGATAGACATGTTAGTTGAATCAAACTATGATTATTTTGAAGGAGAAGAAATTTGTTTAGACAAATTCTAGAAGATTATTTCTAAAGAAGGTCAAAAGAGCAAGAAAACTAAAGATTCACCAAATTTTTTGAAGTTACAAGGTTGGTGCAAGTTACACAACTCTACACATTTAGAGGATAGTTGTGTGATGTGCTTAGAGATCATTCATAGAGTTGGAGATCAACACTGTCAAAAAAATACAACTTTTAATAGGTCTAGTTCTAAAACACTTAAAGATAAAACATAGGCAATGCAGACTGAAAGTATTAATTTATCAGTCTTTAAGAACGCTAAAATTAAAGCTAATAAGAATCAAACTTGGACCCTTGGGTTTGATGGGTTAAAATTAAAACAAGGAATTAGAGTTGGGGTTGAGATCATTAGTCCCCAAGGTAAGTTCTTTCCTGCTATGTATAGATTACAATTTCAATGTACTAAAAATGTGGAAAAAAATGAGGACCTCAACCATGGTTTGATGCTCGCAATCAAGAAGAAATTTAAAATTCGTAAGGTTTTCGGTGACTTGGAATTGCTGGTCAAGCAAGTCCAAAAAAAAAAAAAATTAATTACAAATGCTTATCTAGCTATCAACACCAAGTGTGGGATGTAATAGAATATTTTGATGCCTTTAACATCACTTATATCCCATGAAGATTCAATCAGAGAGTAGATTCTCTAGATACTATCATCACATTTTAGAGTTTATCACTAATACCGATATCTTTGAGGCATAAATAATTGAAGAAATAGATCGCTTAGATGGGAAAATTCAATATGAAGATTTAGCTTAAGAAAAAGACAATAATATTTTGAAGGGAATAATTTATTTAGAGAGATTATTTTATGTGGATTAGATAATTTTGCAGAAAGACCTGCCTAAAACTAATGGAGGAAATTTTGAATCATATAGTCTAAATACTGAAGAAGATTCAAAGAATGTGTTTATAGGGAAGGTATGTACTAAGGAAGAGAGAAGAAATATTGCTCAGGAAACCGAGGATTATTGGAAGATTATAGCATGGACATACGAGGATTTGAAAACATATGACACTTCCATTATTACTCATATGGTTCTATTAAATCCTAATGCAAAACCTTTCTAGAAAAAACAACAGCCCATAAATGCACTTCTGAAACCATTGATTCAAAAGGAAGTATAAAAGATCCTTTCATCCTAGATCATTTTTCCCATTAAACATTCTACTTGGATGACTAATCTAGTGCCCGTCAGAAAGAAGAATGGAGACATTCGGCTATGTGTAGATTTCTAAAATCTTAACAAGGCATCTAAAAAGGATAACTATCCCCTACCTTCATTAGATGAAGTATTACATATTGTTAATGGTTTGCATATGATGTAATTTCTAGACACATTCTTTGGGTATAACTAGGCAATGGTCACAAAGGAGGATAGGATGAAGAAAACATTCACCACAAAGTGGAGAACTTTTGCTTATAGCAGGATGTTGTTTGGATAGATAAATGCTAGAGCCACATTCTAAAGAGCTATAGATTATTCCTTTCAATACTTGGTAGGAAATTTCATTATTATATACATGGACAACCTCACAGTGTTTCCTAAGAATAGAGATCATGTTTGTAATCTCAAAGCAATATTACAAAAATGTGAAACCTATGGAGTTTCACTAAATCCTAAGAAATGTATTTTTGGGATGACTGAAGGAAAACTATTAGCACAAACCTAGGCACGCTTCAATGGCTAGATTTGTGCTAACAACTATTGATTATTACTAGGTTTGGAGTATTGTATGCCTTAGTATATGATAATGACCCCGCTTTTTCCTTCTTAAAATTTTATAATTGGGCATTTGAATATGGTATAACATTGAAATCTTCATCTAATTATTACCCACAGGGAAATGGATTAGAAAAATCATCAAGCAAGAACCTATTGGATATAATTAGAAGGCTAATTGAAAATAATCCTAGGGAATGGAATTCCCTATTGAAATTCACACTTTCAATAGGATGAAATCCGCATTGGAGAATTCCCCTTTCCGCTTAGTTTATGGAATAGATCCTATATTACCTATAAGTCTGAAGATTCCTACTTGGATATTTTCTCGAGAATATATTGGATTAGATGACCAAACTAAAGCTCGGCTATTACAACTAATAAATTTAGTTCAAAATCATACTAGATCAATAGATCATTTTTCTAGGCACCAATCTATGATAAAATCTTGGTTCGACAAAAGGGCTAGATTGAAAACTTTCAAAATATATGATTTAGTCCTATATTGGAATAAAGCCCATCAGTGTAATGGTGAACATGGTAAGTTTGACAAGTTATGGATTGGTCCTTACCAAGTATCTAAAATTTTAGGCAATAGCACTTATAGGCTCAAAACTCTAACTGGAGAGGATATCCCATTGCTTGTCAATGTGTAATTATTGAAGCATTATTTTCAAGCCTAGTGTTTGGTCATCAATCTTTGTTGTAAGTATGTAAATAGTTTTTTTTAGGTTTTGCACTTTCTTTTCTTTTGTTTTGTTTTTTTTGGGTTTTGTGTTGTTGAGATATATAGTAGTTAGCAGCCTTTGGAGGTAGTCAAAATAATAAAATGTCAATTCTAAAAATGTGATTCATGTTGTGACTGGAGATAGTTCTTTAATTATTGATGATTAGGGAATTATTCAGGTTCATTCACTTTAATTAACATAAATCATTCAGTTGATGTTGAGCTGAAAACACCCATACCTAAATCATTCTATTGAATTTGGTATAGCGGTTGTTCACATTGAGTGAAAAATCTAAAGGTATCCTTGGCTACCACTATAATTCCCAACCTAATGGTGGGCTTCACTGCCTACAAGTTGAAGCAAAAGAGCTTACAATGAAATATCGAAAGAAAAATAAAATTAATATCATAGAAATATTAAAAGATAAAATTCAACTCTTTAGTCTATCCAAATATCTCTACCAGGGCTATAGACGCCTGACTGGAAGTAGAGCTATGTTTGGAGTAATTCTAGAGATAACCTTGTTGGGGCTATGGATGCTTGACTTCTAGCAAGGCTCTATCGAAGGTTGGATTTAAAGTAAATTACCAAATTATGTAGGTCAATGAAAACACATGTTATGCTTTGAATTTATTGTAGAAAAATAAATCATTTACACACACATGAGCTCAGTAAAATTTAATCTTATATGCTTGTTAAAGTGGAAAGGAATTGCAGAATGAGGTTTTGATTGTTCATAATTTAAGCACTGTAGAAAGTTGAAGTGTGGTCATTATTTTCAAAATTAAATTTATATTATTTTGTTTGGTTTTATTGGTTGCAATTTGTTGTGTGGTCTCACAACACACCCAATTTTTATCTTCAACAAAATGTGGACCCCCTCTTTTCTACTACTTTTTTCCCTTCCTTTTCTTTCACTTGTTTTGTTGTGCTTCTTTTAGAGGAAATGGTAAAATGATGAGGTCTTGATCCACCTTTCCTGACTCCCCGCTTAAGTTCTTGCTTTGTCAGACTTTGAGTGTTTGCAAAAAAATTTCCCCAACCTTATAAACCAACTAGACCTCCAAGTCCTAGGTATCAGTTTCGTTACTCTAAGGATGTTGCATCTTTGGAAAGTTTCATTTTTTTTCTTGGCTATTCATCGCACCCAATAAGTTGTCACCCAGGTAAAATTGTCCTAGTATTCACATATTAGCCTTTTTCTTGGTTAGCACGGTAATGGTTTTTCTTCTCTTTGAAACTGGAGGATGGAAGTGTTTTGTAAATTTTGTTTCGAACCAATTTGGTCTCATTACACCCAATCCTAGATATCCTTTCAGCCTGGTTCTCATGAATTTGATAGAAAAAATTCCCAACTCTCGATAATTCTTCACAACCCAATGTTAGATGATTCAAACCTTAATTGATTGTTAATTGTTAAGTATCCAAGATGGACATTGCCTCTAAGGCCTTTCCCCTCATAATAATTAAAGTGACATGTAAGCATTTCGTTAGTCATTTGTGTTGTCTCCCTCTCAAATGGTGGGCCCCTACATAGGAACCAAGGAGTTCATAATTTGAACCCTAATTTTCCATGATTGCACTTTTATTTAGGGTAGTTAATGCATAGTAAAATAAATTAATAAAGGTGGAAAATAGCACATGTACTTGGCACAACCTTGAGCATGCAGTTGCTTCCATCATACTCTACCTTGCACTAGATTATGCACTTGTAAGGACATCAAATAATTAAAAACAAGATTATGGTGTGCAGAGAAAGGTAAGTATCAAAGTGCTAAAGAAAACAACTACCAAGGGTTTCAAACCTACATTTAGAGAACCATGCCATTAACCAAACTAGGTATGCTTCTAGTAACTGAATTTTTGTTACTTCTTTTATGCATGCATGGCTAAGGTTAAATGGCATTATCGTTAGCAGACTAAAAATGTCATGAGTACAAAAAAATTATGAATTATTGAAATGGATGATTGAATTTAACCCTAACTCACACACAAGGCACATATTTGCTAATAATACAAGAAATGAAGAGAAATATGAGTATCAAAATGCTAAAGAAAACAACTACCAAGGGTTTTGAACCTACATTCAGAAAAACATGTCATTAACAAAACTAGGTATGCTTCTAGTAACTGGATTTTTGTTACTTCTTCTATGCGTGCATGGCTAAGGTTAAATGGCATTATCGTTAGCAGATTGAAAATGTCATGAGTACAAAAAAAAAATGAATTATTGAAATGGATGATTGAATTTAACCCTAACTCACACACAAGGCACATATTTGCTAATAATATAAGAAATGAAGAGAAATATGAGTATCAAAATGCTAAAGAAAACAACTACCAAGGGTTTCAAACCTACATTCAGAAAACCATGTCATTAATAAAACTAGGTATGCTTCTAGTAACTGAATTTTTGTTACTTCTTTTATGCATGCATGGATAAGGTTAAATGGCATTATTGTTAGCAGACTAAAAATGTCATGAGTACAAAAAATTTATGAATTATTGAGATGGATGATTGAATTTAACCCTAACTCACTCACAAGGTACATATTTGCTAATAATACAAGAAATGAAAAGAAATATGAGTACTTCCAAATAGAAGCAAATAGATGAGAAATTTGAATTACTCATTTCACAACTTGTATCAGTTGGTGGGACAGTTACAAATACTCACCCAAGATGGTTCATTGATCATGAATTTGTTATGTAGATTCAGCAAGCAAGTGCCTTTTAGTGCACTAAGAATATCATTACAAGTGGACTACATTTGGGAGGAGGGTTTCTGTAGGAAATGGATGCTCCTAAATTAGTACTAGAATGTATGAGATGGTATTATTGAAACAAATAAGGAAGAGTATACGTAGACCTCTCCACAAAGGGTGTTGTATACACATTTGGTCTCCCCACATTCAAACAGATAAATTCATTGATTATGCAGGTCATGTCCACAACATAATCAAATGTAAAGGAACAAAACAAGAATTTTATGATTTCAACATGGTTCTAGGAGTATCCTACAAATAAGATTAAGCAAATCCCAAGGTCAACATTTATTCAGGATGTTCATGACATAATAACCCTATTGAGCAAAATAGTTGGACTCAAAGATGCTAATGAACTTGAACCTTGGATGTTTGGGTGATGTAGATAATGGGTATACAATAACCTAACACACCCAAATAACCACTCTTTCAAACCTTTAGTCTTGAATTGGTGGGTTTTCCTTCACAAACCCTCATTTTGCTAGTAGTCTTTCAAAAGGTATTTTTTTGGACATAACTCTTCAACCAGAACTGATATATAGGAAAGAATACTTTTTTAGATACCCATTTGGTCATTTTAAAACATATCTCAAAATCAGCGTAGGTTTCTTTGTACGATAGGGGTCAAAAATTGACTATCCTCTTTCTTTTACCAAACCTAATTGGAAACTAGGCATGCTCTAAATGGGTTCAAGGATTCAAAATGTATCAAAACCTATTCTAAAACCTTCCACATATCACACATGGCTCAATTAACCTTTGCATATCATGTATATCAATCTCCAAAGGTTTTACAACATTTTCCCTAAGCCTCTAGGGTTCCTAGGCCTGATAAATGAAGATATCATACCACTACAACACCACCACACATTCCAAACTCTATCTCCTACCCCTGCAAACTTGTAACATCAAAATAAATGGAAACCCAATCCATTCCACAAAGTTTCATATATTTCTACTAGTGGAATGGAGTTTTATGCATTTTATACACTCACCGGTTACCCTACCTAGGGTTTAGACCAATCTGAAGAAAAATCTACACAAATTGCTTAATTATTAATGAAATTACATGCAACCAATGCCAAATGAAAGTAGATTCAGTGCAAAATCAATCACAAGTGTTTTTATATTATCAATGAATTGTACAAATCCATACAACTTAGTGGAGCAACAAAGAAATGTTGGAATTTGCTAGAAAATAGAATTTTTTATTGCTTTCACTTCAAAATTTCATCACCAACCTTGCCTTCAACCACAAAATACCTTTTAAACATTTCCAAACATATTCCAATGTTTACCAACCAAATTTCAAAATTAGAGACTCAACAAAACATATGTTATGTCCTATTATGAGAAAAAGTGCTAAAGTTGCTTTGACAACATTATGCAACATTGACAATATTTTGCATCTAGACCCTAACTTACACCTAATTACTCAAACCAAACTCCAACACACATGAAATGGTCTTTGAATACCTTATTACATGAAAAACAACAAAACAAAACAAAATTCCAAATTTTGACCCCTTGGAGGCATGAAGACCTATGGGTGCCCTTGCACCATTGGGATTATAGGGAAAATAATGAAAGGCCTTGTGCAAATTCACTAGGGGAATTTTATCCACGACAAGCCACACGGACAAATAATAAAATTCCTAGACTCCCAATAGTTCACCATGTCCTCATACATTGTCTATTCTTGTGCCCTAAGGGAAAATATAGAAGGATTGAATAGTGTTTGTACCCTCAGTAGAGAACCGAGGAATAATTTGATTTATTCTCATATGCCCCATATTACTATTCACCAATACTGGGAGCATTACCAAAGGGTAAATGATGTGTTTTCTATTAGGATGGTAATATTAATGGAAGGAAACAAGGCCAAAATATTTTCCCTTGAAGCACAAAGTGTTATTTGGTTGGTTGGGGGCTGACATATTCAATTTCCTACTTTCACCTATATCAGGGTGGAAAGATTTATAAGATACCCCTTCATGCTACCCAAGTATATAATAGACAAAATGTTGTTACTAGAGATTGTAAGACAGATAAAACCATCTCATTCTCTTTTTGCACAAGCACATAAGAAATTCTCTATCAAATTCCCTATAACAATCGAGAATTATAATTTAGTTGTGACCAAAAGTGTTGATATGTGTGAGGAGTTGAAACTCTATAATTTGGAGTTCTTTGCACTCCGACAAAAAAACTATGATCTAAAGGAAAACCATTCTAAGAAAATAAGAAATAAGTATGCTCATGTTTATCATTTGGAGGATTTTTGGCTTAATTATGATGATGAGCATGATGTGAGTAAACGATCATACCAAAGGTTTCCACTAGAAGCCGCAAAGCTCCTTGGAATTCATGATATTCCAAAATAATTGGATATAGATAATGGAGAGGTGTTGAATACAATTTATGATATAGAAAATATTTTTGATGAACCTATCCCAAGCCTAGATTATACAAAGAAGGAGATAGTAACCATTAATGAGATTTCTAAGTAAGTACTGACATGCACTCAATATTGGATCAATGGTTATTTTGAGGCACTAAAAGAAGCTGGGATATAATTGACATACCCACCCAATACCAAGAGAAAAAAATAGTTGGTGGATAAGTTAGGGTATGGAGGGTTTTCTAAAACAAAAATAAAGATTGTAGAAGTAGAGGAAGCTAAGCAAGATTAGGAGGAAGTTCCTGATACTTCAATCCAAAGAATTCCAATGATACGACAACCAGTTAGCCAATGTAAAGAGACTGCAACCAATTTGGCCAATGTAATGTAGACACCAAAGGAAACATTTTCTTCCATAGTAAATCCAACAAATTAGTCTATGAATGGTGAGGAGGTGAGAATGAAAACAAAAATGTGTGCTAAAACAAGGTTTGCATTACAGAAGGTAGCAGATGTATTTACTTATCCACCCTTAGTCAATACAATAGCAATGAGACAAGCCCTTGGAGGGACTCCTCTAATTCAAGAGGAAGGTCTTGAACTAACTAAAGAAGAAGTTAGGGAGCATTTTGAGAAACTAATTGCCAAGATGAAACAATTAAAAGAAAAAGTGATCTAAAGGAGATCCATTGATGCAACCAATAGCCGAAGAAATGTCAGATACAATGTCATATCTTGAAAATAGAGAAGAAGATTTTATAAGAGGATCACTTGATATTAATGTAGAGCAAGAGTGGAATAGGTTCATACAACCCCAAATAATACAACTCAATCACTTTCCAAGTCTGAAGACTCCAACAATGTTGATTTGCAAAATTTGACTTGTATTCTCTACTAGGTATCCAAAATGATGTTTTCAAGAATATCTTTTAGAGAAAGTCATTTCACCATAGGACCAACAAATTTTTAGATACCCATTAAGCATTTCTTCAACATGTCTCAAACACACATACCTTTGTTTTAGATAATATCATCTAACCAATCGCTTCTACGATGTCCCAATAGGTCAATTAGGCCACTTTTACAAAGAAAGTACTCTTTAAACTTGTTTTCAACCCTAAATCACCATTTTTTTTCCTCAAACAGGTCACAAAAACCCAAAATCCATAATTTTTTAATAGGAGTTAGGCCCCTTAAGACACCAAACTACAAACCCTCATTTCTAGCCTTTTTCAAGGGGTTTTATTTAAAATCCACCTTCATAATCTGTTTTCACCTTACTAATGCATCAATAATGCTCCAATAGGTCTTCATATGCTTAGAAAACTTTCAAAATTCCTTACCCCAAGAAATTTTCACATTTACCACCCTCCAACCACCAATTTTCACCAAAAACACACAAATTTTCCAACTAGGGCATCACACAAAAACCCTCAAATAACCTCCCCTACTCTTGAAAAAATCATGGAAACTTAAAACTACCCTATACCACCCATTCCACCAAGTTACAACAAGATCCAATGGTGGAATGGGGACTTATTGCATTTTGAGTGTCTACAAAACCCTTAATTTGTGTTTATAGACCTGCCTTTAGAGATTTGGTCACAAAATGCTTAAAACTTAATGAAATCATATCACAAAAAAAAAAAATGATGATAGTTCAATCCTACATCGAATACAATGCAGCTTTGGATCAAAAATTGACCGTACAGGCCATGAAATTCAAGAGAACAACAAATTTTCTGGAAAAACACAGAATTATAAGAGCTTTTCTATTGATTTTAGCGAAAACTTCAAGAGCCAGCCTTTACAATGAGAGATTCAATGTATTTAAGTTTTTTCCTCAAAAAAAATACTAAAACCAAAAAAACTAACCCTCCAACTCCTATGACCATTGGTATTCCCAAATTGTGCATTTTTGCAACTTTTATGACAACATTTTCAAGAAATGAGCAATTTTTACAATATTGAAACCCATGACCCCTAAAGACCTCAAACACATGAAAAATGGTCTAATATTACCTTATTTAATGACAAAACTCAAAAACCACCCAAGAACTAACATAAAAACTTATTTACAAAACTTTCAAAAATTAAGCTATCATGGTGCCTTTGCATGATACACCCAGCCTAAAAGAAGACCTCAAGTCCCTTGAGAAACATCAAATACATGATTCCTTTTATCCTTGAATGCTCTCCATCCTACATTTTCATCTAGTTTTCCTTTCCATTGAGTTAAATACTAAATACTTGTATTGCTTTTGAGCTTTCTTGCACCTTGACATGGTTCCACCTTCACAATCTAACTTGTGGTATGGCCTCGTATCTTTCTCTCATCATAAACTAATTTTGCACCTACTTTGACATCTGTAAACTGACCTTTTCCAACCTCTCTTTTGTTTGTTCTCTCTTTCACTCTTGACACATACCCAAACTCATCCAATTGTCCTTGCCAAACTCCCTTACTCATTCCACCTTTTTCCTTCATGTCTATTCTTAGGTTCTCTGCCCCAAATACCTCTGTATTATTAGGTTTACCAACCTTTGTAATGGTAGAATATTACTACCCACCAACCTCTTTCACAATCAATGGACTAAACACTATCCCAACCACAATATCGTTACACTTCTCCAATCCATTTGGAATCTTCACAAGGAGTTCATCTTTGGCCGTCTCTTGGCATGTTGTTGGCTTCAAACCATCATCCTTCCTTCCGAGCATTGCATTATTCTTCAGACTTACTATTTTGATATCTTTTTCTAGTGGTTGCACACTCCTCATGTTTGTCTTCCACAAGCATTACAAACTCCTTCTTACCTATCATTATCACCTTTTCTACCATGGTCTATTCCTTCACATCTTCTTGCAATGGAATCAAAGTGAAAGTGTTTCCCTCATGCTCAATCTGATAACTATTATTTCTACCATCATAGAGTGCATGTTTTTCAAACTTCCATGGCCTTCCAAGTAGTAGATGGCAACAATCCATTAGTAAAACATCAAAAATTATCTTATCTCTATATCCACCTATACTAAACTCAACAAAAGCTTGTTCACTAACCAAAATCGACTGATCGTCATTCAACCAAGATACCTTATAGGGTGTTTCATGAGGAATTTTCTCTAAGTTAAACTTATCTACCATTTCATTAGACATCATATTATCAGTGGAACTTGAATATACCACAACTTTACATACCTTACCTTTGCATTTACATGTGGTCCTAAATAATTTCCTCCTTTGTGTAGATTCCTTCTTTTATGCCTTTAAGAGTTGTCTTCTCACCATTAATGACTCTCTCACTTCTAGAGTAGCAAGATGACTAGGAGAATTTACACTTTCACAATCATCTTCTTGCACCAATTGCAGTCTTTTATCACTTCTCTTTTCACCACCACTTGAGGTAGGACTTTTCTTTTTAGGGCACTTGAATGCTAGATGACCAAACTCATTACAATGATAAAATCTACTAGAAAATGTGTTTGAACTTATACCACCACCAAATATGCCTCTGAAACCTCTAAAACAACCTCCTGGATCAACAACTTGCTCCTTGCCTTTGCTTGCTTCTTCTTGGTCTTCAAAATTCTTCTTTGCTCCTCTTCCCCTACTAATGTTACCTCTTCCACTTCCTTGTCTTTCTTTCCTTCTCAACTTCTCCTCTACCTTAGCAGCCAATTGAAAAAATTCTTCTATTGTCCTTGGTGTAGCCAAACTCAATTCATCTAGTATTTGATACCTTAAGTCACACATATACCTTGCAATCTTCTCATTTTCATCCTCAATATGATCAGACCTTATAATCAGCTTGTAAAACTCCTCAGTATATTTCATAACATCCTTGTCATTTTACTTTTTATCTCTACAACTTCTTGAATGTTTGTATGGAATGGTTACTTGGCAAATATTGTGCCTTCACCTTTGCTACCATTCTATCCCATAAACTAATCTTTGGATTTCCTTTCTTCACTCTCTCCTCTTGAATGTAATTCCACCATGTCAATGCAGGTCCTTTTAGCTTTGTCTTAGCATGTAATTCACCTTTTGATCATTAGAAAGCTCCTTGAACTCAAAGAAATTATCCAATACATCTATCTAGTCTAAGAACTCTTCAACATTTAGTTTTCCATTATACATTGGCACATCAAATTTCACATCAGAAGCATCTCCTTTTACAGCCTTTAGCATCTTGATCATTCTTCTCTCTTTAGGATCCCAATCAACATCTAGGGTTCTTCCACTTGGAGGGTTTTCTACTCTCCCTCTTCCTCTTCTTCTTTGTCACTTTCCTCATCAGTGGCCTTTCCTCTTCTTTTCTCTTTCTTCATTGCTGAAAACTTGGCTAAAATGGTTTCTTGTGACTCTTTTAACATCTTTATCTCCCTTGCAAGTACTGCACTACCCTTTGGGGACGTTTTGACTCTTTAACTTCCCACTTTTCATTCTTCAATCTGCAACTCTTCAATTTCAAAAGATTACAAACCTATGCTCTGATACCACTTGATGCAGATTAGGGGTGGAATAGGTTCACACAACCTCAAATAACACAACTAAATCACTTTCCAAGCCTCAAGACTCCAACAATGTTGATTTGTACAATTTGACTTGTATTCTCTACTATGTCTCCAAAATGATGTTTTCAAGCATATGTTTTAGAGAAATTCATTTCACCATGGGACCAGCAACTTTTTAGATACCCATTAGGATTTTTTTAAACATATCTCAAACACACATTCCTTTTTTTTGGAGCATATCATCCAACCAATTGCTACTACACTATCCCAATCAGCCAATTAGGCCACTTTTAGAAATAAAACTCTTTAAACTTTTTTTCAACCCTAAATAACCATGTAAAGTCCTCAAATAGGTCACAAACACTGAAAATCCATATTTTTTTAATAGGAGTTAATCCCCTTAAGACACCAAACTACAAAACCCTCATTCCTAGCCTTTTTCAAGGGGTTTTATTGAAAATACACCTTCCCAATATTTTTTCACCTTACCAATCCATCAAAAATTCTCCATTAGGTATTCATATGCTTAGGAAACCTTCAAAAATTTCTGCCCCAAGATATTTCCACATTTACCACCCTCTAACCACCAATTTTCAACAAAAACACACAAATTTGCCAACTAGGGCATAACACAAAAACCCTCAAATGGCCTCCCCTACTCTTGAAAACTTCATGGACACTTAAAAATACCCTATACCACCCATTCCACCAAGTTATGAAAAAATCCAATAGTGGAATGGGGACCTATTGCATTTTGAGTGTCTACAAAACCCTTAATTTGTGTTTACAGACCCGCCTTTAGAGATTTGGTCACAAAATGCTTAAAACTTAATGAAATCCTATCACACAAAAACAAAAATGATTCTAGTTCAATCCTCCATCAAATAAAATGTAGATTTGGATTAAAAATTGATCGTATAGGCCATGAAATTCAAGAGAACAACATATTTTTTGGAAAAAACACTGAATTATAAGAGCTTTTCTATTGATTTTCACCCAAAACTTCAAGAGCCAGCCTTTAAAATGAGGGATTCAATGCATTTAAGTTTTTCAATCCTCATAAAAACTACCACAACCAACAAAACTAACCCTCCAACTCCTATAACCATTGGTATTCCCAAATTGTGCATTTTTGCAACTTTTATGACAACATTTGCAAGAAATGAGCAATTTTTACAATATTGAAACCCATGACCCCCAAAGACCTAAAACACATGAAAAATGTTCTATTATGACTTTATTTAATGAAAAACTAAAAAACCACCCAAGAACTAACATAAAACCTTATTTACAAAACTTCCCAAAATTGAGCTATCATGGTGCCCCTACATCAGATCCAGAAGTGGGAAACCCTAAAGATATAGATGAAAGAAGAATAGGGGATAATTCAGGTCATAAAACCATTTATATTGTTGATAAAGAAGATATAGTTGATGATGAACTTTCACAAGGAAGAAATGAAGAAATTGTTGAGCAACCATAGACTTTTGAGAAAACAAGAGAAATCTAGGATAAAAATGAAGGTATAGAGTCCTCATAGACCTTGTGTGGTGAACCAAGAAGTGATGAGAATCATAATGTTTTAGGGTAACATGAAAAATAATTCTCCAAGGACTGATGCTAAGAGTAGAGCAGTATATGAAAATGTAGGTCTCGAAGAGGAAGAGACAGTGATAAATCAAGGTAATCAAGAATCCATTCCAATAAGGACAAAGGTTATTCAAGTTCTAGGGGTTATGATGGGTAATGATGAAAGTTTGAGAGAGAAAGTTCTTGAACATGTTGATCATCAAGAATGACAAGATAATGAAGAGGCATAACATAATGAAGAAGCACTTGACTAGTTAGTTAGGCAAATGGCTCTCTGGTGCCTCTAGATTTCAAAATTTTAATACAAGGAATATAATCCCTTGAAACTAGAGGTAGAGAAAAGATAAGGCATGCTATAAAAATGAAAGAAGATGGAGGGAGAACTCTCCAAATAGCTACTATGGTAGGAGAAAAGAGAAATCATGAAATAACACCTAGGGATTGTAGGGTGACAACAATTGATTTAAGACATTCATCACACAGACAAGAATTAGAAGAGATGAAAATAAATTTAGAAATAATTGTTGCTCAAGTATAGAAGAATAAGTAGAAGAAAATAGATTCAAAGGAACAAATTTCTTTCCTAAAAAATTTCATTAGGCTACTGGCCCAATCTTGTCAGACATAGACTGAATTGCCACATAATCCAACACTAATGTCTAAGGAGCAAGTAGATGCTATTACAACGCTTCACCATAAGGTAAGTATGTTTGAAGAATGGATGGAGTACCTGGTAAGGCAAGGAGAAGATTTAATAAAGGATTCAATTGGGAAGTGTAAGGAAGCATACTATTGGTACAAATCGAAGAGACTTGAAGGTGAATTTTGATTTTTCCAAGAATAGATTGATGCAAAGAGGTGAAAGCTAAAAGTTCTTCTTTAGATAGATGTCTGATAGTTGGTCAATGAGAAGATAGCCATGGATCAAGAAATTATAATATTTGATAAATGGAGGAAACAATTGAATTGGGAAAGTGACACTTCATTACAATGTGTAAACGGATTGGAAAAGGTCACTGAGATATGCAAAAAATTGATAGATAAAGATGAGAGCTTTATTGAAATGTTAGATCAACAAAGCTATGATCCTCAAAATTTAGGACATGATGATAAAGAAGTAAAATATTTCAAGGAGTGGATCAAAAAGATGAATAAGAAACATGTTCAATCATTAATTTGGGAGGTTATAGATGATATCATAAAGTGTAGGAATGCTATGACCAAATATGATATAGAAGTAATGCAGAGAAATAAAAATATCACTCAGATATCAGAAGAGTATGCTAGGCATAAGTACAGTTGGAAAGTAATCCAAGGCGGTCCAAAAGAGCATATACATCAAGTGTTGATTTATTTTTGAGAATATCTATAGAGGAGAGGTGAAGATGAGTCTTTGGATCCCAAGTTCAATGAAGAAGAGTAAGTAGTTAGATACCGAAAGCCAGAATTTTTGTGCATGGGTATAGTTTTTAAGTGAATTTTGTAGGTTTAATCCCTATCCTAGAAAATTCAATTAGTCTCGGAGGTTTTGAAAAGTTCCTATAGTCTTATTTTTGTGCAAAGTAGCCACAACCTAGAACCTGAAGTTTGAAGATTGTTGTTGACAAAAAAGTCAAAATATCTTTGAATTTTCCTAGAAAGTTCTGATGCAACTGTCACCTGCCACGTGTTGCATTTTATTTTATTTCTCTAATTCTCTTTGTTGGGATTATGTTTAAAATATTTGGGGCCTTGTTCCTATAAAAAACTGTTAGCTACTTCATTTTATTTTTTAAGTTCAAAATTTATAGATGTCAGAGAACCAAAACAAATTCAAGTTTTGTTCTTTTTCCTATTTTTTAGTTCCATTCTAGACTAAATTTTTTTATGTTTCATTAGAAGTTAACTAATAGTAGAGCCAATTTCAAATCTATTTCCTGATATGAGATTTTATATAGCTTATTGTTTGTTTCTATCAGACAAGATTGTGTGCTACACCATTTAAGGGTGTATACTGACACTATCTAGTGGAAAATAATTCCCTTTCTTTAAACTCTTGCATCATTTTGTGCCTATCTATGAAGCAATCTAGTGACATATGGAATGGTTTGCTCTGTTTTGGTTATTTATTGAGGCATGCATGGATAATACCAAAGAAATTTTACTTTTCAGTAATTTTTTAAAGCAGTAATCTATGCTAACCATGAAGGTTATATCACTCATAATCTTCAACTACACTCATTGGAATTCTATACCTTTCTTGCATTTTGTCCTAAAATGTCTTAAAGAAACCCCACAACATAGATTTCCAGGTTTCTAGGTTTCCTAATCGTCTCAAATGATCTCTTATTTGAAAAGAAACTAGAATTTTATCTAACCATACATTATTCTTTACTCTGGGAATTTCTCTAAGAATGTGAAATTAAAAAAAAAAAACTAGGGTACTATTGTTGAGTGTTTTGCATTGCATAACAAAAATAAAACAAAGATGTTCAATCTCTCTTGAAAGGTAACTCTCTGCAGAAAAAATCGTAAAACAACCCCAAGGTCTCTAATGCCAAGTCTTGAAAATGTAGGAAACAACTCAGTTGTGATGTGTTTTGTTGGTAACACAAAGGGAATTTATGATTAACAAGGATGGAACTTATATGTTTGAAACAAAGGTTTCAAAATTATGAAGATTGGTAAAACCTTGACTACAATTCTAGAACAATAATTTGAAAGCAACCTTTGATCATCAAATGTAACAATGTAGTGATGCTAAAATCCTAAACTAACTCAAAATTTCAAAGAAATAATAAAATATATAAGGGTTAAGAGAGTATTTCTAATTCTAAAAACTAAGGAAAACAATAACAATGCTAGGTGTTAAGATAGATAGACTCCCAAAACCATATTTTTCTTAACCAAGAACATTCTATAGTATCACAAACCTAGTGCAATCTCCCAACGCTGTCTTCAATTTTTTAGATTGTGACATTGACACATGAAGTATGAACATACACAGTTGAAATTGAGTGCATTAAAAGAGTAATCTTAGACTACATTTACATAGAAATCCACCATCAGTAAAGCACCGAAAGTATGAGCTAGAAGTGCATTAAATACCTTAACACTTTGTCACCATTAAAACTAAACCTTAACTAATAAAGCTGAAAATTGAACTATAAATGAAATTGGAAGATCGAATCATGCATACATTTGGAGCACACAAGGAATTCACCACACTTCAATTCTTTCCTTTATATTGCTTCAAAATTCCTTCAGACAATAATTCATCTCTCTTTTTGAAAATGAGAGGAAGCCTCTATTTTTAGTTTTTGCAATTCAAAACAATGGCTAGGATTGATTTTCATTCAATGGCCTAGATTTACTACTACTTAGGGTTTACATCATATTAAATTAAATTACAATATTTCCCAATATAAAATTTGGTTTGCATGTGAACCTAGGAGAAAGTGCAATATTCCTTATCCTATTTTATATTAAAGAAATATTAAATAAAATCTAGCCCGCACTTTGATGTAACAATTTTGTCTTTTAGATGGAAATTACAAAAGAATATCTTCTATTAAAATATTTCTAGCTTTGTTTTGTATAACAACATATTGAATAAATTTCTTCATCATTTTCTTAAGTTTGGAATGAGGTGGCAACTCCAACTTGTTGATTTTGAAGGTGATTAGTCTAAATTCATCCATTAGCTCTGCATATTGATCCACACACTGGATTCTTCTTGAATTATCCATTCAAAATGGGTGAAGGAACATGTAGCCAAATCCAAATATCCTCTTGATAGGTTATCAATAGCTCCCTCTTTCATCTTTCTCTAAAATTCTCACCTCACAAGCCCACAGTCCAATTTCTGAGCAGGTATCTTGGCTCCAGTTAGTAACTCTAGAATTTCATCACACTCAAATAGATTCTCAATAACATGTGAGTTAACAGACTCAAGCCCTATAAATTTCTTCTCAAGAACCTCCCTTTTGAATTTGAGGGCAAATAACCAAGCCTCGGGAAAATCATATTGATCTTTGGGTAAGGCCAACTCCTGCTCCAAATTTTTTGTAGACAATCATTTGATACAATGCAACTTTGGACACATAACATTATAGTAACAAGGAAAGGCTTTACACTCAATTTCATTTTCAACCTCAACTTTCAAAACTAGAAAATTATTATGCATATCAACTCCATAATGGAAAACCTTGTTTCCCATGTCAGTCACTTTCTTGAATTAGTCTGAAGTATACCTAGTCTAAGTCCTCATTTTCTCCATCTTATTTATTTTTTCCTTTGAAAAAATTGTAGGTGTTGGAGAATTCATTGGGACTTCATCCCTAGGTGTGACCCATTGCTGAATAAAGGCTATTAATTTATCCAATTGTGTTTTCAATTCAACCTTAGTTTCCTGATCTTTGTCCATCTGATTTAAAATATTAGTAATTGACCCCTAAAGTTCATTTATTTTCTGAGCTCTTGTAGTAGGACCAATATTGGTGGAGGTTATTTGATAATCTATAGCTTGAATTACATCTACATCCTTTTTTTCCACTGGAATTTCTACATGTAGAATATGAAAGATGAATGTATCAATTGTGATATGTGACTTGATCTTGGGCTATTATTTTCCTTGGGTTTCACCTAAGTTCATGCTAATATGGCTTCTAGACAGGCTTTGGGATCCTACAATACTAGAGCATTACTTTTCAATTGTTGCTCCAACCTCGAAGGAATCTCAGTTTGTTGATTGGAGGATGTAGTGTTGAATTCATGTACCCATTTTGTATCCTCGTGATCCTTTGATGGATCATCATCTCTGTGCTTTGGAGCATCTTCAGATTCCTTTTCTTCTTCAACATGTTCTTCTTCCTGCACTACTTCTTTCTTTTATCATGCTCAACTTTTGTTTCTTGAGAAGATTCTACATTTCTTTCACTGAGGTTTTCCTCTTCCTCATTCTTTCTAATATTTTCTTGTTTTTTGGAGTGAGTTTCCTCACTATGTTTATCCTTACCCTACTCTATTTCTTGGAATTCCTCTTCATTTTTCTCATCCTCATGTAATTTATTATATCTAAAGTGCTCATTAAAATTCTTGCTCAGATATCCCTCCTTTAGGGTTTGTTATCCTTCATCATTTGAAAGCTCCTCATCTAGGTCAACAATTCTCAATCCCTCATCTACATGCTTATAATAATCATCTAGATCCAATCCTACAAACTCCTCAACTACACCAACCACCTCCTCAAACTACTCTTTACCCTTTTTTTTGTTTCTTCCCATATCTTTTCGATAGCTTCCATCTTAGGTGGCTTAGTAAGAGGGGAAGGAGTTGGTAGGGTAGTAGTTAGTTGAGTCATTAGAAGCTTATCCTTTGGAGACAAAAAATTATCAAACAACCCTTGAGGTATATTATGTAAATAGGCAACAAAGGATTCTAGAAAATTAGTTGGTATCAAAGGGGCAACAAGGATAGTAGGTGACATAGTGGAGAATATAGGCTATGCATCCAGGAGTGAAGAGGAAGACGGGGAAGATGAAGCTGATGAGGAAGAGTCAATCAAAACCATGGAGGTAGTTGGGGTGGTAGAGGTGAGGTGGAACGAGATGGCCACAACAGGCGGGGATGACATGGGAAGTGGATGGTAGTGGTGCAGTGGATGGTAGAGGTGGTTATGGTTTTGGATCTTCTTTTGGAGAAGAGGGTTCTTCACTTATTGTTTCTATCTCAATAAAAAAGGTTCTTTTATTCTTAGCTTTCTTTGGAGGCCTTCGTCCCTCCATGGTCTTCCTTGTATAAACATGTTTTTTTCTAGTTGTCCCTCTACTTCTCTCCTCTTCCTTGCTTGAGTGATTGGTGGAGATTTTGGTACTTCACTTGAAGAACCAGCCTCAGCCTTGCTTTATTTTTCAGTTTCTAGATTTTTTCTTCTTCCCATTCTCCATAGGTGAGCTCAACACCTTGCTGCTCCAATTAAGCTACTTGATTATCTAACCACTTCTTTGTTCGTTAGGTTACCAAGTGCATGATCATGTCAAAATCTGTTATCTAATCCTCTACCTAATCAATAACTGGTAAGGGAGCCTTGGCAATGGCTTTAAATGAATTTTCATCAAGAGTGTTTCCATCTTCCACCACTTGGTCTGAGACAACATACAAGTTGATAGTTATCATGAATTTAACTGACATCCTCATATAAATGTTTTTTCAAACTTCATGATCGTCATCACAATTTTCCTAGAAATATTCAATATGTGGCCTATGAGCATGTTGTCGACCAACCGATTTTTTTAACTTTCCCCACGAATCCATGCTATCTCATGCAATGTGCAAAACAAGGTCATATTCCAAAATTTCTTTCTTTGATTTTTTTGCATAGGGAGTTGCAGGACACGAATATGACCCTTGACCAAAGGTAATAGGATAGGGAGCTCCCGCGCAATGTTTTGATTGCAAAAACAAGTGTGAGGCCTATAATTGTCATGTGAGTTCTAACAAAATTACCTTATCACTAGGATATTTGGGCAGCCGGTATGGAACTCCTAAAAAATCCTCAATTCTTAAGTAAGTGAACTTAGGGAACTAGATGAACCAATACCCAAAGTTCTTTATCAAGTTTTTAGCACAATGTGACAATATTTTCCCAAAGTCATTTAAGAATGACCAAAAAACATGCATGATAAAAGCGTCTGTCAGCCACCTATAGTTTTTCTTAAAATTCCTATATTGTAGTTGTGGGTAACAGTTGTAAACAATAGTCAGGACCTTCCTTGTTCCAAGATCACCTATGCATGTTAACCCCTTATATGGAAATTTTGTAGCCACTGGGTAAATGATGTAGGAAGTCATATAGAACTCTTGAGTGTTATTCACCATATTGATTTGGGCATGGATATTATCACTTATCATCTTGGCCCAATGAAACTTTGTGTCTCCCCACAAAATTTCCTCTATAAAGTGCCACCTCCAATCTTCAAAGATGAGAGGAGATCAGAAGTCCCATTACTCTATTGAGGAGTATTACTAGATAATTAACTTCCTCCATGAGGTCACTCTAATAATTTTTTTAAGGAAGCTTTCCTACACTAGGGTGGGGATCAAGCATCTATTGTTGATTTATTGTCTTCATACAAGCTATAGGGTTTCCTTTCCATACATTACTATACGCATACTCCTTGCAATCTCCCATATTATTAAATGAAGGAATCCTAAAAGTTCATCCAATTGGCATGGGTGTTAGGTTGATCAATACCTATCCTTCGAAAGTTACTATTCTCCTTGAGTCATTGTGATAACATTCTTGGCACAAAAAAATCAACTTTGGACTAATTAGAGCTGGGGGAAAACCTATTGCTCATACAATGCCACTTTTCTTTAGTTTCAATGCATTTTCATCCTTAGGCTAGACCAGGACACACTATTGGAATTCATCGATATTAATCTATCCCAAATCAATGTCCAATACTTTGTCCCAATGTGACAATATTTTTGAGGTACACTCCACTCCATGAAATTTATACTTCATTTTTTCCTTCTCCTTCTCATTCTTTGCTGCCCTAGTGCTTTTCCCTATTTTTTTAGTCTTTTGAATCTTTTCCATAAATCCTATATAGATAATGCATAATAAGTACTTTGATGAATTAAGGAGAAGCAATATGTTAGTTAAATTATCATAAAAAATCATTAAATGCATCAAATACCCAAGAGAAATCATCAAATTCATTCATTCTTGAAATTTTTTAGTCTTTTACAGGCCAAAGCTTTGTAGATGCTAGTGTTGCAGAAGTCATCATTATGGAAGCTGCTGATGGTGGTGCCAGTGCAATGGCACCCCAACTCACATTTTTGCATTGGTGAACCAGTGGGCTATTTTGATGTGAACATATTTAGGCACATGGGAAATGTTGAATCAAAGTCATTTCAAACAACCATACTTGCAAATTAATCATGTTGAGATTTTGCGAAAAATCCAATGCAGAAGCTAGGCAAGTGGGCGTCAGTTAAAAATATGCCAGAAATAATAGCATGAAGGTCATGACTTCTTATGCTTGAATCTTTGCTAGTGTGAAAGACTTAGAAAAATTTGATCTTTTCCCCAAATTTATGCATGTGGGAAATACAAGGGCTCATCTATCTCATTTTAGGGCTTAGAAGGGTCGCACGGAGATTACCCATGTGGAAGGAAAGACAGGGGAAGTTGTTCAATCTTATGTCGTAGAAATGGCTTATGGAGGTTGGCATTCCACACATGGCTTCCCACATAACAATTTCCATAAGGCATCTCAAGAACTTGAAATTTTTGTTTCAAACTCAATTAAGGATGTGGAAACAATAATGCAATCATTTTGTGGCTCATTTTGGGGTTTGTGTAAAATTTCTATGCGGAAGTCATGGAGGTGGATTCCATTTAAGATCATGCCACTAAAATGGCTTAAGGTTTATGGCCTCCTATAGACAGCCTCCCACATATAAATTCTTGTAATGTACTTATCTTAGAACCTAAGCCAATATTTGAATTCATCAGATCACATACAAAATTTATGTCATAGAATGATCACTTTGCAACATTTAATTAGGTGCAAATTTTTCCAATGTGGATTCTATGAAAGTGGATGCCATCAAATTTTATGTTTTTGAAACAACTTGCAAGGGTCGATTTCCCATGAGTGGCATCCCGCATACCAATTTCTGCAACCCTCTTCATACTTAGAACCTTTTTGAGTTCAACATTTGAAGCATGGTTTATAACTTGGAAGTGACCCATGTAGGAGTCATAGAGGTGGATGTTGTGATTCATACAGTCAAAAAAACTCAATGATAGGTGACATCCCATGCTTGTGACTCCACATAGACACTGGGACTCGACGAGTTTATGTTTTTCTTATGATAGTCCTTTGAAATGAGGTTCTACGAAAAGGGTTTCAATCTTTAGGGTTGAACATTGATCAAAATACCCTAAAATGGTAGATGATTGAATTATAAATCAAACAATGAATGCAAGGAGGGTTCAAAACTAGTAGACACACTAGTGAGGGATAAAATCCAAGCACAAATTCTTTATGAGCGTGACTAGAATAGTGACTAGAAGAGATCCCTAATAGTGACAGAATAGTGACAGAATAGTGACAGAATAGTGATAGAATAGTGACTAGAATAGTGACAGAATAGTGACTAGAAGATCTCCCCAACTTCTACAAATGTCAAAGGTACAAAATGAAATCCGATGACCACTATTTATAAAGCTATGGGTAATAAATGTGCAATAAATGAAATTTTTCAAAGAATGTGAAAGAAAACCTAAGATGAGGAAACCTAAGGTGAAGATACCAAATTCTTGTGAGTTGGTAGCATGTGGATGACATTTTTTATAATGTTGAGATGATGGTATTCCTCAAGAGGATCCCCACAAAGAAATTTTTGCAAACAACACAAACAAGACTAACTTCTACATGAAGGCTGCTCGCAAGAAAATTTCTGCAAATGATTGAAACTTAATGAAAATTTTGGAAAATTACTAATGCTTCTCAGAGACATCCCAAATCCAAAGGAAATTTGAGAAATAGGCCAAAAGATAAAGAAAAAAGGAAAAATTAGAATGGATCGACCCAACAAAAAGCAAAGTGAAAAGAGGGGGTCCTCGGTTCAAGTAGGGTGTGTGTACAAAATGCACAAGTACCATACTAGAAGGGGTACCTTTAAAATTCTTTGTTCTTCTATAAGTTCTCCATCAAATTTTGTCTTAGGAGATCACATAAATCTATGTCTTCACCTTTCTTCACCATTTGGTGAGTTGTGTGGATTGTGGTGGCCAACACAAATTTCTCTTTGTTTGTATAGAAAATTTTGTACCCACTCATCATAGATGCATACTTCACCACCAGATCATCTATATCATTCACCTTTAGGGCTCATTTGTCAAAGTTTACTTCAATGAGATTCATTACCACATCATTCTTTATGGCATTCATTGTTGGAACTAGTCCATTTGAGGACAACCCTGTAACAACCCTAATTTATTGCTTGTTTATCATGTGTGGCATATCCAACCACATGATTTTTTTGTGAATTTCAATCAACACATGTTTAACTAACTCATCCTCATAGAAGAGAATGGGAAATTTATTCCATACATCTAATTTCTTCTCCATTAAGAGATCTCATATTTTGGTTTTAGTTCAAAGTCATCTCTAGTCAATATATTCACCTAGTATTCCACCATCTTCAGATGATCATACTCTTCCATTTTAATATGAATGTATTGAAAGGAACAAGCCAAATGAGAGAGGGGGGTGAACCAATTGTCTCCAAAAAGTCAATCTCAAATCTTAATCAATTATCAACTTCAAATCCACTTTATTCTGTTATTAAGTATGAACATGAAATGCAAATAATAGAAAGCAATATCAGCATAGAAAACACTAGATTTATGTGGAAAACCCAATAAGGGAAAAAAAATGGTGAGGATTAGCTCACAATGTATTGTAGTTCCAAAACTAAATACAAAAGGCTCACTGCCAGATACAAAAGTTCACTGCTTACAAAGAGGACTCACTATCCAAGCAAGGAGGCTCACTACCTACAAAAATATTATAATACAGAAGTGGCTTCACAACCAAAATGAACTGATAAGATTACACCTAACAAGTGTAGATTCAATTCTGGTAATGCTTAGTAAATATACTTGACACACTTCATCTTCACATCTCATGCACAATACTGATTTCACATTTATCTCAAAAACTATATATATCTGATCCATTTGCAAGCATCAATTAGGTTGGCTTAATTAGATGCAACCCTTGTTCACCAAAAAATAATTGTCGGCTTCAAGCTTGTACAAAATCCTTTCCAAAAGAATTAAAATGTGTAGTATACTACATCATGTCGACATAGACCTAAGATAGGTCACACATACATCCTCAACACAAAAATTTATTCACCATAACACCAATTATCCATTAGGTCGGCCAAAGATAGACCTAATAGAAAAAAGAAACTACAGAATAATTCCAACTCACCATACAAGCACCTATGTACATGAGATTTAGAATATACACGCTTCCAACATCTATAAACCATTTCCCAAAACCACAAGAAAAAACAATCAACCACGGAGATTATGAACCAAAATACCAGAGGATGATAGTTGCATACCAGTTTAGAATACCAGATCAAACTTGAACTTAACCAACATGGTGACATCAATGAAAACACAAAGTTTGCACTAGACATTCTTCTTCATTCTTCCAACAATCTCCCCCTTTTTCATTGATGGAAACATGTGCAAAAATTTACAAAACTTCCTATGTCACAATATTCTCTACCCCTTTGAAATCAAGGACAAAGGGTGAACAAAAATAGGATGTAAACATATGTACATGGTGAAAATGTATATATACAAAGGAATTATAACTCCCCATTTCAAATATTCAAGTGAACATAATGCCTTTTACATGAAATTTTGTTTGTACCTTTCTCTTATGATCAAAAGAATCCTCTTCCAAGGAAACACTACCAAGCCCATTCTTGCACTCATACTATCCAATAAAGACAACAACGTAAATGAGGATGTCTGGTCCGAAGAAAAACATTGTCATTCACAATCTTTTGCATCAAAAAGTATTTTGTAGAGATGATCCAACTAAATCTCAACAATTTGTTTAACCAACCAGAAATTTTTAACTAGGTCTTCCCTCTATCTCTGAGCAATCAACAACTCTACTTGCAATTCACCAACTCTTATGCTCTATTTTCCATTTTTGTCTCTGAAGAAATAAAAACTCTTTCCAATAATTAGTTTGACTTTCCTTCATTGTTTTCCTCCTAGGGAGGTCACCAACATTGCACAAACCAATAATACCTTTAATTTCCTTCTTTTTGATTGGATAGGGTTTGTCCAAAATAATGATGCCATCCTTGAATTGACTTAATAGGAACAAGATAGATTCTTTGTCCACAAACTAGGGATATTCTCTCCATAAATCCATACCCATAGTTTTTACGTTCTATAATTCATTTGTCTTCAACCCTAGTTCCATTTCCTTCACCTTCTGATGATCAAACTATTCCAACTCAACACCCTTCAGCCTCAGCAAAATATTGCCACTTGATCCTCTGTCAATAGATTCCATCATTGCACTTATCTTCTTCAAACCCTTTCTTTCTCAATGAAACTTCTTCTTCCTCCGCCCTTTTTTTGTAAACTAAGAGAGATGATTTTGAAAACTTCTAGTTTTTATTATAATGATTTCTCCATATTGCTTCAGAATCACTCCAAATCACTTCAGGATTACTCCAAATCGATCTTCAAACTATTCAATTGCATAAGTGATAAAAAATGACTTATTAATTTTCTTTATACACCATCGCACTGTCTTAATTCACATTAAATGCAATAGGTTTCAAAATCCTGATAAAAACCCTTCTTCATAGCACTGAGAAACCCTAATTTTCTTTGTAGATGAACATTCATGCACATTTTCTTTTGGTTTCTTTTGCATAACCTTTGTCTACTCATTCTCTACAACATATCCTCATGCCAACATTTGACACACCATATATCTAGGGGGTTTGAACAATTTTCTATTAATGCTCCCCCTAAGACCATGCTAGGTCTAATTCACAGAGGAATTATCTGCATCAAATGAGGGCATAGACACATCTGTCATCTCTAGCTCTTCTTTCTTCCTCCATGTCTTGTTCATTTCTTGCTTAACCTCATTCTTGTCAATCTTCTTCACTGGTTCATTCTTATTTATCGGAGCACACTGGTTTCCCTTTTTACTTCTACAAACTCTTGAAATATGTTCTGGTTTGTTGGAATTATAGCAGACAACACTTCTCTAACTTGTTTGACTTCCATTTACCCTTGATCTGCATTGATTTTCTTTGTGTCCAAACTTGTTACATGTATAGCAGTAGCCAACAAAAGATTGATTTATTCTACCTCCATTAAACCTATTCATCACCACCCGACTAATCATCCTCATTTGAGATTTGCATTCAGTAGCTCTATGTCCAAATTTCTTACATGCAAAGCATTTTCTAGAGAAGGAACTAACATACTAATTCATTTTACTTATGCACTTTGCTTCCCTATGACCAAATTTATTACATGAAAATAAAAAACCATTGAAATATGGGTACCTTTGAGCATTTGGTTGCCTGATAGGTGATCTTCTAGCAAAGTTTCTTGGATTCCTTTTCTACTTCCCTTTATCCTGAGTCTTTTGATTATGCACTGGATTTTGCATAGCCTTAGAACTTTCACCAAATTCATTTCCAAAACCACCTTTGTCTTTAGGTCTCTATTGTGCAATCAATTCATCAAGCTTAGTGGAGCTTGTCTTGAAATTATCTTCACAGAGTTTTTCTTTCTCCAGTTCCACTTTCAGATTCACCACTTCCTGTTCAAGCCTAGTGCATTAATCAGTCTTTCTTTACACCAATTTATTCAGGAATTCTTCAATTCTTTTATTTTTCTCCACTAGCACCTTCAATTGGGTAATTTCTTCATTTTCTTGTTTCAATTGCTCACTCACCTCCCTATTCCTTTCCTTGAATTTCCTCAATTGCTCTTTCAATTTTCGGACACACTCATTTGCCTCATCAAGAATTTCTTTCAAACCTCTATTTTCACTTTCATCCAAGTCAAGATCTTCAAGTGTAGCCTGGAGCTCATCTTTATCATCCATTTGATCAATCTTTAAGATCTTCCTCAAGTTGTTAGGATTCCATTGAGGAACCAAGCTCTGATACCAATTGTTGAAAGGTGCAAGACAACTGAGAAGGGGGAATGAATCAAATTGTGCAATTTTTGCACACACGCCCCACTGGAGGCGGGGACCCTCTTTTTTCTTTTGCATCTCTGCCTCTTGGCTTGGTCAAATTTTGGTTTTGCTCTTCTTGGGAGGTTATTTTGGGATTAAGTCTAGACTGGGTTTGATGAGGACAATATTTTGAGGCTCTAGGGGAAATTCACCTGTCTTGGAATTTGAAAATGGGGATTTTGAAGTGAATTTTCAATGTTATATGTAAATATTTTTTGCACCCATGGATAGAGGATGAAAAATTAGGCAAGGTTGCTTTTTGAATTTTTTAAAAATTCCTTCTAGAAAAGAAGTTATGAGGTTTAGGGGATTTTGACCTTGTAGGGAATTCGGGTATTTCCATCCCTGATGGAAATCCCCAAAATTTCCAAGACCCCTCAAAATCCCAAAATTTTCCAAAAATGGAATTTTTTTCCATAATATTTTTTTCTCCAAAATGGAAATTTTTCTTGAAATGGAAAAATTTCCAAAAATGGAAAGTTTCCATAAAAAATGTAAGTTTTTAAAAGGCCAAAATTTTATTTAAGTTTAATTTGGATTGGATTTTTAACATGTGAGCTACTAATGATGATATCTGTTTTTTAGGATTAAATAAATATTAAAAGGGGGACTTGCATATGGATTCATGCCAAAAGGGAAATCTGGAAGAGTTCAATTCAAATATTAAAAGTGGGGCCTACATAAGAATCCGTGCCCAAACTGTCTAGAGCTGGAAGAAGTTTTTGGAAGACATGTGAAGCTGATTTCATCCTCCAATCAGAATTTTCATTAATGACAAGCTGACATAATGTTGTTTTCTCATTGTTCCATGATGTAACTACTTTTATGCAATTGGATGATGATGTACTATGAGCTCCCAAATTAAATGTAACAACTTGATGCTTCTAGAAGTGCAATTGTAGCCATTGGATTGATTTAATCCTGGCCTTTAATTCAAAATGTAATTTTCTATAAAAGGCCAGTGCCTTCTCATTTGTAAGGGGTTAGACTAGGTTAGAATAGCTGGTTTGAGGTTGTAAAAATCCATAATTGGCCAAGTTAGAGAAGTTAGTAGAAATAGGAGAGGAGAGAGACTGGAAATTGTTATGTAATTTTGGAGAAGTTAATGCAATTGGATTGTTGATTTGGAAAGCTTTGTGTTACACTTTGACAGTTTATGGTTTCTTGTTCTTGATTCTCATATGTTAGATGTTAGATTTTAGTTCTTTTGCAATGATTGTGAAATGTTAATGATGTTGATCGATCTCTGGTCAATACTTTTAGCAATTTTCTTATTGTAATTTGTTGTGTAAAGTTATTCTAGGCCTTATTTTGTGCTAAGTTCAACTGTGGATGCTTGTTTACATTGTGCCAATTATTGAGTATGTGAATGGATGTTCAAAGTCTGAAAATATTCAATTTCCTTAGAAGATTACACCATTTATGTGGAGTTGTAGGCTTGTCCTTGATCAAATAGAGATTGGTTTCATTGGGGATCTATCCATCTGCAACATTCATCATTGTTGTTAGGTTTTAGTCTTAGAAATCTCTTTGAAACCCTTATCTCTTTTGTTTTTTTATTTTGAATCTGGGTTAGTTTTAGGATTACAAGCATCACCATATTGTTGCGTATAATGAAAGTAAACTTCCAACATTGTTCATTTGTAAGGCCCCTTGTGATTACCAACATTTTCACATTTATCACTGAGTTGTTTATGCATTTTCAAGACCTGACATTAGAGACCTTGGGTTTATCTCTTGAGGCTTGCTGATAGAGATTTACCTTTCAAGAGAGATAAAATATCATATTATGTATGAGTTGTTGGTATGCATAAAATACCATCAACAAATCGGTTGTCTGCAAAAAATCAAATCTCAAATATTAAAAAATTATCAACTTCAAATCCACTTTATTCTGTTATTAAGTATGAACATGAAATGCAAATAAAAAAAGCAATATCAACATAGAAAACACCAAATTTATGTGGAAAATTCAATAAGGGAAAAACCACGGTGAGGATTAGCTCACAATATATTGTAGTTCAAAAAATGAATACAAAAGGCTCACTGCTAGATACAAAAGTTCACTGCTTACAAAGAGGAATCACTGTCCAAGCAAGGAGGCTCACTGCCTGCAAAAACATTACAATATAGAAGTGGCTTCACAGCCAGAATGGACTGATAAGAGTGCACCTAACAAGTGCAGATTCAGTTTCGATAATGCTTAGTAAATATACTTGACACACTTCATCTTCACATCTCGCACACAATACTGCTTTCATGCTTATCTCAAAAAATTTATATATCTGATCCATTCACAAGCATTAATTAGGTCGGCTTAATTATATGCAACCCTTGTTCACCAAAAAATAGCTATCGGCTTCAAGATTGTACAAAATCCTTTCCAAAACAATTCAAACATGTTGTTGGGACTATAAAATTTTCAAAATTTTGTAATAGCTTACATTCCTATATTCCACCAAGCATCTACATTTTAAGTATTAATTTGCTATGGTCCACTCCATATATCATTATCCCTGAGTGATTCCATTAGATTTGACCTTTTGACATGCCAAAATCCCTTTGATTTTCATTGAGTAGGAACCACTAAATAAATAATCCATATCAGCTTGAGTAAGTGCAAGTCTCTCCAACCCATAAGCTATTACATTCCAATATAGGTTTTTTGGGCATATTGGCAAAGGGTCAAGATTTCCACATCGATCAAATTACTTGGGAGGATACATATCAGGAAGATACAACTCGTGGTCTCACTGATGAAGAAATTCATTGGCAAGACAAACATTATCGAAGTGAGATCTACAAGTCATCCCAAGCATACATGTCACGCCAATGGAATGCCATCCATGAGATACCCATTCTATCTCACCGGTGAAGCACAAAGAAGTATATCGGGAAGACATGTGCTATTAGAATAAGTCTGAAATGTCTTCGCGACTCTCTATGTCACACTGATGGAAGTTACATTGGAGAGAGTCTTGCTGACTCACTCAAAAGGAAAGAAATGTGCACCGGGGAGACTTGTACCATTGAAGAAACTTTTAAATCTTTCAGCGATACTTTTTCTCTTGCCGATAAAGATACAAATGGATCAAAAGGTTCATCAGAGTGATACTTGGTGACACCTATGGTATCTATGTCATTTTTGAAGGTGGTATGGATCTGAAAGATTAACTATTTGATATTAGTGGGAATGATGTGTTTTCTCCCCGACCAACAGCGTGTTTAGTAAATGTTTGGCTTGACTCAAACGTAAGGATTGCCTAGAGTTTAAAAATGTCATGTCGATATAATCATTTGAATTGACAGTGGGAAATTCAAAAAACTTGGTACACTCATGCTCAAAGCTAAAAAATTAATGGTGACATGAATACACAATGCATAGATAGTTCCCTAAGTCAAAGAAGAATAATTAAAGGATATTTTGTAGAATTAGCAACAAGAGAAATGGGAGAGAGAACGAAGGCCCAAAGGATTTTGCAGCTGAAAATCTTCAAATAAAGCTTGTGTGTTCTCTACAATTACATTTTCAATTATGTAATCTTAAGAAAATAAAATGGAAATTTCGAGATCAAGAAACTCAAAAGGTAGGAGGCAGGGTGAGGGTAGCGTCCTAAAGGAAAAAAGAAAAGATTGATACTAGGAATGAGCCAGAGGTAGCTAAGAGGAAACTAAATCAAGATCTTATTGATCAGCTGCTCGACTCAGGACCTAAAGCCGGGTGCTTTGAGAAGCTTAGGGAAAAGGTAGAGAAACTTGAGGATAAATTTAAACACATAGGGATGTATGGACCTCAATTAGGGGATATGAGTTGTTCACTTTTCACTACCATTGGAGGAATCAGTTTGAGCGAGTATGTAATTCTTGGAATTTCAGCCTAGGAAAGTTAGCACACCTGAATGCATTTGTGGATGTAGAATTGGTGAAACTCTTCACTTCCCATTATAACCCAAGGTTCAAAGCCATTTGTGATCCATCAGGAAATCCATTCATACATATATCAGAAACCGTGATATGTGAAGTTTTTAACCTGGAAGGGACATGTGAGGAAAAAATTGTGCATGAAGAATTAGAGAGAGAGTTCTGGAGGATGGACACCATATATAAGGGTTGGAGCACTAGTAGAATTTGGTAAATAAATGACTACGTGACTAAAAAGTTTAGTCACATGATTGAAACTTTTAGTCACGTGACTAACACTAGTAGAATATTGCAAATAAATGACTAATTTGGTCATTTATAAGTGACTAATTTGGTCATCAGGTAAAATCAAAACTAAATGACTAAATAAATGACTAATATCAGACAAATAAAAATGACTAATATAAAACAAATAAAAATGACTAAATAAATGATTATTACTCCTCTATTCTTTTTTCTTTCAAATTTGATCATAATCCATATAGTTTAAGCCCCCCTCATGGGACCCCTACCTAAGCTTGTCCCCCTCCCAAGGGTAGGTTCTTATGCATTACTCACCCGTTTGCCACTGGCAACACCACTTCCTGTCCGACTTGCATGTGTTAAGCATGCCACCAATGTTCATCTTGAGCTAGGATCAAACTCTCAATGGAATTCAGAGTTTCATTACTTATTACTTATAGCTCCATTCTTCATGGATGAAGTTGATTCACAAATGATCTATCATCTATATAATATTAAGTCCTCTATTATTCTATTAAATCATGTATATAATATTATTATATTATAAAATATTAATAATATAATATTATAATATTATATAATACTATAATATAAATATTATAATATAATATATAATATTATAATATAATATATAATATTATAATATTTATATTATAGTATTATATATATATTATAAAAAATTATTATATTAAATATTATATAATATTATATAATTATGCCAGAAGCGTTATACAGTGAAAGCATTCAACGAATATTCTCCGTAAAGTTTTTGAAGCTGCATTGAAAATGACAGGCAGATGGAAGTCATGTGTTGTTTTTGAAGTTGCATTAAAATTGACGTGTATTTGTTAGTCTTCAAATCTCGAGGAATTAAAATTCATTAAATTTTATGAATTTTAATTGTAAAGACTAGCATTGACATGCAAACCGTTGGCATGCAAACTATTTAAGCCTATTTGTTTTCGTTTTTATTTTTGTGAAAGCTGCCAAGAACAGTGTTGCCGAGAATGCTAAAGATCTCGAGAGGCAAAGGTTGCGTAAGATGGTTTTTAGCAGGAAAATAATTTCTCAGACGAGATCAAACCCTACTCACCTTTTGCGGCCTTCAAAATTCATAGTAAAAAGTGACGGAAGAGATATTGTGAAGAAAAGTTAGAGGAAAAGCAAATATCTATTTTCCTTCCCCTGCCTCATAGCTCCTGTTTCTGGCGATGAGATGGGAGAATTGTCTCACTTGGACACTACAAATCCTATTCTTTATTTCAATTTTCCCCAGGTAGGTTCATGGTTTGATTCCCACAACCTTCATTATTATTCTTTGAATTTTGTTTTGTTTGATTCGGTGAAGATTGCTTGGCTTTAAGAAGTGTCTTATCTGAAACTCTATATCTGAATTGTTTTGTTTTAGAATGAGGCATTTGAATGAAGAGGAAAGGAATTTTGTGTGCTTGACAGCTTTAATTGTAGATTTTAAGTCCCAGATTTCAAAATGTTCCCTGTTGCTACACCGAATAGGGTTTCTAGCCGGCCTCTGCAATCATTCCCATGTAAGTGTTTTAAAATTCTTGAAATTCCTAGAGAATTTTGTTGATTAATTGAATAATTCATGTAAATACAGAGCCTATGAAGATTGAAAGTTGAGCATTAAGTTTGAACAATGAAAATAGGAGAGCCTCCAGAAAGTGAATATTGAAAATGGAGGCAAAGCAAAAATTGTGAAATTGTGACAATTTGGGCCAATGCAAAGAAAAAATCTTGTTTCTTTGTTAAATTTGTTAATTTTTTTGGTAATAGTTATTTGTGTAAATATGGCTCAAAATTTGGGAAATATTTTGCTATATGTATACTATCTGTAAATACAGGAAATGTAAGATTCAAATATATTGATTTTGTATATGGTGCATGTAACTGAAACAAATATAGTTGAATGAGTAGTTTTTCCATTTTATTAAAAAGAGTGTTTATTTGTTTTTTCTGGCTCACAATGCTTAGTTATAACAGAAAACCTTCCAAAGAGTTGAAGTTAGTATTGTTGTGTGAACACAAATGTAAATAAGATTTATAAAATAATTCTATGTTATGCAAGTGTAAATAAAATTTGTTAAATAAAATAGTCATTGAAACAAGAGGCTTAAATAATAAAGATTTTTCCAGCTACATAAGTAATTGTGCATGAGGATTGTACTCAAATCAAACTATGTTCTGTATTTTGTTAGAGCTTGTGTAGCTTTATCTGCATCTGTATAGTCTAAATCATATAAAGTTTGAACTATTTGTGAAAATTTTGCAAGAAGATGGCAACAAATGGTTAAGTTTTGGTTAAATATACTATTTTTGTAAGCATAGCTGAAAAAGATTAAGATCTAGACACAAATGTTTTAGTTTTTTCAATCAGCATGCAACATGTATTTAGATGACTTTACTGTTTCATTTGTTATTATTAGTAGAAAAGAATTGAACAATAATAACAATAGCATATTATGTGCAAGTAACAATTTGGCTACAGAGAGTCAACGCCAGAAGGAAGAGATGGAGCAGTTTATTAGAGTGCAAGTAAAAAATTCAAAGAAATTAAATTCAATTCTAGCTTTGAATTCTTCAATTCCCGTAAACATTGAATTTGTAAAGCCGAGTTGAAAAAGAATGGTGTTGTGTATTAGGAATCTTTAAATTTTAGTTTGTGACAGCAAGATAGACATTTGTCCAGATTGCTCTGCCTTGAAAACTATACGCATTTGAGTTCAAATAACATAATAACTCTGATCAAATTGGCCTTCCCTTTTCTCCAAAATCCATAAGTTCAATGCATTGTAAATTTAAGCCACAACAACAGTGTAACCTTCATGAGGATATTGCTGACTTTAAATTATTCTTTTGGGAGATCTTCTTGGATAATTTTTCACACTAGGCATTATGGTGAATGGGAGAGAGACAATTGCGGGGATGGTTAACCACTCCATAACCAACTGATTTCTTTAGTTTTTGGAAGGAAAAAACTTTGCTAATGGAGGAACATGTTGGAGGCCGGCGAGGAATAGGGCAGGAGATTGAAGTTGCAACTGGTTTTGTTTCATGACAATTTGAGCTCACCCCATCTGAGTAAGTGGAGGATTTATCTTTTTTCTCTTTTCTTTTCTTCACTTGTTTTGATATAAGGGGTTTTCCAATCAATGATATTCTTAATTATATAGCAGAGAAATGTAAACAAATGCATTCTTAATTATGTATAAGAAAAATGTAAACAAATGTAAGAGGATGTAGGTGGATTAGCAAGGTTTGTTCTACTCCTGGGTTTGGCCATAAGATTGAAATCTGGTGGTACAAAATTTGGGCAAAGCTTTATGACTTTCACAATGTTAACATTAATTTTTACCTTTTTTATTCAATGGAGATATATTCTCAATTTTTATTTAAGCTATGTATAACTCTTCCTGACTATCAAATCATTTTATTTATACTGAACTTCATGTACATAAAGAAAGGGTTTGTCCAATTCTCTCTGCCTTCATAGAGTTATGTTGGTAGATTTAATGATATAGATGAGACTAAATATGATAGAGATTCATTGGCTTCCATGTTTTGCGAGCCACTACATTCAAAACTTGTTTCTTGTCAGTTTTAAGCATTTTTCTTGTAGATTAGAAGAATGACACATAAACCTCTAAAACCAGGTTAGTAGCATGTTTACCACGAGGGGTGGGTTTGGGTGTCAATTTTAAATAGGTTATGCGAGTATGTGAATATGGGTATTATCTTTATTACATTTAAATGAATATAATAGGAAACATGGGCATGAACAGGAGGATGGAATGATGTCCCTAAACTTAAGGTTGTTGTGATAGTGGCTGGTGGCTACTATTAGGAAGATATATTTGAATATAATGGTGGCATATTTTCATGTCCATCTTTCCCCCTTGTTAAATTGGGGGAGTTTAAGATCGATATTTGCTGTGTGCTCCATGGAAACTGTCACCCTTCATGTAGGATAGGATGCCATTTTCAATATGTAGGTATATGAATAAGGGTGCAACAATATTACAACTAATATTAGGAAGATACAAATGACTAAAATGTGGGTCTTTTTTGTGCATGCCCATCTTGTCTTGTTGATAAATCAGGGTAGGTTCAGATCAATATTTGTTGTATTTTGCAACGAGTCTATTATGCTTTATGTTACAACGAAATGTCAATAAAAATTATTAAATATTTTATATATGAATGGTTCTTAAGAAGGCCCGGATGTTTTTTCTTGGTAAATCAGATCATTTAACTGCAGATATGAAAAATTGCTATTAAACATTTGGCCCTTTTAAGTAGCTGGGAAGTACTAGTTGAGTTGTTTCTATTCCACTAAATTTTCCTGGAATTTTTATACCCTCTCTTAGTATTGCCTGCATTAGTGCAGTTATTTTCATACAAGAGCATGCTTAGTGGAATTTGAATGGGGTCCATCACTGGGGCAGTTTCCCCTAGACCATGGCTCAATGGATTCAATAGAGTTTTTGCTTATCTGAAAGGGGATATCATATTTTACTTTTAAAGTCAAATTTATGCATCAAGTCAAATAGGCAATTATATTGGTCAGTTTTGGCAATCATTTAATTGTATTTAGGATAAGTTAAAATATCTTTTACAGTTTTCCTTTTGAGCAAGTTATTTGCACCATAGGGAGTAGTGTAAAAACTGTTCAAATGTATGGGAGTATCTATACATGCATAGTTTCAAAAATCATACTATAACTTTCCAAATTGCAAGTACTCGTGAGAAAAATCACAGGGTGAGTGACTCATGTGTTTGCTTGCTGGTGAGTTTTGCATGGAGACATGGTGAGTGACTTGTGAGCCAACTTGCCAAAAATCACGAGTATGAGAGAAAAACTTGTTTGAAAATGCATAAATATGGTCTATAGCCATAAAAGCATCAAAACATTTCATTTTATCACAATTGCTCCTTTGACCTCTCACTGGTTTGACACATTGACAACATTTGCAAGTGAACTCAATGGATTTTGTGTGTATCTAACCTGACAATGTGTGTTCTTTTATTTTTTATTTTCAAATATTTGTTTTGTTTTTCTCTCCCATTCAGGGTTTTATTATTCCATTCTTTTTCCTTTTATTTAGCTAGCTCCTAGGGTTTAACTTCACAATCTATAATATTTAATTTTAATTTTTTATGTTTATTCTAGAATTTCAATTTCAGGTTTTTGTTTGAAATATGACACCAAGTGGCAAACCTAGGCACAATACTTGGAAGCATGGAATCCTGAGGAAGAAACAAGATAAGTAGTGTGTAATTATTGTGGTGAAGAAGATGAGAGGCATCAACTGCCTCAAAAATTATCTTGCATGAATCCATGGAAGAGATGTTTCACTTTGTAACAAATTAGAACCTCATATTATACAAAAGATTGTGGCTCTCTTTTCTTTATACAAGGAGATGAAGCATAGTGGGCATTGGCAGATGTAGTGGCATGAGATGTTATTCATAATTATGGATCCGATCACATATGTGATATGGCATTTGTATTATGACTGTTGAAGACTTGAACTTGACACTAATAAGCAAATAACTATGATCAATGATGAGTAATAGTGCATTGAACTTATTTTTTGATCTCTCATTCTATGAATGAATAAGAAACTACTTAACAGTACTATAAATTCAGTTTTATGAATGCTTCTAAATGTTATTTTGTAAATATGTGTTTTTTAATGTTCAAAATTTTTGCTAAGTTGCTAAGTCATTCAAATTTGGGTTTGCTGATTTTTGCAAAGTTGTTTCTGTAGGTGGAAATGATTTTCACTATAGTCACTTTTTTGCAATGTTTTTCTGAGTTTTGAGAATGGGGACACAAAACTTGGTTCCAGGGAGCAGCAATTTTTTTCTTCTGTATTTTGGGGATGGCGTGGGGACGATAATTAATCTACCATATAAAAATTATTGTTTAAATATTTTAAATAAAAATAAAAAGTTTAGTTTATTCAATCAAACACACAATGACACCAAACATCCACATGTCAGATGCATAAAATACCAATCTCTAGCAATTATTACTAGCTTATTTAATCCCAAATTGAAAGATATGTTATATGCAAACAATCAAACAAACAAGGAACTGGAATGAGAAATAAAACTATTGCATAAATACAATAGTAAGACAGCTTAAATACAACAACAAGGCACAATGCTGCTAAATTAAGGTTGATTTCCATTTATTGCATCATTTTTGAGCAAAATACTTTTTACTGCTTTAATATGAAAGTGATTGGGGACATCCTGACATTCCCAAGTCCATTGGGGCTTCTTCTTGGCATTCCATTATAGAGAGACATTACTGGAAATGTCCCCCAAAATCAAGGGTTATCCCCATTTTATGCTTTCCTTGGGGGATGTAGTGGGGCTAAAATGCCCCCAAGTTTTTGCAAATAGGATAAATATCCTAGGGAGGTGTACTCAGGGTACACTAGATTCTTGTTTCTGTGGATGCTATTTTTCTCCCGACTACATTTTCTGCATGCTCAGAGGTGCTTTAAAGACTATTTTGACCTGGGTGAAATCTGATAAAGTTTGAGAATGTAATGTGCTCAATACTCTGGCTTTAAAGGATCAAGAACACACAAGAGTTATTGGAGAGAAATCCCAATAAAGAAATTGAAGAAATACAAAATATGACTGTTGCACATTTAAAATATTGAAAACTGCATGATGAAAAAAAAGTACAAAACAAGTACAAAAAGTGAATTTTCAAAAGAATAGGCACCAATGACATTACAAAATTCAGTAACAACTTCCCACTAATTATTGTTTTTGCCTTTGCAATTGCTATAAAATATGTTGTTATTTCTTGATTTTCTCTTTTAATACAAACTAGAAATGAATGATTATTAGATGCATCTTTGATTCCAACTTCAATAATCTCACAAACAAGTTTCTTAGTGTCAATAGACTAGCCTAACAATAATATTAAAGTTGTAAGCACTATTGTTAAAGAAACTATGTTGGGCCAGATTAGGCATGTATCATGAAAAGAATTATGATGTAGAAGCATGGATCTTTGATGTCTCTTACATCTACAAAAACATTAAATAAAAATAGAATTTCTTCTACTTAATGATTGGAGGAGGAAATAAGAAATTTGGATAAAATGTAGAGGTATCATATTTTATTTATTTTTGCTATCATCCAAAAAAAATTATAATCAGTATGATGCATCTAATCCAAGGTCATGCCTCAACAAAGAATCTTAAGATAATTTGTGAGGTATTACTCACTTCTTGATTCTGATTGATCAATATCATTCTTATAGTTTAATTTGTGAGGTATTACTCACTTCTTGATTCTGATGTACCTGAAAGGTATGGAAGGAAGGTTGTCTTGTGTTCCTCCTTATTGCTTTTGTCTTTCCTTTGGGAGCCTCTTTTTTCAATGTTTTATGTCTTATATTTGTCATTTCCTATGGCCATCTCTTTTTAAAACTTTAGGAGATTTCTTTCTTTTGCTCTCTTGTGATCTACATTAGAGTTTTTTAGTGCCCTTGTGATGAGGGTGTTAAGAATTCCCAGTGTTTGGAATGGAAGGTGATGCGAGTCTGCTCAAATGTACATATGTGTCTTCTTTATATAGACCTTTCTTGAGGGTGATGCATCCTCATTTCTTATAATTAGAAGTTTAGAACATTTAGGAATGGAATTTTGTTATTCTTATCTACCGCCATTGTGAATTGCATATGATTTGATACTATATTGAGGTTTTTGAAGGAAATTCCTAGATTATCTCTGCCTTGAGGCCATTTGACACTACTGTTATCAATGAATTGGTACTACGATTTATGTACGAGATCAAATAATCCATGGCCTCATTTTTGAGTTTTTCCATGAAGGGCATAGTCATAGTTGGGGTGAGGGGTGAGTGGGAATCCCATGGCCACCCCTTCTTTCTATTTAAAATTTTATTTTGAGAAACTAAAGCATGGTGATCTTGATTTTTTTTGACTTGCCTGGTTGTCATTCTCCAGAATTTATTTGGTTGTCTCAATAGCTTCATCAAGAAGATGTTTGTGAACAATGACACCACATCAAAGCTCAAGAGTAGTTTGCAATCTTCAACTTTTTCTTCCTCGAGTTTATTTACAAAAATAGAAAAAAAATGTAGTCCTTAATGAATGTTGGTGTCTTACCCAAAAATGGATCAATTTTCTTGCTAAATAACTAGCTAAGTTATGTGTTGGAGAGTTTATCAAATACACATTAGGTCTCAAGGATGCTACTAGTTTGTGCACATCAAGCACCCCATATATTCTTGGCATTATTGGACCTTTGCATTATGTCTTTGTTTCTGTTCACTGCTCAAAAATGACTCATTTATGATCTTTGCCACATCTTATATAGTTTTGTTCTTACCAACCAGTAGCTTTTGCTGATCTCTAGATGGTCCTTATTTTATTAATATAATCCTTGGTTTTAAGCACAATATTGGCACTCCCTTTGTCCACTTTGAGAACAATGATCTTCTCATTGTTGTTAAGTTTTTATAATGCCCAGTTTACTTCCTTCAAGATGTTGCTCTCGGGTGGTTTTGTATTCGTTAATATTCTTGAACAGTCCTATCTAATTTCTTCAGCAGTATGATCTGGTCGGTTGAGTATGATATTTGAAAATTTGACTAGTAGTTTCTCATTAAGGATATGGCTAAGGGCAATGTCAATTCTTAGTCTTTACGAAGCCAACTTAGGGTTGCAGCATCTAAGGTAGTTGATGAGAGGTAGGCAATGTTTTATGATATGAAATGAGCATATGGGACTAAACTCTATGCTTTATTTGCAATTGACTAGTTTGGCATTTTTCTTCTTTTTTTGAACTAATTCTAGACACTTTTCAAGGATTTTTGTTGCTAGGTAGTTAAGCTTTGCACTGCAAAGGTAATGTGCTGCATAATTATTAAATATGTCTTCATCTACCAATAAAAATGAGTATATGGGCCTAAATTTCTATACTTTATTTGCATTTCACTGGTTTGGAAATTTTCTTCTTTTCTTGAACTAGTCTAGACATTTTTGAAGTATAAATATTGCTAGTTAGTTGAGCTTTTCATTGCAATGGAATTGTGTTGCATAATTATCAGAGATATCCTCTTCCATGTGATATATTCTCCCACTTGGGATGTTTATTTTCTTAAAGGATGAATTGCTACTTTTATTATCACAATTTTCTGATTAGATCTATTTGGAAAGAAAGAAACATTTTTTGGTGTAACATTTTTCTCTTGAAAGGAAAAAAAACATATAAGCACATTTTGAGATATTGTAGGTTAAGAAATAGGACTTTTGAATTTAAAGGTAGGGTATATTTTAAAAGAACCATTATTTTTTAAAGAGTTTTGGTCACTTTTAGATCCAAGACTGAATTTTGAATTAGAAGGTCTAAACTTTGTAATTTGGTACTTGTATTTTTAAAGGTGAAGCCCTAGAATGGCATCACCCTGGGAATTCTCACCACACAAATGTACCTGAGAATCAGACTTGGGCTAGCAGTTGTAATCTCTTTCCAATTTACTACCAGACCACTACCCAAGAACATCATATGGTATTTAGTTCTAAATTCAATAATCTAATTCTATCATTATTCCTTTCTTGATTTACTTTTATGAATTGGTAAGGCATAAAAATTGATGTGAAGTGTGTAGTAACTTTTGTTTCCCTTTGTTCCAGATCCAGTCTTGAGAGTTTAGCTACTTGATATTGAACTGGCTAATGAAGAAGACAAAGGGATGGTGTCTCATCATCATCATCAGATTTACTATTTGACAAGCTTACAAATAGGGTATGTAGATGAATATTTTTGTAGATTACTTTAACAGAATAATTTTTCCTTTCTATGTGCATATTAGTTTTTAAAAGTTAATTGTGGCCTTGTTGGTATTTTAACAAGTATTGTGTTTCTTGCATTTGTATATAATACTACGTTGTTAGTTTATAGGCTAAGTGACTACGAATCAAATTATTGATTCAATAAATACTAAATAGTTATTCTCCTTGATTCCATTGGCAACCTGTCACAGCTGCAACCTTGAACATAGAAGGGTGTGAACATTTAAATAACCTTCCTGATTCCATTGGCAACTTGTCACAACTATAACACTTGAACATGGTAGGGTGTATAGATTTAAATAACCTCCCTCATTCCATTGGCAACCTATCACAGCTGTAGCACTTGAACATAGAAATGTGTAAAAGTTTAAATAACCCCCCTGATTCTATTGGCAACCTGTCACAGCTGTAACACTTGAACATAGAAGATTGTAGAGGTTTAAATAACCTTCCTGATTCTATTAGCAACCTATCACATCTGCAACACTTGAAAATAGAAAGTTGCAGAGGTTTAAATAACCTCTCCAATTCCATTTTCAACCTCTCACAACTGCAACACTTGAATATAATAGGAAATTTTAAAGGTTTAAATAACCTCCTTGATTTTGTTGACAATCTATCACAATTGCAACACTTAAAAATAAAATATTGTCACAATTTGAATAATCTCCTTGATTTCATTAGCAACCTGTCATAGCTGCAACACAACACTTGAACATAGAAGGGTGTGGACATTTAAATAAGATCACTAATTAAATAACCTCCTTGATTCCATTAGCAACCTATCACAGCTGCAACACTTGAACATAAAAGGGTGTGGACGTTTAAATAAGCTCCCTGATTCATTTGGCAACCCGTCATAGGTGCAACACTTGAACATAGAAGGGTGTGGACATTTAAATAAGCTCCCTGATTCCATTGGCAACCTGCCATAGCTGCATCACTTAAACATGGTAGGGTGTATAGATTTAAATAGCCTCCCTGATTCATTGGCAACCTATCATAGCTGCAACACTTGAACATAGAAGGGTGTAAAAGTTTAAATAACCTCCTTGATTCCATTGAAAATAGAATGTTAGGATGTCTTCCAAAGTGCTTCATTAATTCAAATATTTTGAGTGATTCCATGAGATGACATCTCTTTGAGGCATTCTATCAAACAATTTAGGTGTTTTGTCTATGATTCCAAATCTTGCATATATGTCTACTAGAGCATATCCAACTATAACATCTAACAAAAATTCCCCTACCATTATGCTTTGGTGCAAGTTCATACCTCATCCAGTGTGCATGTCCAACACCAAAGAGAATGGAAAGGTCTTTTTTTTTACCCAACTACACCCTCCTATTATTTTCTTAGAAAAAAGGATGCCTAATTATTACAAGAGATTCATAGAATATTAGGTTCAGATAAAATGGAACATAGACCTCACCTGGAAACCAGAGAGTCTATTGAGTGATTGATTTTTCTTTCGAAGGTTCTCTATGGAAGAATAGATCATTGTCGCTTGACTTATCCATTCCTCTTCATTTTCTCCCAATGATTTTATAACTTCAACAAAGCATTTAGACTTTTCAAATCTTTTTACATGAAAAATTAGATGAGCAGGCTTCTGGTAGCTTCCCATTGCTAATTCCAAGGATAGAAACTCTTCCCATGGAACATTCCATAGTATTTTACATGGTATTGTAAGTATTTTATTTGATTATGGGCACTGAAAAAATAGGAACAAACACTTTTATAAGTGCCTTAACCTAGCATGAAAATATTTCAAAAGATGATGCAGTCTAAAAGGATAAGCTCCACTGACTAACCTACACCATCAGGATAGGCCTATTTGTGACCAACAAAATCTGGTGATTTGATACCTCAAAATGTTCCTTGTATAAATCTGACCATGCAAATTTTGAAGGTTCCATTGAAATATTTGTGCATCCAAAATGTCTCCTTTCTTTTGCAAGGTAAAGCACCATCTGCAAAGTCAACAACATACAAATCAATGTTCTCTCTTTAATAGTGCTCAACAATACATAAGAAACTAGTGCAATTCATCCATTAATATGTCCAAATAATTTGAATGAGATTAAAATTGATCTCAAATAATACTTGAGAATAAGGAGTGCTTAAGAGCTCATTAAAAATCTCTTCCCTTCATCTTGATCCACCCGTGGAACCTTGACATACTTGGTAAGCTCCTCATTATGGGATCTCAAATCACACCACTAGTGGAGTCAACTACACCCTCAGAGAAGCAGTTTCCTCATTTGCTATAGATGCCTCCTCTACCTATGTTTGCAGGCCCTTCCAAGAGGGATATTGAGCTACCATGCTTACTATATCCAAAAACAGTAAAACACTTCCTTTTCCTACACCAACATAACCAAATTTCAAAAAAAATCTTCCTTGATTAAGGCATGTGTACGCCTCTGTTTGTTTTTTCTTGTAGGGACTGGATGAGCTTTCTTTGAAACTCTAAGGCCATTGGCATATAGAGTTCTTATAGAGATAATTCATCATGTTCGGTTGGACCTTTCACTTTCTCAGGTATTTTTTTTCTAACTTTATTTTTAGTATTTGAGTAATCTTCACTTTTCTAAAGTATGCTTTTGTGTTTAGTACAATTTATTTTTGCATTAGAGTGGTTTTTCTCCCCTCTCCCCTCTCCCTATTTGTATGTTACTTTGTCATAAAAAACATATTTAAATATTTACTGTTGATGATCATAAAAATATTTTTAAAAAAATTCTTGTGACTTTTTCAATTATACCTTCATGTTCATCTTAAAAAACTCAAATCTAGGCTTTTGGAGGATCAAAAATAAGATGTATTTTTATGTTTCTTATGCTATAATTGGATATATGCTTACATTAGATGACTGTAAAGTTTAGGGTAGTTTTGAAGGTCATTCCCAAGTGGGAAACTAATTTGGTGTATCAAAGTAATTTTTCTTCTCTCCCTATTTGTTTGTTATCTTTTTCATAATAAATACATTTTATAGGATCTACTATTGACAATCATACAATTCTTTTTTAAAAATTTCTTGTTCCTTTTTTAATTGTACCTTCCATGTTCATCTTAAAAAACTCAAATCTTGGATTTTGGACGATTGAAATAAGATTTATTTTTATGTTTCTCATGCTCTAATAGGATATATGCTTACATTATATGATTGTAAAGTTTAGGGTAGTTTTGAAGATTACCAAGTGGGATACTATTTTGGTGTATGAGATCTTCCTTGTGGAAGCCCACAAGGGTCTTATTTTTCTCATTTATCTTATATGTTGTTCAAAAAGGCATAAAATTCTCCCCCTTAAAGACTCAAACTTTTTTCTTCGCTATTGATTACACATGCCTTCATTCATACAACCTGCCCAGGTTGTATCATTAGGTACACTCAAAATTTATAAAATATTCATTTATTCTTGCTACGTTAAAACAAAAAACTTTGTTTTTGTGTTTGCAATATGATGCTTTAGTTGAAGCTTTGTAAATCATTTCCAAGGGTTATGGCCATTGTGTTGAGATGTGGACTCATAGAATTGACAAGCCATTTTTTTGCCTTGGACTCAAATTTGGTGTAAAAATTTAGTGCAGACTTGGAAAACCAAAAAAATCATTAAGAAATAGTGAATTTAATAAAAAACTAACTATATTGCATCTCATATCAAAATAAATTCAGACACACACAAAATAATCAGTTGGATCTACCATACATGTGTAGACAACAAAATAAATAAAAAATGATGTGAACAATATACTTGGATTCTAATACAAAAGAAAAATTGTTTTGATATCCTTAAAATTGTTTTTTTGGTACACATCACAAACAATGGATTTCAAAATCCATCCTGATGGTACTAGCAAAAAAATACATAAAAAATCAAACTAAGGTTGAGAGAAGCCACTCAGCTAACATTAGCTTCAAGTTATTGGACCATGCACCCCTTTGAGTATGTCAAAAAAGCAAGTGCAGCCATTCTATCCTCAGAGATCTAATCAAATAGAGAATCATACCCCAACTTAATGGGGGATAAATCTTCATTTGTTTCTAAAAATCTCTTGTGGTGGAGGCATATGTTGTAATGCATATATACAAGGTCATTGAACCTTTGCATTAACAACCTACTGCACTTTTGGAGTGTATGTTTTCAAACATAGTCCAATTGCACTCACAACTTGAAGTTCTACATGGCTGGCTCAAAACTTGGATGACACTTTTCTAAAGATTAGGCATTGAGTGCAAAAATTCTCCCACCATGCATATTAAGGATAACTATTTCCACATTTGGGGTAGGTATAGTAGGATTGAATCAACATAAATAAACTAATTTAAAAATCCAAGAACTTAACTTCAATGATTTGATAAACAAACCTTCAATGACTATTAGCATTCCTTGTAGCCATGCTTATGGGAACTGTCAAAAAAAACTTGAGTGGCAGACCTCTTTTTCTGATTGTGATCATTATTTTGGATTCCCCTTACAGGGTTCTAAAACATAACAAGAAATCAATATATGTTCATTTGGAAAAATAGACTCCAATATGACTATCCACGTAGCAATTTAGGCCTAATAAGGCTTGAACTAAACAGGGTTTATTGAATCTTCTATGTCCAGTTTCAAGCTCACTTACTCAATGCTTAAAACAAACTTTTTTTGACCTGCTAAAGCTTTAAAATCCATTAAAAGTTCTTTTCCACGTGTATTTTGCAAACCCTAGGTCTTAGGCTTCTTAAAACTTTGTTTTAGTAGACTGAGACACAAATTTACATTTAAAGCTTCAACTCTTTGCACATATTCCTTCACCTTATGGTCTATAACCTTTGAAATATGAATCTATATGCAACAAGGAGTTTACACACCAAAAATTGAGAGCTTTCACCAGATTAGGTAGAAGAAACACAAATTCTAAAGCCACTGTTTACCCTAACAGGGGTTTTGATTTGTTTGCAATAAAATTACAATATCTTCCTTCATACTTGATAAAAATGAATGAAATAAACTGGAAAATGAAATAGACTCATGGATTTATCCATTCCCATGATTGTCCCTTAATAACATGACTGTACTTATCCATACAATAATCCGAAACATAGATTTATCAGAAAAACATAGAATTTTGCATATAAAAACAAGGCTCCAACATTGAATTTTTCAGTATTACAACCTTCATGTCCTCTTGCTTGAGGTTCTCCATCAATTTAAAGATTTACCAATCTTAACTACCACAACCAATTGACCAAAACCAACTTTACAACTCCTTGACTCTTGAACTTCCACTTTTTTTCCTTTTTGCATTTTCCCCTATTACACCTATTTGACAACTTTAACATTACCTTGCAATTTTTCTATTTTAGACCTCCTAGACACCTAAGACATTGAAAATGGTCGACTAGACCTTATTACATTGATCATATGACTCAAAGATCTAAAATCCCAACTAGTTCTTATGGACTATGGGAAAAATTTGTGTTCAATATATTATGCAAGTAAAAATAGAGAATTCCTATTATAGAATTTCAGAATGATAAAGAAATTCCCAAAATTTATATAAGAAAATCCCAATACCAAAGTAATGGTAAATCTACAGAGTAGGCTACCTATTGGCTACGTATTTAATAGTTTTTTTATTGAACAAGGTGAAGGTTATCATCTATTCCCTAGAATCTTTTCTTAAACGTATTTCCCACTTCTACATTTTGGCTTCTAAGGTCTGTTTTGTATGAGTTATGTATAATGTTGTACTTTGTAGTTAAGGTTGTTTTACTTGGAGATGAAAATTTTAGGAAAACCCTATTTTCCTTTCTTTTTTCCTTGACATCAATTCAAAGGCCACCCAAATACGTTATCTACGTTTCTTTTTTCCTTGACAATAATTCAAAGGCCACCCAAATATCTTTGAGGTAGTTGTGTTTCCATCCAACAAGTTGAAGAAAAAGCATGTACTCAGTAATATTTTAAGAGAGATTCTTTCTTAGCATACCCCATGTTAAGTACCAAATTACACCACTTCTGTATGCGTAGACAGTTACATCTCAGGCCTTTAAATATGGTTTACATTGGTCTATAAAATTAGTTTTCTAAAACAGACTCAATCTTAAATCAAATTTCTATTTGGTATCATAAACTTTAGTTCTATTGGTTATCCTTTTCTTCTATTTTTTCTATATTAATAATTAAGTTGGCATGTTTGGAATTGAGATTTATCCAAATCCAAATATTAATGAAATGAATAAAACAATTGATAAAATATTTCTTGACTAATCCTCACAAGAATATGGCTCTTGGCTAGATATTCATAGGAATATGCCTCTCACTGCATATACTATCTTACATGCTTTAGAATACTTGTCCCAATTGGCTAGAATGTTGGAAAAGCTAGTGAGGGAACATTGGGTGCATTTGATTTAAGAGCAACAAGGTTGCGTATTCTATTTTAAAAATAGAATTCTTCTATGTCAATGACAGCTGGTATGGAAATGCAACATTGCTTGGAGTTGTCATCTCAGAGATGAACATTACATTCTTTAAAATTTTTGTGTGTTGAGTGTATGAAAGGCTTGGATCACAACTATTGTTTTCTAAGATTATGGTCTAATTAATTATGCTAAGCTACATTAGGAATGGCTTTTGCATCTGGGTAGCTGATTTATTTTTCTTTTGTACATTTTGCAGTTTATGTGGGGCCTTGGTGTTCCTGCAGAAGAAGTAGAGTTCTGCGATGTTTATGGTTTTGATGATGAGCTATTAGATATGGTTCCCCTGTACTAGCTGTACTCTTCCTTTTTCCACTCAATCAAGTAGTAAGTGGATTTCCATTTCCATCAATGAGTACTTGAAAGTTGAAAAGTTGTAGACTTGTATGTTATGTTTGTAGCCAATGGCTAGTATTTTGCACATCTATTTCTTTGCAAAGATTTATTGCTGAAGCCTAGACAATATGCATATTAAGTGAAGAATTTAGTTCTTTCTATTTAAATCATTGTCCAGTAACCTTAGTATGATCTTTTTGGGACTTGATATCCAGTTCATGTGGTTAAAAGTGACAATATTCTCATTTTCTTTCTAGCTTCTAGAAACTTATGTTGGATTAAGGACTATTTAATTGTTAGTGCTTGTGACAAATAAATGTTGAGATGCTCATTTGAACTGTTAGTTTATCTCACCAAGTTCATCATTGTGAAATATAACATGTAAGACTATTGTTTATCTGCATCAGTATAATGAAACAGTATTATAAATGCTTAATATTTTGTCAAAATAAATGACAAATCTAATTCTAAACATATGGTTGGAAGGAATTGGAATCATGTTTTGTATAGGCATGAAGAATAAAAGGTAGTTTTCAAGCCATGATACTATCTTGTGGAGGAGAACTACACTTTCTAATAAAGTTCATTGATTAATTGCCATGTACCTAGGTCTTCTTTGGAAGCTTGGAACTTGAGAAAGGAACTTAAAAAACATATATGATACCATGGACATTGAATGCACTAGTTCAAATATAGACAATTTGCACAATAATTATTGGGACTTTAAAGAAAAATTACCCATTGCAAGGATGAAAGCACACAAATGTGGCTGAAATGAGAAAAAAAGTGTGCCTACTACAATAAACCATTCCCTCATAATTGGAACTATAACTGGTCTTTTTTTGCCTTAGCAGAAACCTGCCCAGCCTGTTAGTCTTTCCCTCTATCTCTTGAGTTATATGCCATATGTTTACATATCCAAGGGGTTCAAATATGTTGTATTACATTCCCTTTACTTCCATCTTCCATCTCTTAGGTCGACTCTTTGGGTGTGTGTTTTTCTAATTTGACCTTAACTTGAAACTTCTCTGCCATGGTCCTGACATGGTCATCCAAACTCTCAAAAGACCCACAATATCTTGGTGCCAATGTTTACAAATTTTGATGATCAATGAGATTCACAATATCTTGGTGCCAATTTTTTCCTTCTTATGTGAATTCTCTAAAGATATGGTTTAATTTTGCAACCTATTAACTTTATTGGTAACTTTTTTGGGGGATTTTACAGCTCTTTAGTTTGATTTATCTTCAGAAGCTACTACCCTTCCACAACCTTTGCGGCTTGATGAAACCATTTTATGGATTTTTCTTTCCTAGCCAAACCCCTCTTTTTTAATAGTCATGATATTTCCAAAGCCCATAGTGATGGTCAAAATGTAACTATTTTTCCTCTTCCCGATGATGGATCACAAAGTGTGGTCCAAAAAATTGGTTTTAAAAATATTGATGAATAAGTTTTATTAGTTTTGGACTTGGTATTGTGATCCCTTTATGTAATGTACTCAAGGCCTGAGGTGTGACAAAATCCCTTATATTAAAGTAATGCAAAGAAATTGAAAACGCTTGTTCAAATAAATATAGTTTTCACTATATTTGTTGTAACTAAAAGAAAATCATTCAGCATGGATATAAATTGCTTCAATGGAATGCAATATAGTTGTACACTTATTCATATACTTCCCTGCCCTATTTCAAAATAATGTAACCAACCCCACCTCCATACTCATATCCCTCTTTGCCTGTACCAGGGTTATGATTTCACAAGGATGGAAGGATGCAATTGTGGCTAAGACAAACAATGCAAAGGGTGTCAGCTATGGTATACTATGTCACCTCACAACCATAAGAAAAACTCATCCCCTTTGCCCTAGTAGCAATCCCTTTGGCCTGATACTATAGGTGTTGTATTCAAAAAACTTATTTGCATGCCATTTCTTATGGACTATGGGAAAAATTTATGTTCAATATATTATGCAAGTAAAAATAGAGAATTCTTATTATAGAATTCACAATGATAAATAAATTCCCAAAATTTATATAAGAAAATCTCAATACTAGAGTAATGGTAAATCTACAGAGTAGGCTACCATCTATTCCCTAGAATATTTTCTTAAATGTATTTCCCACTGCTACATTTTGGCTTCTAGGGTCTATTTTGTATGAGTTATGTATAATGTTGTACTTTGTAGTTAAGGTTGTTTTACTTAAATCCTAGTTGAATCATTTGTTTCTTAACATTGCATCTTTCTTAACATCCAATTCACTTTCTGCATAGCCCAATATTGGCAGCAATAAAAATACTTAGAAAATGTATTTCAGACTTGTACAGGTGGATAATGAGACAATGTAATGAGTAGATATGAAGTGTTTGAACTCAAAAAATGATACAGTGACCAAGTAAATAGAATATATGTTTCCAGAATCTGCTACAACAACACTAACCTACATTTACATTCTTTTTTTGTTCATTTATTACATAGACAACAAGAATCCCAACTTGGTTTGGATGTTGGAGTTGAGACAGTATTGTCAGCGACCTAGTAATAGATTTTACACTTGAATAAGGGCAGTGACCAACCTTCTAAACCTTCCTAAAGACACATGCTTGGCTGGTGATGGTCATCAACTCTGCTTTGTCTTTGCCACTAAAGCAAGTCCATAGAATGAAATTTCTCTATCTTAAAATGTAAAAGCATTTTTGCAAATAGTTTGTAAGTTTTCATTTCCAATACCTTGTATACCTGTCAAACGTGGTTTTCTAAATGTTGAAATAGTTTCATTCCCAGTTAAAAAATTCCTGTAAGAGCAACAAAACAAAAGTCTTTATATTGATGTTTAATAAAAAAATATGAAAGTATTGCTTTGGAATTGCCTGAAATGCTTTTCTTTCTTGCAAAGCAGTAGATTTTGAGGTAGGAATGGAATTTTAACAAGTGTTTGTTGTTTCCTCTCTTTAATGTGATAATTTTGTATCTTTCCGATGGTCATGTATCTGGATTGCCTTTGTCAGGTTTTTGAGAGTGGGAATCCCAATGCAAAAGAAATAGTCCTTTCAAACATGGCAACAAATTTTGACCAGATTCTGTTATAGTTTGAGGTTTGCTGCTTCAGATCCTCTCTATGTAATTTTTTATGCTTTAGTTCCTAAATGATGTAAAGAAAAAACAATTAACACATTACACTATATTTACTCATTTGAACAAATGCATAATTTCTTCTATTTCTTCCTTTATTTCAGGATCCTTTCACATTTTCTAATTATCATAGAGCAATACATGAGCCTTTTGATTACTACATGTTTGGACAAAATTACATTCAGCCATTGATTGATTTCAGTTATTGTTGTTGTGATTCCAAAGAAGTTTTTAGTTCATGTTTTTTAATTTGATAGGATTAGTTGTATCTCATAGGATGGTTTCTGATTGTAGATTTAAGCAGTATTTGATCACACCTAATAATATAGAGGTAGATTATTTTTCCTCATGATTTTTCCATTGAATTTTTTTTCTATTAACTGTGTAGTTTTGACAAATGAACAATAATGTTATTTTGAATTCTGAGACTAAAAATGACATGCTTCAGTAAATTTTTGAATGTAAGGGAGGTTGTCTACATGTTAAGCTTGCTAGGGGAATTGGATTGCTCAACAAGAAAAGATTTCTAAATTAATTTAGCTCCAACTCTATGGGAAAGATGATAGTTTGATGGAAATACACAATTCTACCTGTATGGGAGTGATGAGAGCTGGATGGAAAATCTAAAGAGGTTCCAAATATGCTAGAGGAAAGCTATGAGGAAACTAAATTGATAATGTTTGAAGTTTTTTTCTTTCTTAGATGTTGAGTCTAATTAATAAGTTTAATGTTCTGTTGCAACTTGCAGTTGAGTACGTTGATATGATAAAGGCTTGCATTGTTGATCCTCTAAAATTTATCAGAATTGTATTAGTTGATGCAGAAAGGTAAAACTATTTATCTTTATTATAATTAGTGTTTCTTGCAACTACAATATCTGATAAAAATCTACTTCCAAATATGTTTTTGACATGCAAATTTTGAAACATTATTTTCAAGTTGCAACTCCAAATTAGAGAAGTAAAAGGTGAATACTAGCGAGGAAGAGTTTGGAGGAGCCAAAACCAATAGCGGTGGGAAAGTTGTGGATTTGCAAGGGGATTAAATGGGTCAAGCCCCTATAGGAGGTCGCTACCCTTCCAAAATGACTGAAGTTAAGGAAGGGGAAAACAATATAAGTATATGAAAATAGGAGCATTTTGTTTATATAGTGTCAGTAAGTTGTACAGTGTCACCGAGACATTGAATGTAACCAATGAAATTTTGATTTTCTAATCAAGCTTAATAAAGTAAATTTTTGGAGTGGTTTTTTCTCCACTCATGAATACTGTGTTGTTTGTGTTTGTATTTGATCAATCATATTTGTTCAATAATTTTAGTCTACATTTCATGGTGCTTCTTCAACATTTGAATATCTATGATACTTGAAGTTTATATGCATTAATTTGTGAGGATTAATTAAGTTAGATTTGATTTGTAATAACCAAATATATGACTAAAGTAATGACTTACATGACTAAATATATGACTAAATTATTGACTAAAGTAATGACTAAATATATGACTAAATAAATGACTACCGTGACTAAATAAATGACCAGTTAACAACAATCAATGACTAAATTAATCACTAAATATATGACTAAACAAATCACTACCATGACTAAATAAATGACAAAATTAACGACTAAATCAATGACCAAATCAATGACTAAATAAATGACTAAAATAGTTTAGTCATAAATTTGGTGGTGTTATAAATGACTACAAATAAACCACTAAAATAGTCATGTGACTAAAATTAATGACTAAAATATATTACTAAATAAATGACTAAATAAATGGCCAAATCAATGACCAAATCAATGACTAAATCAATGACTAGATAAATGACTAAAATAGTTTAGTCATAAATTTGGCCACGTTATAAATGACCGGCAATAAACTACTAATGGTCACGTGACCAAAATTAGTCATGTATATGCAATTTTTAGTAGTTTATTTAGTCATATATTATTGTTTTTGTACTAGTGGAGGCTACCATTGCACAGACCTAAGAAGGATGGAAATTTGGTTCCATTGGAGGAAAATGATGGGCCCCCATTTTATATTGACTTGTTCAATCCCTACATTAGATATACATACTTCTCAGCATGCCAAGTGTTAGGGATGGAGGCCCCTGAGTATATGTCAATTGTGACAATGAAGATTGCAACAGATGTTCAATGTCATAATTCTAGACCCTTTGATTATGCCTCATACATCTTCAAAGGACTTGATTAAGGGTTGATGGCAATAAAAAATGGATCTCATGTTTTACATTTCAAGCATTATTCAATTTTTATGCATTTAATACTGTATTATGGACAAGAATTAGGGTTGTGGCCCAAAAAATTAAGATTTTCACAATTTGACAGGGAAGGTAAAATGTTACCAATTTAGCTATGGACTACTATTTGGGATAGCAGGTTTTCTAGCTTTAGTTTTGTACATTTTGAGTACATTGAGAAACCATTGTATAGATTCTTTAATCATCCTTGTGAGTATTCATTATCTGATGAGATAAAGAGATTTCTCAGACCCAAAGATTTCAATGGGCCTATTAGCCAAAATTGGGGAGATTGGTATTGTTTTGAAGATGCAAGTATAATTAGAGTATATGGATACACCTTTTATTTTTCCCAAGATAGTGCCTAATAGAATTGCTTACTTGAAGATTGTTAGGAAAATGGATTATTCAAGTGTCATGAATTTGAGTTCTTCTGGAAAACAAGTGTTCATTCCCAACACATTGTCCTTTGGTGATTTCACTGTGTTGTCAAAAGATGGATATGATATGATTCTTGATAATTTTTTGCAATATAATCTAAAGAGAGCTTCACCATGAAAGGGTTTTGATCTAGAGAGGTACATTCATTCTACCAGGCATAAAATGAATTTAGGCGGGTATAATCATATACCCTATCAATATGACGATTTAATCAAAAATTTGGAGGAAGGAGTAGAAAGGGTAGTTAATGAGTACAATAGGGGACTGGCATGAAAAATGAAAGGAATACAAGATGCAAAGTTGTTATCTTTTGGAGAGGATACATCTAATGATGATGGTCCTCAAAGTCTAACTGACAAAATCTCCAGATTAAAAACTCAAGATTACAAGTTTCCTCCTAAAGAACCAGATACTGAAGAAGGTTCAGAGATAGATACAAGAAAAATGGAATATAGGTCATTTGTGGTTGATGGTGAATTTGTGAAGTCTCCATAATTCAAGGCTTTCTTACACAAACAAAAAGGATAATAAATGAGGGAGTCAGTTGAAAGTATAACACTGAGTAATGGACAATTATTGAATAATTTAAAGTCAAGTATGGAAAGTGAAATGAAAGACATGACCCTTGAGAAAGGAAGAAAATGTTGGAAGATGTGGGAGTTATTATTTTCCCAGGGTTAGATCTGAATTTTTCTTTGGTTTTTGATAGTTTCCTAAAAAATAATAATGCCACACATAAGCTTAGCCCTGAAGGAGTAATAGAGGTATATACAAGATCCAAATATAACCCTGATGAAGGTTCACTTATGATATGGGCCCTATATCTGCCACATAAAAAATCTAGTGTTATTGATACTAAATTTTTTTTGGGCATATCATGACACTAAAGGTTGGAGAAGTTGATCCTATGGCTACAACTGAGATGTGCATCAATGTTGCCAAGTTGAATAAGGCCCAAATCCAAATGTTAGTCAAGGAGAAGGAAATGTATAAGATGAATAATGAAAGAATACTTAGAGAAAATGATCGCCTAAAGGATATGATGGGAATCACATTAGGATCTAGCAGGTTGTTGACTCATTGGGAGAGCTCTCAAACAAAATACCAATGGGTGGGATTAAATGCATATTCTTAGGGTAAATATGATACACTTGTTGCAGTGATCAAAAAGAGGCAGGGTAGCTTGATGATTCAATTGAACAAGCTTTTGGGGACACATTCAAAGAATTATATTGTAGAGCACGAGCATAAGAGAATTGATGGTAGAATCCAAGAAAAGTTCCAAGAAGTAAATAAGAGGGATATTCCTGATAATGTGGCTATTGATATAGCTAACCAAATCATAAGGAAACACAAAGACTACCATGAGGAATTACAGGGGGATGCAAAAGAACTAATTGATGCCACGAAAAAAGGACTACCAACATTATTTGAAAATGGAGGAAAAATGAAAGAAAAGGCCAAATGGATTGAGGAATGTGAGTTAATGCTACAAAAGATTCTAGAAACGACCATAGGAAAAGACTCAACATTGGACGAGGCCTACGAGCAGAATGAGAAGATGGTGAAAATGGAGGTATCAGTCAGGAATGTGAGAAGAACAAGAAGATTGTGAAAATGGAGATATTAGAGTATATGGTTTCAAAGATACACCTTTTATCTTGCCCAAGACGGTGCCTAATAGAATTGCTTACTTGGAGATTGTTAGGCAGATGGACTATTCAAGTGTCATGAATTTAAGTTCTTTTGGAAAACAAGCAGTCATGCCCGACACATTGGGCTTTGGTGATTTCAATATGCTATCAAAAGATGGGTATGATATGATTCTTGATAAATTGTTGCAATATAATCTAAAGAGAGCTTCACTATGAAAGGGTTTTGATCCAAAGGGGTACATTCATTTTGCTAGGCATAAAATGAATTTAGGTGGGTATAATCATATACCCTATCATTATGATGATTTAATCAAAAATTTGGAGGAAGAAGTAGAAAGGGTAGTTAATGAGTACAATAGGGGACTAGCATGACAAATGAAAGGAATAAAAGATGTAGAGTTTTTATCTTCTGGAGAGGAGATTTTTGGTGATGATGGGCCTCAAAGTCCAACTAACAAAATCCCTAGACTAAAAACTCAAGATTACAAGCTTCCTCCTAGAGAACCAGATACTGAAGAAGGTTCAGATATAGATACAAGGAAAATGGAATATAGGTCATTTGTGAAGTCTCCATAATTCAAGGCTTTCTTATACAAATAATAAAGGAGAAAAAAAAAAGGGAGTCAGTTGAAAGTATAACACCGAGTAATGAAGGACAATTATTGAACAATTTAAAGTCAAGTATGGAAAGAGAAATGAGATACATGACCCCTGAGAAGGGAAGAAAACTGTTGGAAGATGCGGGTGTTATGACTTTCCCAAGGTTAGATCTGAATTCTACTTTGGTTTTTGATAGTTTCCTAAAAAATAATAATGCCACACATAAGCTTAGCCCTGGAGGAGTAACAGAGGTATATACATGATCCAAATATAACCTTGATGAAGATTCACTTATGATATGGGCCTTGTATCTTCCACATAAAAAATCTATTGTTATTGATAATGAAAAAGCTTTTGGGAATATCATGACACTGAAGGTTGGAGAATTTGATCCTATGGCTACAACTGAGATGAGCATCAATTTCGCCAAGTTGAATAAGGCCCAAATCCAAATGTTAATCAAGGAGAAGGAAATGTATAATATGAATAATGAAATAATACTTAAAGAAAATGATTTCCTAAAGGATATGATGGGAATCACATTGGGATCCACTAGGCTACTGACTCATGGGGAGAGCTCTCAAACAAAATACCAATGGGAGGGATTAGATGCATATTCTCAAGGTAAATATGATTCACTTGCTGCAGTGATCAGAAAGAGGAAAGCCAACTTGATGATTCAATTGAACAAGCTTTTGGGGACATGTTCAAAGAATTATATTACAGAGCACGAGCATACGAGAATTGATGGTAGAATCCAAGAAAAGTTCCAAGAAGTAAATAAGAGGGATATTCCTAATAATTTGGCTATTGATACTACTAACCAAATCATAAGGAAACACAGAGACTACCGTGAGGAATTGTAGGTGGATGAAAAAGGACTAATTGATGCCATGAAAAAGGGACTACCAACATTATTTGAAAATGGAGGACAAATGAAAGAAAAGGCCAAGTGGATTGAGGAAAGTGAGTTAATGCTATGAAAGATTCTAGAAATGGCTACAGGAAAAGACTCAACATTGGACAAGGCCTACGAGCAGAATGAGAAGATGGTGAAAATGGAGATATCATTCAAGAATGTGTTAGGAGATGCCAACACTCATGAGTGACAAGATTATTTGAATCATTTGTCAAAATTTCATTTGTGGCTACGTAGAGCTTAATTGTTTTTTTTAATTATTATTAATTGTTATTATTAGAAAAAGACATTTCTGAAGGGACGCGTCCCTTCAAGATTTTGATGTATATATATTTATTTCATAGTGACAAAACAGATATAGGCAAATAGGAGAAGTAGATAGTAGGATGTTTTCAATGATGTTTACATTTCAAAAGACTATGATGCATGTATAAAATTTTGGAGGAATCAATGGAAGATATCTTATTTTTGTGGCGCATTTATGGTATCAATTTTTTTTGGATTAATTAAAAATATTATCAAGTTGTCTCCAAGGTTGATAATTCTTTGTTATTTAAATTGATATATCAAGCATATACTCAATTTATCAATGCACATTTGTTGCACTTGTGCAGTATGATTAGTTGGTTTTTTCAAGTAAAGATTAAATCCTTCAAGTCATTCACATTAATTTTGAAGTATCATTTGGGTCATTAAGAAGAACTTGGTAATTACATCCTTGCATGTTTATACAAGTTATAGAAAAATATTGGTATTCCAAGCAATTAGAATTTATGCCAAATAGAAGTCACCCATCTCAGACTTTCATCTAACTCCTCATTACCCAACAAGGCACTGGTCTCACCCATTTTATTTAGTTTTATCATATTTAATTTAATATTTACATCTGTTAATTGAACATATTAGATTTTACCTTGTCAATATTGCTTATACAATTTATACCAACTAGGATTTCATCTTTCCACTTCTAATTGTCATTGTGGATAGATTGCTTAGGAAAGAAAAAAACTGTTCAAATTTGTTCCATTCACATAGGTATACTCGCCTAGGTTTGGCAGAACCTGAAAGAGTAGAAGGTTCAAATTCATCATTTGGCCTTGTACATTAGCCAAAAACATATCAAGATCTTGGAAACCTCTTGTGGTTTCAAACCAATGTTTTTGAGACCTAACATGTGTAGTACGCTAGATCATGTTGACATAGACCTAAGATAGGTCACACATACATCTGCAACACAAAAATTAATTCACCATAACACCAATTATCCATTAGTTAATCTAGAGATAGACCTAATAGCAAAAAGAAGCAATAGAATAATGCCAATTTGCCATAAAAGCACCTATGTGTATGAGATTCTGAATATACACTCTTCTAACATTTATAAACTATTTCCCAAAACCGCAAGCAACAACAGTCAACCGTAGAGGATTGTAGACCAAAATATTGGAGTATGATAAATGCATACCGGTTTAGTTTCCAGTTCAAAATACTGGATCAAACTTGAACTTGACCAATATGGTAACATCAATGACAACACAATGTTTACAAAACTAGATGTTCTTCTTCATTCTTCCAATAGAATGTACATCCACACATCTTTTGTGTGCATCACACCCTATGGAACCCTTGAAAATTCACCTTCAAGATCTGATTCCTTAGATTTGAATGGATTTTTCTTAAATTTAGGTCTTGGTCACTCTAAAACATTAATTACTTGAGTAAACATGTTAAATATTCATTGAACTAGGATTTGCAAAAAACTAATAAATACCTTTGAAGTTCTTCAGTAAGGTTTTCGAACAACACTTCAAAATTGATTCAAATCACCTTTTCTTTTCTGTCCGCTTCAATTGGTTGGTTACCAATGACTTTAGCATATGTGAAATTACATATAAAGTCTTTTCTAGTGACCTAATATACATTGACTGTAGCAGATAAAGTTAGGAGAAAAAATTGGGCAAACTTTCCCTATCATCATAGGCACCTTCAATCAATCTGCAAATCTTCACATCAAGATATTTCACATTGGAGATACTACTAATAGATCAACCATGCCAATATACACATATACCAATGTGTTGAAGGCATCAACACCACATCTTTGGCAAGGGAATTAAATGTTTTCTATTAAAACTCCCCCTAAGCCAAAGCTCTTTATCTAGTTTTTGTAGAAAACATCTGCACCAGGGGTTGGCACAAACTCACTCTTGACCTAACTCTCTTCCTTTTTCTTCCATGTCTTGTTCATTTCCTTCTTCATATCAACCATATCAACCTTCTTTACGAAATCAATCTTCTTTTGTGAAGCAGAGGGTTTTACATTCTTGCTTCTTCAAAACTTAGCTATGTGTCCTGGCTTATTGCATTTGTGACATATGACACCTTTTTTTAGAATAGAATTTCTTCTTGCCATTTTAGATCTAGATTCAAAAGACTTATGCCTAAATTCATTGCATGTATAATCGTAATCATTGAAATATTGAAACATAATACCATTATTGTAACCATTCATCATCTATCTGTTGTATTTACAAGCTTTATGACCAAACCTATTACATGTAAAACACTAATCGAGAAAGGATTCAACATTTTGATTCATTTTTCTTCTACACCCTACTACTTTATGTCCAAATTCATTGCAGGAATAATAGTAACCACTTAAAGATGTTGGAAAAGTATGCCTCAATAATCATAGGCTAAAACCACCATTAGAGCAAAGTCAGTATGACATCTATCATGTCTGGCTGACTAGCAGCTTTCATACATTTTGTTTTGAACAGGTCACTGTGACCTTGCAAAAGTCTTGCCGAGCGCTTATTCTTTGGAGCCTTCACTGTGACATAGTGTATTCGCTAGGACCTCTTATTGTGTGGAGTTCTTTGGTCAATAGGTTGTTCAATCGTAAATCGGGGAGACTCATGATGACCACAGGCTTCAAGATAACCTATGTTTGTTCGGTGAGAAGTATTAGCAAACAGTGAAGGTCACACTGATGGGGACACATCCAAACATTCATTGGAGTAACTCAAAGTGATCGGGGAAAGGTCTTGGCGAGAGTGTTAAGTCTTGCCGATCGTTCAGTGTTCGGTGTAACATGAAGGATCTTAGGGAGATCTCTTAGTGACTAATGGATGTCTTGCCGATAGCCAATGGCTATCGGGGTAACCCAAATGGTTTGGGAAGAAGTCCCGGCGAATGATGTAAGTGTCGCTGATGATGAGGGTTCTTCCGCATAGGTCTTGGTGAATGGTGGTCATCGGTGTAACAAATATGTGTTCGATAAGAACTCTCGACGAAGGTGTTAAGTCTTGCCGACTATTCTTTGGAGCTTAGTATAATATGTGACTTTGGTATAACCTTTGGTAACTCGCCATGATCTTTTGGTGAAAGCGATAGGTCTGGGCGACTGCTTGGTGATTTGGCATAACACTGAAAGCTTGATAGAACATCTTGGCGATAATGATATCTCTTGGCGACATTGATATGGAGATTTGGGCATTGGAGAGACACTTCTTGTGTCTCACCGACATGCTGATACAAAGTGAAATTGTTGACCAAGTGAGACCATCTGATGTGGCTCGTTGTCGACCAATGGGAGAAGCTGAATTTGAATAGTTGGAAGATTATTCGTTATGATGGTTCTATGAGGAAGCTCGATAGATAGAGATCAACATGGATATACTTGGTGATTGCAGTTTGTGATCGGTTGGTTGGTTGCATCGATGAATTACTATGTAGTTGTATGATCAGTAAATGAATTCTATTCTATGTAGACTATAACTTGAAGGTTCTTGTGCAAGATTTTTCATGGTGAATGCCGTTGTAAATAGACATTAGAGAGATAATTCTAAAACTTGTATGTAATCATTATTACCGTAATACAAAGTGATTTCTCTTGGTGTGGTGGGTTTTTCTCCCGTAAGGGTTTTCCCACGTATATCTGGTGTTCTTGTGTGATTGTCAAAAACTCTGTTTCTATTATCTGCTTCATAGTGCATCTTAATTGGACTATAAGTGTAAATTTTAAAGTGTATCTGCATTCTTTCTTGAGGTATTAGAGTTAGGATAATTGTTTATGCATCTAATTTTCCTCACAAGTGGTATCAGAGCCTGGCTAGTTGTGTTATCCTTGTGGGTATGATGGGTTTTTGTGTGTCAATTCTATTTAGTGGGAGTCTTGTAGAGTTTGTTATTTCTGATTATAGGTTGAGATGGTTAGCATGTCTAGAAATTTTGAAATAGAGAAGTTCAATAGCAGTAACTTTGAGTTGTGGAAACTCAAGATGGAGGATCTTCTAGTTGATCGTGATCTGTGGCTTGCAGTGTCTAGAACTAAACCTACAGGCATGAAGCAAGAGGATTGGGACCTTGTAGATAGGAAGCCTAAGGGGCTGATAAGGCTTTGTTTCGTAGACTCAGTTCTTCATAATGTGCATGAGGAGAAGACTTCCTCTTCTTTGTGGAAGAGATTGGCGTCTATTTATCAAGGGAAATCCTTGGTGAATAAACTATTTATAGTGATGCATATGCTTTCATTGCAGCCTTGGCTACTTAGGCATCAAATGATGTCTGGCTGATTGATTCTGGAGCATCTTTCCACATGACATCTTATAGGGATGGTTCACAAAGTATGAAGAATACGATGGTGGAAAGGTTTACTTGGAAAGTGATTCAACTTTGGATATTGTTGGACATGGAAGAGTTAGAATCCAATTCCCTGATGGCAGAGTGAAGGGGATCAATGATGTTATGCACATACCAGGTCTGGCTCGAAATATATTGTCTATCAGTAAGTTGAATGATATCGGAGTGCAAGTCACATTCTCTGGAAATGGCTACAAGATGACTAGAGGCTCAATAGTGCTAGCTAAAGGTGCTCGAATTGGTACCCTGTACAAGCTGGATGCACATGTTGTTCAATGTAACAGTGCCTCTGGAAAGTCACTGAAAGCTATTCATGGAGGTAAAGAGGGAAATATCCCTAATTATATAAACTCTATGGAAGTAAAACTTCCAGCAGAGAAGTCTATGCTTTGGCATCATAGGCTAGGCCACATAGGAGAAAAAGGTTTAAAAACCTTGAAGAACAAAAACCTGGTTGAGGGGCTTAAGATTGTAATCTTGAATTTGAATTATGTGAACACTATATATATGGAAAATAGCACCGTGTTTCTTTTTATTCCAGTCCTCATAAATCTTCTGGTTTGCTAGATTATATTCATTCAGATGTATTTGGTCTAGTGGATGTTCCTTCTTTGTCTAAGTCAAGATACTATGTGTCATTCATTGATGATTATTCAAGAAGAGCATTTGTTTATTTTTTGAAAAGTAAATCATAAGTGTTCAGTCGATTTAAGGAATTTAAGAACCTTGTTGAAAATCAAACTAGTAGAAAAATAAAATTCTTGAGGATTGATAATGGGGGTGAATTATGTTCTGATGAATTCGAGAGGTATTGCAAAGACCATGGAATCAAAAGACATAAGACTACACCTTATACTCCACAGTAGAATGGAGTTTTAGAAAGGTTCAATAGGATGGTGATGGAGAGAGCATGAAGTATGCTCAGTAGTGCTGGCTTGGAGGAGAAATTATGGGCTGAGGCTATATCTACTGCATGTTATCTAATCAATCATTCTCCAAATTCTGCTCTTGTTGAGAAAACACCCTTGGAAGTGTGGTCTAGTAAGAATCCCTCTCTTAGACATATTCGAGTCTTTGGCTATGAGGCATATGCATATGTGCCAGATGTGAAAAGATCTAAATTGGAGAACAAGGTTGTCAAGTGTATTTTTATTGGCTATAGTGTTGTCATAAAAGGATACAAGCTTTGGAATCCTAAAACAGAGAAAGTTGTATACAACAGAAGTGTAATCTTTTGTGAGCTGAAACCTTCTACATTGTATCTGTAGTCAAAGACAAAGTCAAAAAATAATAAGGATGTAGCTTTAATTCCTCCTACACCAGAGAAAGAGGAATTCAAAATTCAAAATTTACCTAAAACTAAGGAGAGCTCAAGTAGTTTTGAAAGTTTGGAAGAAGAAGAACAACCTCAGCCTCAGCCACTGAGGAGGTCAACCCAAGAAAGGAAACAACCAGATAGGTATGGGTTCTCATTGATTGATTCTACTTGTGCCTATGCTTTAATTTCTAGCACTAATGAGCCTAGGACTGTAAAAGAGGCATTTAAAATGTTTGATTCAGATTCTTGGTTGGAAGCCCTGGAAGAAGAGATGGCATCTTTAGAAAAGAATGATACCTAGAGTATGGTGCCCTTCCTTGAAGGCAGAAAACTTGTGGGCTATAAATGGGTATTTAAGAAAAATATTGGTCTGGATGGCAGTGTAGAAAAGTACAAGGCAAGACTGGTTGCAAAGGGTTATTCCCAGGTCGAGGGAATTGATATATTTTCTCCTGTAGCTAAGTTGACATCCATTAGATTTATTTTGTCACTTGCAATGACATATGATTTAGAGGTCGAATAGATAGATGTGAAGACAACATTTCTTCATGGTGATCTTGAAGAAGAAATCTATATGTTCCAGCCTGAGCATTTTGTTGAAAAAGGTAAAGAAAAACTGGTATGCAAATTAAAAAAGTCTTTGTATGGGTTAAAGCAGTCACCTAGAATGTGGTACCAGAAATTTGATACTTTTGTATTATCTTTGGGATTTGTGAGATCAAAATCTGATCACTGTGTATATTATAAATCTGAAAGTGATCGAGTTCTTATTATTGCTCTCTTAGCGATTAATGGATGTCTTGCTAATAGATGATGGCTATCGAGGTAACCCAAATAGTTTGGGAAGAAGTCCCAACAAATGATGTAAGTCTCATTGATGATGAGGGTTCTTTGACATAGGTCTTGGTGAACGATGTGTTAGCTCTCAAAAACGTAGGTTGAATGCCTCAAGAGGCTACCAATCTCTTGATACACTTTAGGGTAACAGACAAGGTCAAGAGAACTCAACCTTCTACTCTTTAGGTGTTGCTAACCTAGGTGGGTGTACCTTTTGAATTGAGTAGACTTATCTTATGATTATCCTTCTGAAATTCCTTGTGCATAATGGCAAATGGAAGTGAACAAATGAAATCAAACTTGATAGCAATCTTCTAATCTAAATCCTAAAATGATTAATTAATAGATATAAAGAAATTGAATGAATTCAAATGATGAAATTACAGAGACCAATGCCTTGTTGGGTATGCCGAGTCAAATGAAATATAAGTGGGCAACTTATTCTGGCAAAAAATAAAATTGTAGGCATATGATCTGTTCATAACTTGTATAAACAATGCAGGATTATGAATACTAATCTCTACTTTAATAATCTAGATGAATCTTCCTAATTATTGTGATCACAAAAAGGATTTAATCTCTACTAGAGAGAACCAATAGATTAATCACACAGATACAACAAATGTGCATTGACAAACTGAACATAAACTTGTTATGTCAATTTAAACAACAAGAAAGAATCAAATTGGAGATAGCATAGCAATACTTTTCAATAAACTCAACATACAATTGATACCAAAATAAACTGCCAAACTAGCTAAATTTCATTGAATTCACCATTTGAAAACATGCAACATAGTCTCCAAAATGAGAACTTTATTCTACTGTGCCCATTTCTAATCTACTATATGTATCTATTCTAAAAATTTGATGATAACCAGCAATAGGAAAATAAAATTCCTTAAGCACATGTCGACCACTGTAGAATTCAGGAAAATCCATGTCAGCCTGCAACGACACTTAGAAATTCAAACGTCGGCCCACAGTGCTCAATTCTTTGTTAATCATCTGCTGAGGCAATCGCCAAAACATCTCTTGAGGTATGTCAAAGGCAACTATATTGCTGATCATCCCTTTGGTGTTCTGTGCCTCACCATAACACATCTGAGTCATGAAGACATCATATCAAAAACCCCTGCCATACTGAGAGCACCTTTTTGTTATGTTTGTTTCATTATTGCTATGACCACATGATATCAGAGAGACCTCATATCGACACACAATGTCTCACCGAAAACCCCATTTGTCTCTCACGCGTTGTTGTGACCTACCACACTCGGGGAGATGTCATATAGAGTACTCCGTGTTACATCAAAAGTCACCATTCATCCCGAGCATCACTGTGACAAGAGCAAACTCCTGCCGACAAGGTCCATCATTGAGTTCCATCGGTGAGACCCCGGGCACTTCACCAAGATCACACACTGAAGCATAAGTCTCACCGAAGTGTTTTGTTCTATGTCGGTCGGTGAGACCCAATAGGTTCACTATGACTTCAAATCGAATACCCTCAGTCCGGCCGAAATGAATCATTAATGTATCTATTAGTAGGACTCCACCCGATATGTATTTTCCCATCGGACGTCAGCAAGACATAACCCATTCACCATAACCCTTCACCGAAGCCCAACTCTTGCTGATAAAACAATCCTTATGTTGTCGATCGATGAGAGAATGGGAAATTGCTATGACATACACCAAAGAAAATCTTATGCCGATATGTATATGCATCTACCACTGGTCGGCAAGACTAGGTGAGTTAGCCAAGACGCTTCATCGAAGGAAAACTCTCACCAAAAGCCACTCGTTATACTTTTTTGGCAAGACTGATGGGCTCGCCAAGACCTATTCCGAGGCAAAGACCTCTTGCCAATAGGAACCCACTTTCACTGATTAGAGAGACAAGAAATCTTTGGTGAAACAATATATTGAATACAACACTTATGCCAATAACTGCCAGTAGATAAACTTCGATCGCCATGAGAATAGAAACATCTTGCCGATAGGCAACAGACGTTGACAAGTAGAAAAATGGATCAGGGAGACCCAAAAACTATCATGCCGATACAGACCAGAATATGAAACATGCATGACACGATGGTTTCAAAGGGGAAAAATGGTAAAATATGGGCAAAAAATGTTCAAGAAGGAACTTATTTGGAAAATTATGAATGGGAAACTTGTGAAAATATCATATTTTTATAGTTCCAATAGTGGCTCCATCTAGGGATGAATGATAGTAAGATCATCGCAAGGATCTAGAATCTTTGGGTGAGCAGACCAAACCAAACACAAAATGAGAAAAATAGAAATGGGCACAGGGCATGATGGAATGAATGCAAAATGGAGGTGAAACAAAACCCTAAACTACTGTGCATGGAAAATAATTTTAAAGAGGATGAGCAAGAGTTGCCCATGCATTGGCAACCCTCAATCCTCTATGTTTTAATTTCACTTGTTTATGATCTGAAACTCAAACTATACTTTTCCCTTGTCAAATACCTGATTCTCTCTTGAGTTCATCAAATTCCTCTTGAAGACACACATGCAATCCTTCCTGTCACTGAATTTTTTTAAAGAATCACTATGCTTAGCTTGGCCCAAGTTTCCTACAGTATTCAGCAGTTCAAATTCTTCATCATCATGGGACAAATCCCTGCTATTTTCAACATACAAAATGCATTCATATTCGATACAACTTCTTATATTATCTCTCACTGTTATGAATTATGAAACACTCTCCCAACTGTATTGAAAATTGACCATCAAAGTGCCTCTCTTGAGAAACAAAAAACTCTATCATATCAATGTTGTTTGAGGTAAACAAATCTGAAACTTTTTGCACCTCTTTGACACTACCATTTGGATACAACACAGGATCATGACTCACATCATCAATATCAAGCATATATAAACCAATCAAAGCTGAATCACTATCATCCTTGGTATGCAAACAAATGTCTTCTCCACATGAGTTAAAAATTTCAAAATCACATACCTCATCCCAAATGAAAGCAGACTTCTGATCAACACCAAAAGTATCACCATCATTCCAAGAGATACACAGGGAGTCATAAGAATTTTTACTCAAAGATTTCTCACTATCAAAACAAATGTAAGTTGGAGACAAAACTTCAAGATTGTCTTTATGTGCACATCCCTGGTATTTAGGAATTAACAAATCTGAAATCTGTTCACTGACAAGTGAACAAGTCTCAACATTTTCATCACTACAGTTATACTCTTCACATTTTTCATCATCAAGAAGAAATCCAAGACCATCAGAGAATGGGAAATCAGAAACATTATCAGTGCAGTCATTTATTCCATCATTTTTCTTGTCTGAAATTATCTCCTCTCTTTCATAAAGTGGGTTTGAAAATTCCCAAAGTTCATTCATGGGGATACCTCTGCAAAATATCATCTGATCTTCATTTAACTCTTCATCATACAATGGGTTTGAAAAAGTTTGGAAATCACTTTCAAATGTATAAACCTCATCATCATCAACTGTATCATCATAATAGGTAGAAGAATCCCTTGATTGCAGATCAAAATGCTCTGGTTCATCAGAATCAGAATATTCACTGGATTCTTCACAACATACACTGCTTTCCCTGTCACAATCTGTGATGCAAGAGAAATCTCTTGTACCTTCATCTTCCTCATGCAAGAAATCATATGAGTCATTCTAACTTGCAAATGTCTTATCTTCTATTGGATGCATCATCTGATCAACTTCTCTATACTCATCAGAAATACAACAATTGGATTCAACATTGATAGTGTTCTCATACCTTATTCCCTAGGACAACGCCTGAATGAAGTTAAAAGAGGAGCCTTTTGCCTCAATCCTTTTCTTTTGCTCTGATGTCTCTCCTTTTTTCTCTTCCTTCTGATCAACAATAATTAGTCTCTCTATCTCTTCTTCAGTAAGTCTCTTCATGCTGTATTAAGTAGGTACCTCAATAGAATGTGGCTCTGTATAATCTTCTTCAGAGTCATAAAGGACTTGTTGTTCAGGCATATGAACATTGTATTTCTGATTTGAAACATCATGCTGATAACCTTCATCCTCTGAAGATGAATACCTCTCCACAACATGGTGAAAAGTATTTAAAGTCAAATATATTGTGTGATCTTCTCTATTGTTTCCCATCAACATTCCCTCTTCTTGCATTCTCTAGACTACAACACAGTAATTTGGGGAATGTGGCATATTACAAACCTCACAAAAATAATTGTTACTTACCATATAGGTTCCCTTCTTTGTCAATGGATCAGGAGCTTCTTTGTTTCCAGGCCTAGCTATTATAGGTTTGTTGTCCTTCTATTCTATATTATAAGGCATGTCATGCAACCTCGGCCTTTCATTTTTGTAAGTATTCTCCTGTCAATACTGATAAATCCTACTTTGTTGATGAACCTTAGGATTGTCTCTTTTATCCATTATCCCTGTAGCCCTCCTATTATTTTCAATTGTCGGTGTCATCTTCTGAGCTTCAGCTAAGTCTCTTGGGAATTTATTTCTCAATTCATACCCTACCTTAGGATAAAATGCATTCAAATAAATACTCAGTGCTACAAAATCTAGCAACTTTGATCCAAGAGGTATTTTATTTTGTAACTTATTGAATCTTTGATTAAAATCATAGACTGTATCACTTTGATCTTTCTAAATGTGTATTAATTCACGAAGAGTAGCATCTGGTGCACTTAGATTCCCAAATTGCTTGAGGAATTGATCCTGAAATCCTTGGAGAGAATCAATAGAGAGCGTTGGCAAGCTATTGAACCAATCCCTAGCGTCTTCAGCAGTGATTGCATCACTCCCTGTAAACTTTGGAACAAGATCTCTCCAACTGCCATCCATTGGATAAGGGGATAATTGAATCCCTAACAAATCAAACTGTTTGATCGTTGTTGTGTATTGATGAGGGGGGCGTTAGGTGGGTACTGATGCTGGTACATCCAACCATATTGTTGTGTATGATGATATGGCACATATTGCTAACCATGAGGAGATCTAGCATGACCTCCCCTAAACTAATATCCTCCTCCATTCATGTTTGAACAACTACAAAAATTCTTTCAGAGTCACCACCTACTTTTCAAAAAGTAGGAAAATCATTATTTCTGATCTTTTTCCCAGCAGAATCACTCTTTCTGAGATTTGTCAAATTACAACTTTTCCTCCAATGACTCTATAATGTGGTCTTCAATTGAATCTTCTGATATAGTCCCCAGTAGAGTCGCCAAATTGTTAGCTCTCAAAAGCACAGGCTGAATGCCTCAAGAGGCTGCCAATCTCTTGACACACTTTAGGGTAATAGACAAGGTCAAGAGAACTCAACCTTCTACTCTTTAGGTGCTGCTAACCTAGGCAGGTGTACCTTTTGAATTGAGCAGACTTATCTTATGATTATCCTTCTAAAATTCCTTGTCCACAATGGCAAATGGAAGTGAACAAATGAAATCAAACTTGATAGCAATCTTCTGATCTAAATCCTAAAACGCTTAATTAACAGATATAAAGAAACTGAATGAATTCAAATGATGAAATTGTAGAGACCAGTGCCTTGTTGGGTATGCGGAGTCAAATGAAACAAAAGTGGGAAACTTATTCTGGTTGAAAATCAAATTGCATGCATATGATCTGTTCATAACTTGTATAAACAATGTAGGATTATGACTACTAAGCTCTACTTTAATAATCCAAATGAATCTTCTTGATTACTGTGATCACAAAAAGGATTTAATCTTTGCTTGAGAGAACCAATAGATTAATTACACAGATACAACAAATGTGCATTGACAAACTGAACATAAACTTGTTATGTCAATTTAAACAACCAGAAAGAATCAAATTGTAGACAGCTTAGCAATACTTTTCAATAAACTGCCACACTAGCTGAGTTTCATTAAATTCACCATTTGAAAACATGTAACATAGTCTCCAGAATGAGAAATTTATTCTACTGTGACCATTCCTAATCTACTATATGTATCTATTCTAAAAATCTGATGATAATCAATTACAAACGGGGTGCATATATATACACCAGCAACAGGAAAATAAAATGCCTCGAGCACATGTCGGCCACCGTAGAATTAGGGAGAATCCATGTCGGCCTATAACGACACTTAGAAATTCAAACGTTGGCCCACAACACTCAAGTCTTTGTTAATCATCCACCGAGGCAATCACCAAAACATCTCTGGAGGTATGCCGAAGACAACTATATCACTGATCATCCCTTTGGTGTTCTGTTCCTCACTGTAACACATCTGAGTCATGAAGACATCATATCAAAAACCCCTACCATACCGAGAGCACCTTTATGTTCTGTTCATTTCATTATCATTGTGACCACATGATTTCGGAGAGACCTCATATGGGCACACAATGTCTCACCGAAAACCCCATTTTTCTACCACGTGTCGTTGTGACCTACCACACTCGGGGAGATGTCATATAGAGTACTCCATGTTATATCAAAAGTCACCATTCATCCCGAGCATCGCTGTGACAAGAGAAAACTACTACCGACAAGGTCCATCATTGAGTTCCATCGGTGAGACCCTGGGCACTTCGCCAAGATCACACACCAAAGCATAAGTCTCACCAAAGTGTTTTGTTCTATGTTGGTCGGTGAGACCCAATAGGTTCACTATGACTTCAAATCGAATACCCTCAGTCCGGCTAAAATGAATCCTTAATGTATCTGTCGGTAGGAATCCACCCGATATGTATTTTCCCATCAGAGGTTGGCAAGACATAACCCATTCGTCGTAACCCTTCACCGAAGCCCAACTTTTGCCGATAAAACAATCCTTATGTCGTTAGTCGGTGAGACAATTGGAAGTTGCTATGACATACACTGAAGAAAATCTTATGCCGATATGTATATGCATCTACCACTGGTCAGCAAGACTAGGTGAGTTCACCAAGACGCTTCATCGAAGGAAAAATCTCACCGAAAGCCACTCGTTAAACTTTGTCGGCAAGACCGATAGGCTCGCCAAGACCTATTCCGAGGCAAAGACCTCTTGCCGATAGGAACCCACTTTCACCAGTTAGGGAGACAGGAAATCTTTAGTGATACAATATACCGAATACAACACTTATGCTGATAACTACCAGTAGATAAACTTTGATTGCCATGAGAATAGAAACGTCTTGCCGATAGGCAATAGACATTGACAAGCAGAAAAATGGATCAGGGAGACCCAAAAACTATCACGCCGATACAGACCAGAATATGAAACATGCATGACACAATGGTTTCAAAGGGGAAAAATGGTAAAATATGGGAAGAAAATGTTCAAGAAGGAACTTATTTGGAAAATTATGAATGGAAAACTTGTGAAATATCATATTTTTACAGTTCCAACATGGTGGTCATCGGTGAAATAAATATGTGTTCGATAAGAACTCTCGGCGAAGGTGTTAAGTCTTTCCGACTATTCTTTGGAGCTTGGTATAATATGTGACTTCGGTATAACCTTTGGTGACTCGCTATGATCTCGTGATGAAAGTGATAGGTCTGGGCGACTGCTTGGTGATTTAGCGTAACACTGAAAGCTTGATAGAACATCTTGGCAATAACGATATCTCTTGGTGACATTGCTATAGAGCTTTGGGCATCAGGGAGACACTTCTTGTGTCTCACCGACATGCTGATACAAAGTGAAACTGTTGACCGAGTGAGACCATCTAATGTGGCTCATTGTCGACCAATGGAAGAAGCCGAATCTGAATAGTTGGAGGATTATTTGTTATGACAGTTTTGTGAGGAAGCTCAACAGACAGAGATCGACATGGATATAATTGGTGATTGTAGTTTGTGATCAGTTGGTTGGTTGGTTTGAGAGGTTGGTTGCATCAACAGATTGTTGTGTAGTTGTATGATTAGTAAATTAATTATATTCTGTGTAGACTGTAACTTGAAGGTTCCTGTGCAAGATTGTTCATGGTGAATGTTGCTGTAGACAAACATCAGAGAGATAAGTCTGAAACTTGTATGTAATCATTATTACCATAATACAAAGTGATTTCTCTTGGTGTGGTGGGTTTTTGTCCTGTAAGGGTTTTCCCACATATATCTAATGTTCTTGTGTGATTTTCAAATACTTTGTGTCTGTTATCTGCTTCATAGTGCATCTTAATTGGACTGTAAGTGTAAATTTAAAAGTGTATCTACATTCTTTCCTAAGGTATTGGCATTAGGAGAAATGTTTCCACATCTAATTTTCCTCGCAAAAGATGAATACCTTTGTGTAGTTGATTATCTTATAGGAGGTCTCTTGAAATATTTCTTCTATTTATGAACTTGTCTGACATCACTCTTCTTATCTCTAGTCTTTCTTTGTTCATCATTATTCTTTTCAACATTATTTGATGTTTGATTCTTCTTTGAACTTTCTCCTTTTTCAAACCCTAATCCTTCTTTTTCCTTAGAAGCCTTCTAATTTGTAATCATTTTATCAAGCAAGGAGGATGTCTCTTGAATTTGTCTTCTTGGATCTTTTCTTTCTCCAAGTCTGATCTCAAAGTCACAATCTCTTGTTCAGGCTTTGAACATTCTTGAGATTTATCTTTCAATTTTGAATTTAAGTAGTCTTCAACACTTTTTCCTTCTTCAACTTGCACTTTAGAAATAGTGATTGTCTCATTTGATTGTTTGAGCTGCTCATTTATTTCCTTGAATCTTTCTTTATATTTCTTGAGTTGTTCCCTCAAATTTTTGATACACTCATCTAAATCCTTAATATTCTCTTTCAATTCTCTATTCACTTTATCTATATCATCAAGAGCTGATTTGAATTCTCCTTCCATATCAACTTCATAGTCTTCTTCAATAAACACTTCCAAGATAATCTCTTCTAGAGGGATAAGATACTTCCTTTTAGTCATGTGCTCAACCTCTAAGATCTACCTTAGTAATCAATCCAATTGAAGGAACTAAGCTTTGATACCAATTATTGAACACCCAAAATACTGAGAGGGAAGTATGAATTAGTATTCACTAAAATTCATTAACTTCATCAATTTAAACATTAATTCAATGCATCACATTAAACTTGTAGTAATAGAAAGGAACATATAAAGCATGCATCACATCAAGGAATAAAAGAACACTATATTTAGATGGAAAACCCTTGAAAAGGAAAAACCATTGTGAGGATTAGATCACAATTTATTATCACCAGATATAATGAAGGTTACAAAATGGTGGACTTACTATCCAAGGACTCGCTATCCAAAAAGAAAGAATGGCTCATTATTTGTGGCTCACTACCAAGGGATCACTACCTAGGATAGAAAAGGATATAAGAAAGAGTGGCTCACTACCAAAATGAACAGCTAATAATGTATCTACAACATGTCAAAGATATAGTTCTAGTTAATCTTTGAAAATGACTTAACACACTTCATACTTCACCACTACACATTTTTCACATCACATTACATCAATTTTTTCACACACATCTAATCACACTCATCATCCTCATTCACACAATGAATCAACCTTGCATATATACCACAACCAACCAAACATCAAATAGGTCAACCTAATTGCATGAACCGTGTACCACATAACCTATCAGCTTAAAAATTTAACACACATGCCTTGTGGAGAGAACCAAAACATGCACACCTCCAAAATAGGTCGGCATGACCTATAATCACTCCCATAAATTTTCTCCTTACATAATTTTGTAGCCCACTTTTGATGCAAATCTTGATATTATTTAAATATTACATTTAAATAATTTATTTTTGTCTTATGAAAAAATAAAAGGGAAAGCAAGAGGTTTTCTCATGCCAAGACTTAGTGAAGTTAAATGCAGTGGAAAATAGTAAAAAATAAAGAGGAAATTTAAAGTTTTCCATGTTAAGAGGGGCTAAAAAAGCATCACCTACATGTAGAAATAGAGGGAAAAAGCATTAAAGGAATATTTTTTCTTTTATTCAACCTAAGTTCTTTTGAGTTCTCTAGGGTTTTCCTCTCCATGTTGCAGATCAATTATCACCATCATACTCTTTTTCTAAAGTTCATTACAAAGAAAAATAGGAATTTGGACCACCTATTGTGGAGGAAAGAGAGTTAAGGCGAGTTACAGACCTGTTGAGGTTGGTGGATTTCAACCATGCAACTATGTAGAGATAGAAGTTGTAGTTCAAATTGTGCACAAAGCTACTAGGTACACCTCAAAGGCCATATGATGTTGAGAGATTCTTGTTCTCTTTAATGTAACTAGGATGTATTTAAATTTTTAATACACTAAATACAATATAAGCATGCATTATAGTTATGCATGAGTTATATGCCATTTTCAAATGAAGAGAAAAATGCTAGGTCTATTGTGCATTTTTGGTTCTATGATTGGTTTTCTTTGTTTCATCTAAGTATCTATGAAGTATGTGGGTAAAATTGCAAGTTCAAAGTGGTAGGTGTCACAATTGTAATAGGTCTTCAAAGGAGAAACACTTTATTTTAGTCATAGAGCAGAGATAGGACAAATTTCTCTTAAAGATTTGAAGAGTAGTCTTAGGCTTATGTCAGGTTTTTAAAGGGAAGCATACCAATGCTGAGAACAATCATCATACTCAACTCTTACTAATATCATTAACCTCATGAAATTCCTCTAAATGAAAGAGGACAATCAAAATCATTCCTGAAGGAGGATTAACTTTTGGTTGTTTCCTTTCTAGATGCAAAGACAAGGGTTCAAAGCATTAGACAATATTTTAAGGATAGTTTTCAAAGTCTTTGGAGGGAAGTTCATGATCATTGGGGATGATTTTGAAAGAGCACAGTCCCAAATGAAGGGACAACCCTATGTGTAAATATTTGAAGATAGTCCTTATGACTATCATGAGTATGGTAGTGGATCCATGAAAACATTTCAAGGGAATGGTGGTCTTTATCAATACCACCAAGGGAGTTGAGAGTAGCAAATTCTCACAATTAAGAATAGAAAAATGATGGGAGAAAGGAGCAACAACCTAGAGTTATTTTTCATGTGAATGAATATATAGGAGGTAGACTTCAAAAACACAATTAGGAGCAGATTTGAGTGCTTGAAGGCTAGTCATCATAGAGAAGAAGTATATCACAATGATTATAAAGTTGAGGAGGTTTGATAGAATTATTTTCAACTTTCCTAATTTCCTTTTCCAAGAGATTTTGTCCTAATACATAGATAATATATTCAATAAAGGAGTGTTGGTGTAATTAAAAGTCTTGTACCTTGTCCTAGGTCATAATTACACCTTAGTTAAGTTTACTTAGGGACCACATAGGAGGTTGTTGGAGAATCTCCACTTTTGGTGGACTTAACATGTCATTACCTCATCATTTCCACCTTTTGAGGACACATCATGTGATCATCTCTCCACCTTAAGTGGAGTGATAGCTCTTCATAGTTGTCTCATGTCATAAGATTATGACACTTGTCATAATCTTATGCCCTTCTATGTTCTCACCTTGGCTATATAACCAAGGGGTCTCTCTCATTGTAATGAATCATAATCATATCATATCAATGACATTGAATACAGTTTATTCTTGTCATATTTTCTCTCTCTTTTTGTGCTTTCCATTTGGTCCATAGATCTTGGCATCCATAGCCAATTCTAACATGGTATCAGAGCAGGTTGGGTGCCATTGGAGAGTCTTATTCTGAAGAAAGATTCTAGATCTGAGGAAGTTCTGTTCATGGCTCTTTGTTGCAGGTTCATATCTGAGCTTGCTAGTACAAATCTAAGCTCACCATTATGTCTGGAAGGTTCGAGAAAGTTGATTTTTCCTTTTGTTTCGTCCAAATCGGACATACAAGGCCAAATCTATGAGGGTTTGAAGCTGAAGTGTGGTTGCCAAATCTAGAAGGTAGCTGCAATTTTGGAGCATTTTGGGTCAAATCCGACCTACCATCGCATCCATAAGGGCCAAAAATCCTAAGATCGACTATCAATTCATCCAATTCGGAGCAAGTCATCCGGTGAGGCAAAAAAAATTTACCCGAGAGCCGTACGGCCCCTAGGTCGCCATCATTGCGACAATACGATTTTAGAAAATAAAATATTTAATTTATTTTCAAATTATTTTCTAAAATTTTTTATATTGTATTGTCGAAATCTATTTTCAAAATTTTATTTGTAAAAATTATATTGAAAATTCAATTGTAAAAATCAAAAATCAAAATAAAAAAAAATTTGGAAAAGTTTTTCTGTGGACTGTACACGTACCCACAGACGGTACAGTCTGCACCGGAAGGTACCATCCTACTAGCACGCGGACTATAGCTTGGTCCACCTGTGGCCCCACCATAGCATTCTAGCTGGGCATTTTATCTCCACCGGCACTCCATTCATTTCACATGGTGGGCGCTCTATTTAAAGAGAAAACCAGCAAAATAAAAAATTTGGCAAGCTACTATTGGCTGCAGAATATTCTAAAGGAATATTCTATCAACGAAGTCTAAGGAATATACTGGCAATTCAAAGCGAATATTTCGGCAAGCGGGCACTTTTTTCGGTGATGGGAAGGAAACCGTCAAATTTAAGCTAGTGAAATGATTACGTCAACACACGTCAGCATGACATCAGCACTGCTTTGAAAATTTTCTACCCCTCTCCATTGAAGTTTTTGATTTCATAGGCGAACTTTGAAGGCTAATATCTTGCTCATTCTGACTCCTTTTTTTGAGCAATTTTTTTTTATTTGGGCTAATTTTTCATGCTTTACGTACTGGTGCAATAAGTTTTTGGTTTTGGTGCTTGGTGTTTCTAGAATTTTCAGATTCTCACAGGTGTTGCTACTTTGTCCTCATTTTTGGAACTTTGGGAGCTCATATCTTGCTCCTACGGTAACATTTTTGTGTGCAGTTTTTTTTGAAAGTGCATGATTTTCTATGTACTTCTCAGTGGTATGATCAGATTGATCTCATTTTGTACCAAAAATTGTACTTGATTCTGTGGCCTATTTTGGCATTTGTAAGCACCAAGATCAAAGACCACTTTGCTGTTTTTTGCAAGTGGCAATTGTAAACACACTAAATATAAAGTTCCAAATCAGATATTGCTTGGGGGGTTTCTTGATTGAGTGATTTGGGGGGGTAATCTTGTAGTTATTGTTTGCATTATTTTGCTTGGTTTGTGTTCTTGAAATGGGGAGATCTCAAATTGAACCCCTAAATCCACATAATTATGCTACATGGAGAAAATCAATATCAAACTATCTCATGATGAAAGGTCTAATAGGTCATCTAAAGGACACAATTCAAAAACCTACTGATGCTAAAGAATTGGCAATGTGGGAGATTGATCATGAGAAAACACTTGGATGCATATGTTCATTAGTCTCATTTGATTTGCAGTTTCATATTGAATCATGTAATACACCTAAAGAGGCATGAGAGACTTTTGAGAAATTGTATGGTAAAACAGATAAGATTAGAGGCTATCAGATTGATAATGATTTGATGAATCTTGATCCTAAAAGTTTTGACCACATCCAAGATTACATCTCCAAAATCAAGCAACTAAGAACACAATTGAAAGAATGCACTATTGAAAAAGAGGATTTACAATTGATTTGAATGTGTTATCCAAGCTTGGTCCTAAGTATTCAGTATTTGTTTCTAAATTTCATACCCATTGACTTTCTATGGGAGCATCATATGTTGATCCTAAGTTTGATGACTTTGCAAATCTCCTAATCCAAGAGGAAGCTAAGTTAATGAACATGGGTCTAATCAAGTCTTCCAAACCACAAGCATTGGTGGCAAATGAGTCTAAGGTACAGAAAGAATAAGGGAATCTTGATAAGAAGCAAAAGAAGAAAAAGAACAAGCCACATAAAGAATCAGAATCATCATCATCAAAAGGAGAAACATCTAAGAAGGAGAGGCCTTTTTGTGCATATTGCAAGAAGGATGGAAATGAAGAACACTATTGTTATAAGAAGGATATTGATGAGTTGAAGAATCTTCTCAAGAGGAATCACATTGATTTTCCTTCTAGAATGTCTGAATCTTCTTTTCCTTCTACTTCAATATAGTCTAAAAAGGACAAAAGTCAAACATCAGGATATAAAGGACAAGCTCTTTGTGCTCATTCAGGTCTAGGATCAGGAAGATGGCTTCTAGATTCAAGAGCATCACATCATATGGCATCTTCAGAGACTATTTTCTCTTCATTTCAGCCTTGTTCCATGTCTCCTATCTTGATGGGAAACAATACATATATGAGTGTAACAGGGAAGGGATCTATTAGCATTGGGGAAAACACTTTTCAGGATGTCTTGTGTGTTCCTCATTTGATGAACAATCTGCTTTCCATATATCAGATTACACATGGTGGAGATGGGAGAACTGTGGATTTCACTCTTGATTCTATTATCATTCAGGACTTGGAGACTCAAGAGATCATTGCTACTGGGGTGGTTGATCATTCATCTCGGTTGTATTCCTTTACACAACTTGCTTCTGATGGTGACACTGTTCCTTCGACTGTTGATCACATACACTATGATTCAAAGGAGACATTTGGCTTTTTGAACTTCAGAATTCTCACATCAAATCCAGTACTTGAGCCATGCATTTCATCTCCTCCACCTACTGTTGCAATTGATGCTACTTACGATTCAACAGTTTTGACTCCTAGTGATTCAGTGTAGCAGAATATACATAGTCTTCTAGATATGGCTACTTTGGATGAATTCCTAATAGGTATTTTAGACTTGTTCGTGGAGTCTCATCTTGCAGATTTGGAGGACACCATTGATAGCATTCATCTTCTCTTTGATGAAGATGCACCTTCTTCATTGTTATGAGGGAACACCTTGACCCTCTTGTTCATTCTCTACATGATCATTCTTCTCAGATTGGCATGAGTGTGGATACTTTTGGACAACATTTGGAGGAGGCTTCTTTGTCTTCAGAGGGGATATTTTTGTCTTTGGATTATGCTCTACATTCATCTCTACTAGATGTTGGATGGTACTCTTCAGTAGTGTGGCCTAGAATGCCTGATTGGAGTGTGTCAGCTTTCGGCATCGACATGGAGACACTTGAGCATGCTTCAGAGACACCATCATAAATCATCCATATTCATGATATCCTACATACATCCTTGGTTCTGTTTCTTCCTAAGGGGAGGAATGTTGTTCGGAAAAATTGGATCATCTTCAGCATTCAATGTCGAGCTTCTACCATCATTGCAGGAGACTCAACATTGAGGGGGGGCTACCTTGCTTCTCTTCTACTTCTCTCTTATGGGGGGGTCTTTTTCCTCACATGGGGTTTTTACCTTCTCATTCTTCATTGAGAGTATTTATATTTGTATTTCATCTCTCTTTTGAGGGGGAGTTTTTCCCATGAGGCTTCCTCCTTTTCCTCGCTTGTGAGAGATTGCATTGATTGCATTGCATTTGTACATGGGTACCTAACATGGCCTAGTAGCCGGGACCCATCTTTGCATCTTTGTGTCATTTGCATAATAATTCACTACTCCCTAAGTTGCACTTAAGGGGGGGTGTTGGTGTAATTAAAAGTATTGTACCTTGTCCTAGGTCATAATTACACCTTAGTTAAGTTTACATAGGGACCACATAGGAGGTTGTTGGAGAATCTCCACTTTTGGTGGACTTGACATGTCATTACCTCATCATTTCCACCTTTTGTGGACACATCATGTGATTATCTCTCCACCTTAAGTGGAGTGATAGCTCTTCATAGTTGTCTCATGTCATAAGATTACGACACTTGTCATAATCTTATGCCCTTCTATGTTCTCACCTTGGCTATATAACCAAGGGGTCTCTCTCATTGTAATGAATCATAATCATATCATATCAATGACATTGAATACAGTTTATTCTTGTCATATTTTCTCTCTCTTTTTGTGCTTTCCATTTGGTCCATAGATCTTGGCATCCATAGCCAATTCTAACAAGGAGGATAGAAAATATAGTCAATGATGATAGCAAATAGGTAATAAAAGTGCAGCAAATATAGTCAATAAAGGATAGAAAATACTGTCAATAAAGTGCAAAAAATTAATGTCCAAAAGACCATTAGAAAATAATGCAATACAAGTGGAGAAAATATGAGTTTAATAGTAGAAATATGGTTGTATGAGAATGCATCAATCTTATGAAAGAGCATATCAATTAAAGCACTGCCATATTCAAGGTTCAATAAAATGGGTAATTTTCAAGGTACACAAATCAAAAGGAAATGTGATAGTTGAAATGTAAAGAGGCAATAATTTTAATCTCATTCTCAATGAATAGTCAAAGCAATAAATTATGACAAACATAAATGAAATTCATAAAAGGGTAGTAAAAAATCATATACAAGAAAGCATAGACAAATAAAGATGATATTCCAAGAAAGAATTAAGGACACTCTTGAGCATTAAAAGGATAGTATTAGAGGCTAAAAAACATCAAATGAAGAAGAATAAGAGGTTGAGAAGGTAGCAAATATAATAAGACACAACTAGTTATGTGAGTAGATGGTAGGAAAATCCTCCATAGGGGCAATAACCAATCAAGTCATAGATTGGTAGAGTTGCAAACACAGGAGGATGGTGAAAGAGAAAATGTGCAGGTTTGTGATAATGAAAAGATATAAACAACTTAGAAAATAGTTGGATTGTTCATTAATGAGTCATTAGTGGAAAATAAGAATGTAATTTATGACAATCAAACCTATGGACTATGACCTTGATTGGTAGTCCCAATGACTGAATATGATTCCATGACAATGATTAGAGACATGTTGACAGTGGTTATGACTAAGAATGAAACCTTGCATATAGCCATATATTATCCTTGACTACAATTAATAATTGTATTGTGAACTTATTATATTCAATGACTATGATGAATGCGAGAGACCCTATAATGTGGTAGACTATGACTTTAGACCTTAACATTTATCTTGACAACAAAATAAAGGAGTGTACACCTATGCTAGTAAGGTTTGATAGTGATTTTATCTCCTAGAATTGGTAGATCCAAGAATTATCAAAGTAAACATAGTCACTTCAAATAAAGATGACATACAATTTTTTTTAATTAAGGAACTATGACTATGGAAAATCATGTTAAAAGGTAGTATTGTCAATTCAATACATAACAATGGAGTCAAAATCAAGGAGCAATAATAGAAAGATATTATTTCCTAGAAGGATAAGTTGAGATCAAGTTCAAATATAATCCCTTGTATCATTCAATCATCTAAGGTTCATGCAAACAATTAGGAGCAATTAGAGGCCTAAAAAGATGGAATTTTGGAGAAAATATTACAGTTTTAGTTGAGTTGAAGACCCCACATGGGTGCAATATCAGTCAAGGGAATTTTTCATCCTACAAAAAATTAGTTAAGAGCAATTCTAAAACTTTTTTTGTAGGGTTTCCTCTCATATATGACCCAAATGGGATGCATCATGCAAATTGGAGAAGATTTCAAGGAAAGAAGGCAATCAATTTAACATAGTTGAAGTTTATCATGAGTTTAAGAGTTGGAGTTCATCATTAGTCTTTTCTTTCAGTCGTGAATGAAGCTTCTCTTCTATAAATCTTCTTCTATTCTTTTTTTCTCAAGAGTTATTTATTTCCTCTTTTACCTTAAGCAAAGAGAAGCATTGTAACTCAGATTTATCAACTATTTTCAACATTTTAGAAACATTTTTAGTTTGTAATAGTGAAGATTCCTTTCAAATAAATAAAGAGAATTTTTTTTTTGGTTTTCAAGCATGGAAAATAAATGATCTAATGCATTTATTATGTTTTCCTTTATAAAATTTTTAAATATATCTTGTTTATGCACTATGGAAGAAAAATAATTTACGATAATGTAGGTTATGAGGTTTATTAGAATGTTCCAGTAGTTGAGGATGTGAAAATTATTTTCCTTCATTCAAAGACTAAATACAAACCTTCTCATAAAACATTTATGTATTTCATGGTTATTTTTGAGTTATGAGAGAATAAACCTCTTTGTTTAAATCTGATTGTGAGTTTATAGAAGCTAATAGAGTTTAAAAATTGGTGCATCACCTCCTAGTAGTAGTAGAGTTTCATTTCTAGAGTAATCTCTTCCCCTTTTCCAAATCAATTTTAATAGTTTGTAGGAGGTTTTCAAAGGGAACTAGCCCATAATCTTGAATTTCATCCTCATATTAGGCAACCAACAGGCCTAAGGATATCCCCATATTATAAAATATTGTCGAGCTTTAAAGCATAGAATTCAAGGTGCAATCCTTCATGACAACAACTTCAACTTCGCATAACTCTAAAATCCTTAGGTCAACACCACATAGAAAAATTGGTTAAGAAATAATTGAATGAACCAACTATTCATTCACAAATCGACACACAAACCACCAAAACACTTTCCACTTGGAACACACATACTTTTGAAATTTTCAAACACTTCCTCAAAACCACATAGCATAATATTCCTCTGTTGTGGAATGTAAAGCATTCCAATATTCATTCTATACCAGTAACACTACCATTACAAAGTTGATACTCTGTCAACATTATCTTCAACTGTGGAAGACATAAAACTATAAAACTATAGATCTGAACACCTTCAATACACATCATCAACATCTCAAAACCACATAACAAGATATTGCATAGTGGAATACTGCAAACCAAAAAAATGGTTCACTGTAACACTGAAATTGCACTCTAAGACTTAACCAATTATCCACACCATTTGGTCTTCTCCAGACCAACACTTCTATATTTCTATTATGGGTTGACATCAATGAAAACACCATACACCATCCATGTTCCATAATTCTCTTTTTTCCAACAAAAAATTCTTGACTTTGGTGCCCTTACTCTTCCATTTGTTGATGAACCTATTTCTTATTCACATGAAAAGTGATATTGAGGTTCACTTCTATTAGGTTCACTCTAAATTAAAGACATTATCCTTCTTCTATCTTTTTTTCTACTCACTATGTGGCAATCATAGCTTTCTTTTTTTTCTCATTGTCATTCATGGTGATATAATATTACGTGCAACCATACTCTTTTCATGGTAACAACATTGTTGGTGCTCCAAATCAAACCAAACCTATTGAATCCTAAAGACTTAGCCACTATCTTATGCTCAGACCCAAAGGGGATTTGGCCAACTGACAAGATTCAGTCAAAGACTGAGATCCTCTTCACTTCCAGATCTGCAGGACCAAGGTGGGTCAACATACACAATGCCTAAAACTTAATTCACTCATACACGCTGACATTGATTTTTATAACAGATAAATCCCAATAAAAATATACCAAGGAAAGCATTGAAAACTTCAAATATGGATAAATTCTTAGTCTCTCAACACTCACTCAGCAATTGAGAAGTAGGAGAAAACCAAACCACAACCAAACAACGAGGATTAAGAATGATTTTGAATTATAAAATGTTTCTGAGATGCACTAAGCTGTAAGATAAATTAGTGCCTAATTCTGGGTCATGGAGTCAAACTCATAAAAATAATTCATCAGCAAATGACATTCAACCAGTGGATTTAAAATTGTTAATGCCTTGCATCAACTATTAATTTCTTACACTAACAATCCCACTCCTATTATCAATCAAAATCTGCTTATCACATCCAACCTACACACTTCAATCACAATCATTTGTTCAAAGTATTTAACCATTTCATTGAAATAGACCCATAAATAGATAAAACAATCTCATGAAATTGAGATTATGAACTCAAAGATACTTGATATTATTGAATTTAAATGACTTGAAATATACAGATCTAGAGATGATTTGAAGATATTCATGAATGTGTAAACACTTTCATGATTTATTTGCATAAAATAGCTGATATTTTCTCATGAAATCTGAATTTATAGCTTAAAGACTCAAAAATGACTCAGAACTTGACATTTCTCTATCTACCCAGCCCCAAACAAGAATTTAGAACTCAAAACTCAGCCTCAAAACCCTTTAAAAATGAGAGAAGAGAATAAATAGAAGAAGGAAAGCTCCAGAAGAATGATCTACAAATACCATCTGGCAGCTCCATTCATTGTTGATTTGCAACAAGAAAAGCCTCTCTCCTCTCTCTTTTTGCAACTAATTTGCCTCCAAAATTTCCTTTGTTTCAAGTTGCTTTGCAATAGAAAAGATGCCCATGTGATGAAATTATCCACTTTTCCTATTGTGTGAAAATACTTGTTTTCTCGTGAAAATATTTTCATTTCTGCTCATTTTATCCTTTGTTGTGGCTGCAAATATTTGCATTAAACATTTGTATGAAAGTGAATAAATTCACTTTATCTAATATCTCATGCCTTTATTTCTCACATTGTATGCCCAACCAATGAAACATGTTACCCAGTGAATATTTATTCACTCTATAAAATTCTCCCATGAAAATTCTTTTTTTGCTCATTACATTAGCTGCACCTTATATTATTTCCCAGCAATAGGAAGCCTTATTTACAAAATGAATATTTAATTAATTTCACATAATATCCCCGTGCCACTTCACTTCTCATGCATCAATTTCCTATAAATATTTTAACTTCACCTCGCAAAAGTGAAAATTATAATACCCACCATTTAAAATAAGAATCCGCCGGGCCCACCTTTCATTAGTCAATTTTTAGGAAACATTTAAATTTCTTTAAATGCCTTTTACTTTTAAAATATTTCGTTCAAAATTAAAACAATGGGGCACATTCTCCAAATGTTTCACCTTTCTTCAAAGAAACAAATAAACCTTTTGAAGGATTTCCCGTGCATTCATTTTTCCTTTTACGCCCACACTTGCCACATGGCGAAATCTCTCCAATTCACTAGAATTAAAAGTTACACACTTTCATCTTGCGATATGGCGGGGAATGGTGAGTATGAGGCTGCATCTCACCCTCCATTCTCCACTATAGATCTCCATTTTTCCCTTCCTTTGTGCCCTAACTTCTTTGTTTTCAATGCTCAATCTCTCTCTTCCCATGGTGACCTACTTCATTTTATGTGTTTGGCATGAGCTTCCCCTCACACATCTCTCTCTCTACACCTCATTCGATGGCATTCCATCTCTGCAAATCGATGTCAAGTTTTCAATGATTACACCATTATTATTTGTTGAACCCTTTCAACAAATCCATTTTGTGCATTTTTCTCTGCATCTTATGGAATTCATGGAAACAATCTCCTCTACTCTATGGATCGAGCCTCCTCACAGAATCCCTTCAAACATATTTGGTATAATCTCAATGTTGGTCGCAGTTGTAGATAGGGAAATTCAATCAGTAGGTTTAATGTTGAAAACAATAAACTATCTAATCCCTATCAAGCACCATGAAGCAAAAACTAGAATGAAAATAAAAATAAACAAAGTACATGCAAACCAATTTTCAAACTAGACTTGATTGACCTCCATGACTCTTCTCCATCAACACAAGAATGCAAGATTTTGAAGGTTGATTGTTGGAGGAATGTTGGTTGCTCAATTCAACAACATAACAACATGATGAAGATGATAGATGGAGATGGATTGAAAAATTATTTTGATAGCATATGGATGTCTAAAGAATTTCCCCTAAATGAATTGTGAGAGGTCGTATTGATAGAGCCTTGATGTGGCCGTAGATAAGATTTGATAAGATTCAATAAGGATTTTATTTTTGACAAAAGAGGAAATACAACGAGATGAGATAAGATTTTAAAAAGATAGAAAGATTTTGATTTAAATTGTTTTAAAGGAAATAAATCTTGAAAAGAAGAGAAGGATAATTGATAAATTATCTAATTAAATAAATTAATTAGATACACATGAGTTCAAATTTTGGAAAGAAAGTGAGAAGATCTTTTTAGGATTTTATTAATTAAATAAATATTTGATTTATTTAATTAATGTTGGATTTATGATTTCATTAATTAAATAATATAAATTATTTAATTAACATTAGAAAAATGAATAGAAATGATTTAATTAATTAAATAATATAAATTATTTAATTAACACTAGAGGAATGGATGGATTACATATAGGAAGGGAATAGATGAAATTAGTCAAATAAATAAGATTTATTTAACTAATTAGATGATGACATGGGTACCTAGGGAAAAGCATGCCACCAGATGCCTAAATGATGTAATTTTGTGACAAGGTATCATAAGAGGACATTTTTAGGTGTCTACATTTTTCCCCTCTTTGAGATGATGTTCGAGATGATGAGATTTGTGTCGAGTAACATTATTTCAAAGAAGCTAAGGTATGGATAAAGGAAAATGGATGATGATATCAGAATATGATGATGATGGAATAATGATGCCCCCTCAAGAGGATAGGCAAGTTGGAAAAACATGAGTAGGCTCTCGAAATGAAAGGGATGGGTCAAGAACTAAAGATGAAGGAATGGATAGAAGTGAAGGATGCATTATGCTGCAATGAAAGTGGGAAACCATGATGTTTGATTTATCACTAAACATTATGCACCAAGATATAAGGACCAAGGTGACAATTTGTCTCATGCCCTAGTGTAATACAACCTTCTCTAGACGTATGAGGAAGTAGACTTAGAGCATTAAAGTCCTAATGCACAAAAGGTATGATGTGACCTTAGATGCAAAGGATAGTGCAAAAAGCTACTCCAACATACACAAGATATGAATATTAGCTGGAATGATATGGATTTGATACAAATGCAAGCTAAAATGATAACACACACAAGCAAGCAAGCAAGCATGCACAAATGACACAAAAACAAACAAGGAATTGCCCCTGTCAAGTTGTAAACCGATGATTAATTGATTGATTGATGATGATGATAGTGTTGTCATTGCGGGGAATGATATATCCCTAGATCAACACAAGGATGACTAATAATTGACTAATTGACTTGGATTGATGATGATAGTGTTGTCATTGTGAGGAATGACATATCCCTAGATCAACACAAGGATGATGATAATTGATTGATTGATTGGGTTTACAACAAGATAAGGATCAAGACCAAAGGATGTGATTGGATAATTTGACAAGATTGGTATGGATTAAGGATTGACTTGCATTTGGATTATTTCTTGGATTGATTCGATTGAGTTGATTGGATGAAATGGTTTTGATGAAGATGATTGATTTGGTTGAATGGTTGGATGATTGGATTGAGGTGAGGGATTGAATCGATGAAATTGGAAGAAGTAATTAGATGGATTGATTTTATTGCTTGGATTTTTGTTGGCTATTTGATTTTTTTTGTATTTTTGGGGATATTTTGATTTTTTTGTATTTTTAGAATATTTGATTTTTTTGGATATTTTGAAATATTTTGATTTTTTTTGGATTTATGAAATGTTTTGATTTTTTTTGAATTTTTGAAATATTTTGTTTTTTTTTTAATGCTTTGGTTTTTTTGGATTTTTGAAATGTTTTTAGGTGTCAAAGGATAAAAATTTGAGTAGCCTTTGTGCTAGAGAATGATGACAAGGGGAAAACCAAGTCTAGGTGCAAGGAGATGGATGGGATTGATGGATGAAAGGGTGGGTGATGGGATAAGGGATAAAAGGCTCATGATAGGTCATAGTGAATGGAATGGATGTATGCATCATAGGAGAGCAAGGATGTGATTTCCAAAGACTATGTCGCATAGGAATAACATGCCCCATTCTAAGTACAATACTTAGGATTTTTCATGACAAAGCTTATGACAATAGGATAATGATAGGCTTGTTTGGAAGGATGAAGTATGTCAAGAGATATCCAAAAAACATGTTTCAACATTTTTCCCCTATGTCTTCATCAAGATCAAAAGGAGAATGGTGGATAAGTGGACTTAATATGATAGGTATGTATGATGGCTAAAGATGGTAGGTGGGATGGAAATGACAAGACATGAAAATGATAGGTTGGATAGATAAGACATTGTGCCCCCAAGTGTAAGTGATATAGAAGATCAACCTACACATGATGTTTGTTTGCCAGGTTTCCATCATGGTACTTATCTAGGGTGCCTATTTAATAGGTTTTCACTGTTGGATGAAGGGATTTCTCTTTACTTTTTTTTTGTTTTTAATTTTTCTTTTGTTTTTTGAATTTTCTTTTTGACTTTTTGGATAGGAGAAGGGGAATATGGATAGGAGGGACTCAAGTGTCTAGTTGCATGAAAGGTGATAGTCCCACTAGGGATGGATTTCATTGCATGGACCATTTTCAAATTTCATTATGCTCATAGATGTCGGTAAGGGATGACATGAAAGGGAGATGGTGTAGGTAGATGATGGATTATGATGTGGATTATGGAGGAAAATAATGAATTATGATGTAGATTATGTATGGAAGATGATAGGGATTATATGGGACTTATGGAAAAGATGAATGAGGAGGCTTAGCCAAAAGCATGGACCATAGGAAGATGGTGGGGGAGATATGTAGGATAATGGGTGAAGGGTGAGGAGATGGAGGTATGTGGAATTGTTATGAAATGGAAGGGAACCATGACCAATGGTTGTACACACTATGATAAACATTGAAGCTTTTGATGTGGATGGGGTGTAGGAAGAAATAAAGATGTTTGCTTAGGAGTTGGTGGATGTAGTGCTTTTGGTACCCACATAGACTTAGTATTTTTATGAATTTTATTTTGCTTGTGGGTTTTAGGGATTTGAGACTTTTGAATGGAATGAGAATGTGGGATGGAAGTGGATGGTTGGGATTTTTGTGATGTAGATGCCTCATTTGAATTTCTTTCCTTTTTCTTAGGGACCCAAACCATTTTAGTTTTGGCCTTTACTTTTGGAGGTATAGACTTATATAATTTTTTATATGTACTTGGCTTTGACATTTTTCATTGATGCCCTAAGGCATGAGGATTTTTAGGAATTTTTACTTTATAGGTAGATGCATTGGTTTTTTTTATTTTGAATCCCATGGGTATGGTGGAATGATTGGAAGATTTATGTTTATACAATGTGTGCATTGATTGGTCATGATTAAGATGTTTAGAGGGTTTATGGGTAGATGGATAAGAGGATTGGATGGTAGGAATATTAGGTGTTGGGAGTAATAGTGCTAAAGTGCATGGAGGAATATTAGGAGTTGGAAGTAATGGTGGAAAAGTGGATGGTGGAAGGTGTATGGTCACATGATTTTGATATTTTTAGGATGATGGAGGAGGGATGCCAATATATGTTTTAGGTGTATGATAGGCTTCATGATGGAAAGTGGACTTAGGAGGCATGAAGGAAATACCAACATATTTTGGTTTTTTTCCTTGGGGTGTATGTCCAAGGCCATAAGAGCGTGGAGGGAATTTGACATGGATGGGCTCCAAAATACCTTGTTCATGATGGTCTAAACCTTTACCTTGGTGGTTCATGTTTTGGAGTATGCAATGGACAGCGTGACTAGGTGTAGAAGATTTTTGCTTAGGAGGTGGTGGATGTAGTGCTTTTGGTACCCACATAGACTTATTTGAATGGAGGTGGAAGGGGATTTCTCATGGAGAGACTTTTCATGTTCTTGATACTCAAAAACATAGGAGCATGATAGAGGGTGACTTAGACTTATGAGGGGAGACTCTTGAATTGGCTCAAGGGGTTGTGGATGACATGGTTGGCTTAAAGGACTTAGCATGATGTTTGAGGACTCTTTTGTATGTTCAAGTATATGTGTTGAATGACATGGCGACAATTCATTCCTTGCTTGTACCCCTTGGGTCACATCCCCTGGAGGTGTAGGGGTGGAAGGTGTTGGCTTAAGGTTTTGATTTTGATTGGATGATGGTATGATAAAGTTATAGGGTGCATGTGCTAGATTGTCATTTCCCTTGTCAAAGGTGGCATTAAGACTTAAAGGCTCTTGATTTTGTTGCCAAGGTGTACTTGGACTCCTATGTTCTTGTTGTGATCTGGCTTGATAGGTTGATGTGGCATTGACATGCAAAGAAGTGGATGGATTAGATTGGTATGAGATAGCATTGGTTGATAATGAATGGATAGGGGGTGGTGTTGTGCTTGTTGGATTTGACAAGTGGAAATGAATTGATTGGATTGAGCTAGGAGGTGTTGGATTTGAGGTGATTTAAGTTTTTGAAAATTTTGGAAGAGGTTTTGAAGGCTTTGTATGGTTTTGTGCTCTAGCGGTTGGGGTATTTGGTGAAGTGTTTGAAGGAGGTTGTGAAGTTGGGATGCTAGGTATTCTAATGTTGGCATGATGTTAAATGATGTTGACTGGATTAAAGAAATTATTATGATTAGGATATGATGTGAAATGACAAGGTTGGATGATGTGGCAAGTGTTTATTGGAATTTTGACTTGGGCAATATCAAACACAAGATCTCACATGTAAATGCATGAACACACACACCAAACATGATAAATTTTTCTTTCAAGATTAAATGTTATGATTAAGAAAACACTTGAATACACAACAACCAGCCTAATGTGAGTCAAGTGGGTATGGCCAATTAGGTCTCAAGCTAGTCTGCACAAGATTTACTAAGGAATGATTTGGAAGCAAGATCCTGCCACACAACCGGAAGAAAGGGGTAACCCACCCTTCACCTTCACTTCCCAAAGGTATAAAGTTCTTTGGGGCTTAGCCAAGAGTGATAAGATTTTAACTCCAAAACAAGCGTATCTTTCGATTCACACTTCGATTGAGGTCATTCCTAGGGGTGATGAAATCCCCAGTAGACCTCTTAAGAAGGGTTTGACAAAAGCAAACCAACTGAGGTGTTTGTGATCACACACACACTTGATTCACACTCATAATATTTAGTTGAACTTAGAAATGAAATGTGTGTATGCAAACAATGGAAGCATTTGTTATTTTTAACCCAAAACCAAATGTGTAGGAAGATAGTGGTTAATTTTAGACCTGATTTTCGATGTGATTGAAAACAATATTCGTTTTAAGAGCCCAAATCCAAATGTTTGACAAAAAAGATTAAGAGATGCAAGATTAAACGAGTGCACCTAAAAGTTTTCACTTTCCAATCTGCTATCTATGACTGATATTGCTACTACTATAGCTTCTGATGATCACCTACAAGATCAAAAAATGATATTATAATGCAGCCATAAAAAAATAAGCTCATCAAAAAATTGCAATTTCAGATACATGTTTTGACATAGCCGAATTATATTTCATTATTTTAAGATTTTATTGATCCAAAAAATAAAAGAAGAGATCCCTACTAATTTTCTGAGAGCTTTCTAGAAATGTAAAGAACTAAAAAAAATTCCCTGTTTTGCACCTAGAAACGCGGATTTGTGAAAACCATACAAAAAATGAAGATCAGATTTTTCTGCATTGTATTTGACCTCCAAATTAAATCTGTAAAACATAGAACCTCATTATAATTGCAAGTGCTTTCCAAAAATGTAAAAATTTCTAAAAAAATCGCCGATTTACATCCATAAAATAAATTTTATAAAAATAAATAAAATCACAATAACTCCTTAAAAAATGATGATAAACCCTAATTTTTTTTATTGTAGCCTCTTGAGATGATGTGCAAGATTTTGTGAAAATTGTGTAGAAAAAATTGTAGTTGTGTAGAAGATATGAAGAAATTTTTAAAACTTGGGGTTTGTCCAAAAAATGTCAGATCTGCAACAAAAAGTCAATAAAACTTGCAAAAAGCAAGCTAGATCAAAGCATTCACGTTGGGTTCACCAATGTAATTAGGATAAAATAAGATATAAAACTAAAATAGAAATATATCAAATCCTAACTAGCACAATAGAGTATGAGCAAGCATGAAAATCACAATAACAAACAAATGCAAACCCAAATCCACACTAAACTCGATTTATCTCCATTGCTCTTCTCCATTTGCACAAGAATGCAATATTTTGAAGGTTGATTGTTGGAGGAATTTTGGTTGCTCAATTCAACAGCATAACAACATGATGAAGGTGATAGATGGAGACAGATTGAAGAATGATTTTGACAGCATATGGATGTTTGAAGAATTGCCCCTAAATGGATTGTGAGAGATCATATTTATAGAGCCTTGATGTGGACATAGATAAGATTTGATAAGATTCGATAAGGATTTTATGTTTAAGAAAAGAGGAAATACAACAAGATGAGATAAGATTTTAAAAAAATAGAAAGATTTTGATTTATTGTTTTAAAGGAAATAAATCCTGAAAAAGATGAGAAGGATAATTGATGAATTATCTAATTAAATAATTAATTAGATACACATGAGTTCGGATTTTGGAAAGAAAGCGAGAAGATCTTTTTAGGATTTTATTAATTAAATAAATATTTGATTTATTTAATTAATGTTGGATTTATGATTTCATTAATTAAATAATATAAATTATTTAATTAACATTAGAAGAATGAATAGAAATGATTTAATTAAATAAATAATATAAATTATTTAATTAACATTAGAGTAATGGATGGATTACGTATAGGAAGGGAATAGATGAAATTAGTCAAATAAATAAGATTTATTTAACTAATTAGATGATGACATGGGTACCTAGGGAAAAGCATGCCACTTGATTCCTAAATGATGTAATGTTGTGACAAGGTATCATAAGAGGACATTTTTAGGTGTCTACAATAGTTACTTGAAATTTTTCAAAAGATTTTCCACAAATATGTATCGGCCTCTTCTTGCAATACAGGGCTCGAACCCTGTTGCATTCGCATAAAAGTTTCTACTGTCCTTTCAACACACCATTCTGCATACACTGTAGTCATTGTATTACCTAAAATCTCATTTAGCTCTGGCATTCCATGTTGTTGTGTGTTTTCTCTTTTCTTTTCCCTCTACGTAGGCTTTAGAGCTTCTAAGGTCTTTGCAACAACCCTACGTGTATTGTTTCTTTTTGTATTCCATGGATCACATTTAAGGGGGTATCCTTGCAAATGGGACATGGGCTTCCTCCATCAAGCTCTTTTAATGCTCATTGTATGTGGTTTAAATTTTCTAAAAGACCTTTTTCAGCTCCATGTGGTGTTGGCTTCATCAAACTCTGATGGATGCGTGCCTTCCTTCAACACACCCCTCCACTGAAAGCATTTGCTTAGGAGTTTATAAAGCATTTGCAACACATCAATTTTGTGCATGTATTCCATGAGATTTAAATTTGTTTGAGATTTTAAAGTCTTTTCATCACATATGTTTTGTGATTTTGTTGTTGGTGATAGTTGTCCTACGTGGGTCTTGAATCCTCTGGTGCAACCTTTAAAGCTTCAATAGACTTTCAACATATTGAGTTAGGTGCACTGCATTCTTTGAATTCATTGAAACCTCCCTCCTTTCCAGTTTGATGGCACCCATACCTTGGCTTTAGTGCACATAATTGCCTACAAGTTTCCATAGACATTTCAATAAATCCATTTTATACATTTTCCAGTAGGTAATGGCATTCAATGTTTAGCATTTTAGCAAATCCATTTTGTATTATCTGTTCGGCGCGGCATTGCCTATGCTTCCAATTTTGCATATATGTCTATTTGGGCACACTCCTCTATGTTCCCACATTTTGTGTGTCACATTTTACTGAAATATTTTGTCAAACAATTAGGGCATCCTCAAGCACTTTTTTTGACATTTCACAATGTTCCTCTCTCCATTATACCATGCTCATTCAATCTTCACATTGGACTATACCTTCACCTACTCACAACTTAACAATATCAATTTATGATCCTTCTTATTGAATCCTTTCTTAATGTGAACTGGTACTACTGTGACAATTCTGATTTGAAATTATAATGCTTGCACGCCCATTCTTCCATCTTATAAAATATTTAGTGGGTTTTATTCACCCTATCAAAACACTTGAGCAATATTATCCTAAGAGAAGAACTTCCTAAAAAGATGGTGATTCTTCTCCTCATGCACAAAGCCATCTACCAAGCACTATGATTTTAATTACTTGCCATCATGTATCCAACATTGTGTTCTTGAATAGGTTACAATGCAATACTTGCAACCTCATAACTAGTCAAGGCATGTCGGGCCCCTTGTGGGCTCGGCTAATTTTTTTTTTCGTTTTCAAATAAATTTTACCTTGAATTGACCCTTAGGTAGCTTCTGAATGCATCTAAAGTGAAAACATGAATTGGGTTTCCATTAAAATCTGCTTTCTAGCTTTTTTGAAAAATGGTGAAAATTGGCCAAGTAGGCTCTGGAATTGGCTTTGAAAACTAGGAAAATGACTTCCTAGAGACATAAAAACTTGTAGGAATATAGCCATTACTTTCAAGAATGCAATTCAAAACACGGCTTGAAAAAAGGAGTCACGAGGAAAAAATTATTCACTGGCAAAGTTTCCCTCTCAAACTTTCTACAACTATTCAAAACCAATTAAAATTTATCCAATCTCCTCGTTGAAAAAATACTAAATCAACTCCTGGTAGGCTGCCACTAGACACAGTGGTTCATTCTGGCACAATGAGCACGTGTGCAAAAGGTTTGGCTTGAATCATCACCCATCAAAAGATATTGAAGGTTGAAGTTGACCTCTCATAAACATTGTCAGCAATGCAAATAAAAATAGTACCATTTGGTTTTGACTTGTTAAAAATAGAAAATCTCATCATGAGGCCCTAAAAACTGACATGTGAGCACATTTTGGTATGGAGAATATAGAGCAACAATATTTTTGGCATGAAAATCAACCAGTTGCAAAATGTAAGCTCAAACGCAGGGCTAGTTTGCAAAACTAAATGTTTGCAAATAGCAGAAAGTGCCAAAACCCTCTAGCTTCACTTTTCAAAACACTGACAAAACTCATCGTGAGAAGCTGAAAATTGACATTCCTACTCACATAGGACACATGAGTGAGTGTACAAATGGGTTTTGCTTGGAAGTCAACATGCTCCAAATTATGACCCTCCAAAGCGGGTCACTTAGGCAGATTCTTCAGGTGCACTTTTGAGAGTGTAGAGGCAAATTTTTTGAAATGGGCATCTCAAATTTGGGAAATTTGAGAGTTCCAACAAACACAATAGTATTTATCAAGGTTTTCCTCACCTATATTTTTGTGGGCAAGGAAAACTTGTTTCAGAGTTGCACTTCCTTCCCAAGGATTTTGTCTCTTCTCTCTCCCCCTCTTCTTTTCCTTAAAATATCAACATACTACACATGCTAATATTTTAATGGGGGTATATATAATACTCTTTTGTGCAATCTTACATGCACCTTATCTATATTTTCCCTCTACAAAACTTATCTATTTTATCCCCTTGGGGTGCTATTTATCTTTTAAATTAATGAGCCACCTAACATAATACAACTTGCTATATTTTTTACTTTATCTAATTTATATTTTAAATAAAAAATCCACCTAACATAATGCAACTTGTTAGACTATTTTTTTATCCTTTAAATCAATGATTGCCTAGCATAATGCAACTTTCTAGATCATAATATAATTTTACATTATCATTTGCATGACCCCTAGTGGCATAGTAAACTAGTGTTTGATTCATGTAACCTCTTCTACATTTATTTCTTCTCTATACCTTGGAAGCATTCCATCCTTGAAGAAATCAAACATAACATTCTTCACTTTATTTAAGATTTATTGTATGTGTTGTGTTTTTTTTTTTTAGGAATGATGCATATTATTAATACAACCTCCCACATCAAGGTCTCTTTCGCTTTGCTAACTCAAAAGTTTCTATTTTATTTTTGTTTACTTTTATTCTCATTTTATGTGTTTTCTATGTTTCTATATAAGTAATTCTATGTATGTTTATTATGTTCTAACTCCATTATTTTGTAATATTTTATTTTCTAACTTTTTTGTCTTGTGCAAATTTTTGTTGTCTAATGTATTTATTTTGTAGATTCTTAGTCCAAGGGCATGGTTCCTCTACTTGAAGCTTTTTTTCTTCCTCTATGATTTCCTTTTGGTTTTAAAAAGTTATTTATTTTTTAGTATCTATCGATTTTACTTTAGCATGCATATTAACATAGGTTCATAAGCCTACTAAAGTGGGTCAAAATGTAGTATAGTAAATTGCATACCCTTGCAATTTCATGCTATGTTTTATGCCCACTTTGGTTTCCATTCGCTTAGTGTATTTGTAGGCTCATTTCAGCCCTTGCATCAATCTTTTTCCCTCTCAAGGTTTTCATGAATCCTTTTTAACAGTCACCGTTTTGTGTGATTTTTGTGTTAGTCTTATGTTTCTCTTGTCTTCCATTGTTTTTGAGTTTAAATTATCTAGACACTAGGACCTAGCATAGATGTCCATGCATAGTGTTAGCATCTCATGAAAATGTGTTGTGCAAAGGCTCATTCTAAGAATTTTTCCACTTGTCACCTTTCTAGGTTAGTGTAAAATTATTGAAATGATTTGTAATGACTTGTTAGAATCTTCCTCTTCCCTCCACTTCTCATTTTTGAATGGAATATTTTATTGGAAAAATTTCTTGGCTCTCTCTCTCTTGACTCTCTTACACACTCAAGCTTACACACAATTCCCTACAACTTGTTAAAACTCTCTACAATGTTCTCATAACAATATTTCTAGCTCTATTTTTATCTTTGGCTTTCTCAAGCCTACCATGTGAGATTTTTTTGTCTTATATTTTATCTCTAAGCATCTTGGGGATCATAATATTCCTTATCAAAGAATTCATCTTTTTATTTATCTTGGCTACTATGGATTTGGAAACACCAAAGAAAGGATTTGAGTGAGGAAAATCCCCAAATAGCCCCAAAATTTGTTTCCTTTATTTTAAATGTAGGTATTAAACTATGTAGAGGTTTGCATGTATTTATTTAATTTTCATTTCTCTCATTTAAATCATTTACATCTTATTTCTAGTTTATTTTTGTATATTTTTATTGTATAAGATTTGATAGTGTTTTTTTTTTTTTGAGTTTTAGAAGTTAGTTGAATTACCAATTTAGGTCTTCACTGTTTAGGAGGATTCTCTATTCATTATCCATATAGGATGTCAACACTACACATCAATGCCCACACAACATGTTGGTGTCCTTTTCGAAGACTCTCAAATTTTTACCATAGGTTCTCTGTTGTCGGTATTTTTTGTTTTTAGGACCAAAAAATTATATTTATTTCCTTTTTCATATATTTTCACCATTTTTTTTCATTCAATAATTTTAGATAGTTAATTCAATCTAAGTGTATGTAGTGGAATTTACTCTCAAAGGAACATAACTTTCCTTTTTAGAGTTGAATTTCCCACATTACATATTTTAACTTAGTTTAGTAATAATACATTTATTTGTGAATTGGAGGTTAAGTTATTGAAAGGGAATTTCTAAGATAAAAATTATCATCTATTTGTGTGTTTTCATAATAGTTTTCATATAAAAGTGATTAATTTGTTTTCTACACAACTATTCTCAAAAGTTAAAATTAGAAAGTTGAATTCAATTTTCCTTTCAAATAAGTGGAACTTAGTTATTTTATTTCATACCTCTATGCATCTACTATTTTCACGTATATACTTAGTACTAAAAATATTTGATAACTCACTTGTGGGATGGTGTGGATACCATATAAATTAATTCATATTGATTTTTATAGGATTTTTGGTTCCATTAATTTATAAATTTGGTAGAAAATATGATGTGTGATTTTATGGAATTTATATTGATTCTTGATATTTTTGAGGTACATGGTGTTTTTAGACTTTCTTACTAGTTTTAGGATTCCTTTATTCTACTCCAATTTTCATTGTTTTATGGTTAGATATCTATAGGTATAGTAGGAATACACCTAACTATTTATAATGATAAAGACACTTCTTGGAACTCAATTAGAAGAGACAAAGAGCATTTAAATGTTGGTATGACTTAAAAATTCATTTATAAGTCATTAATATAGGTATTCCAAGGAAAATATTTTTATTTAAGTCAGACTAAGAACTTATCATTAGAATTTGATATTAGAATTAATATTTTATGTTATATAGTATATTTAGAAAATACATGTGCAAAGAGGTTGTTTCCACATAAATAAATTTATTAGTCTATGTTTAAGAAAAATATGCATGGGATTTGTATTGAATGAAGCAATGCAAATTTAAGATAATTATATAAAAATTTGATTTTAAATATAGGAGAAACTTGTGTCTATAATAGTGAGTGTTTTATGTATATGTGAGTACATAATTGAGATTATGAGGAGATAAGTAAAGGAGAAAATGAATTTCTCCATTACCTTTTGTGAAAGGGTGGAAGCGTATGTAATTTATATGTTTTAAATAGTGTAATTTTTTAATATAATTATGGTGTTTAAATTGTTCTTCACTTTTATTTATTAGTATATATGTTTCATATTTAATCTCTATGATATGAATTAGGTATTAATTTTTATAATTCATAAAAAAAATTGTGAGATTTTCCTTTAGCATTATTATTAGAAATATAATGTATGTATTAATGTTTGATCAATAATTTTGTTTATGTAAGATAAGGAAAAATTAGTGAATGATCCTAAACCTTTACAAGATGATACTAAATCAATGCATCCCAACTCTTCATGTATTGTAAACTATTATAAATAATGAAAACTTGGTCTTCTAACCTTTTGTAGCCACAGTCAGAGGGTCCTCAAAGAGAACAATCCGGACCATGCAGCAAGAGTCACACAACAGAAGAAACATAAAAATTGGAGTCAAATACAAATTCAAACATTCTTATTATCAGAAAATTTGATTACAACTGGCTAGAAACATCCGGGTTTACAAATTTGGCTCACAGGCCTAATTACAACATGCTCAAAATACCATCTTCCTACATGCTCCTCAATGCGAGAGAAAACCCTATAGAGAAAATATTATCTTTCTCTAATCTCTAACTCTACTACCTTCTAACGATGAATTACAATGCTTTATATAAATTCGTAAATCCAAAAACATCCACGTCAGCCTAAAGATTATTACAATGTTCGATTAAAGAAAATGTAATGTGTGTGTGCATATGTCGGCCTCAAATTTGAATTACTCCTTGGTGAATGCATAGGATGTGTGGACCTAAATTAAGGTCGGGGAAACTCCATAGAACAATTCTAATCACACCAAAAAGATCTGCAAGATGCGGAAACGGTCCACAAGCAATCGAACTCACTGTCAGATTAGAAAATTATTCTGGTGCTAGTTCAAGAAACAACCACATGATCCAGAAGTGATAATTTTTTGGAAAATGAACCAATCATGCTCAAATTTTGGAATAAGGTAAATGAACATGTCCAAGATGTAAACATAGATCCATAAGGTTTGGTGAGAAAACATGAAGAATTACCAAATCTGCCAACTTGAACTAAACAAAGATAAACTAGAATGAAAATATTTTTGGGTGATGCAAGATTTCCACGCTCTAAGGATGATCCTGCATTAGACACCCCTGGTGAGAAAAGATGTTCCATGAGAGGAACTCATGAACATCAGACTGAGTTTGGGATATAGATCCCATGCTCATTCTTGATCCAAATGTCTTCTCTGTCTGTACTTCTCTCCCTCCTAACCTCTCTTCCTTCCTCTGTTAGATCCTTCAAATTCTTCTTTTCTTTACCTTCCTTTCCCTTCCTCATACCTACACAAGGTAGTAAGGGACACTTACCACCACTTACCTTCTTCCGCCCATCTGATCTACCTCTTCTACAAGGCTTCATCTTATCTGCTATCTTTTTTGCAACCAAAGTCTTCTATTGCACAATTCTACCTTTACATTCTTTTGGTTCCATCTCACTTTCAGATTCACCCACAAGGTGCTTCTTCAAATCCATGCCATCCTCTAGTACAACCTCTGCAATATGCTTCTCAACACTACAACTCTATACAAGACTCAAGTTCCTCACTTCCTCTTGCTTATTCTTCAAGGAAACCATAGTAAACTTCTTCCCATCCTTCTCTACAGTAATTAGATTCCTTTTGCAATCACATATAGCTCCTCTATCAAACTGCTAGGGCCTACCCAACAAAACATGACAAGCACTCATAGACAAAACATCAGACAAAACTTCATCTTTAAAGGGGCCAATGTAAAAGTTCACCCAACACTGCTCTTTCACCTCCTTTACATGATCATCTTGTAACCAAATTATCCTATAAGGACAAGGATGTGAAAACCTCTTCAAACCAAGTTTCTCTACCATCTCCTCAAATACCAAGTTATTATTACTTCCAGTGTCCACAATAACCTTACAACACTTACCTCTAGATTTGCACATAGTCCAGAAAATATTCTTCCTTTGTGAAGTCTCAGTCTCTTCCCTACTCTGCCTCATCAAGACTCTCCTAAGCATAAGAGATTCTCCCTACTCTGGTTATATCCCATCTTCAGTTACCTAGTCTTCATGTGCCACACAATTCTTTTTACCAATTCCTTTACTTGATCCCTTAGGACACTCAAAAGATCAATGTCCAAATTCTCCACACTTGAAACATTTTCCCAAGAATTCCTTACTGCCATTCCCTCTCCTTTGTACCCTATGATCCAATTCTTTACTCCACTTAGATCTTGATTCTTCTTCACTTGTCTACTTCTCCCTGCTATTTCTCATCTACTTTTCTTTCCCTCTAGGGTTACTCTAATATCTTTTTTTCACTTTATCTTTCACTTTAAGAGCATATTGATAGGCATCTTCAACTGTGGAAATCCTCAACATACTCATCTCATCCTGAATGTTAAATCTAAGGCCATTTATATACCTGGCCGCCTTCTCCCTAGTCATGTTTTGGTGCCCAGATCTGATTGTCATCTTGTAAAATTCCTTAGTATACTCTTTCACACTCATGTCCTTCTGCTTCAGGTTCTACAACTTCTTGAACAGTTCCAACTCATAGTCTTTTAGAATAAACTTATCCTTCAGCCTTGCAACCATCTATCTCCACCAAGTGATTCTTGTTTCACCATTTTTCCACTCTGTCCTTCTGGAACTCCTTCCACCATAAAGCACCATGTCCTTTCAACTTAGTTTGTGCCAACCTAACCCTCAACATGTCTCTAATATCCTCAAGCTCAAAATAGTCTTCCAACTCTCCTATCTAGTCTATCAAGTATTTTGGATTCAATGCACCAAAGAAGTTATAAATATCCATCCTATGAATTTTACTTAATTGTGCCACTGCTCTTAACAATCTCTCTTCTCTCTCATCTATTGGTCCTTCAGCCTCAAGTTCTTCTACAACTTCTTCATATTCACCCTTTGGTTTAGGGTTTCTCCTCAAGCCACCCAAGAGGTTTTAGATCTCATTCCTCATCTCATTTCTAAAGTCCTCCATCATCTATTCCATTCTTCTAGGGTTCATCCTTCTTAGTGCCATCTCTTCCCCTGCTCGATGCAACTGCCTCAGCTCAGCAATTTGACTACAAGGTTTCAATTGCCTCTCTCTTAGTGATCTATTAAACACACTTATAGCCAGCCTCAAATTGGAAATCTATTCACCCAAGGAATGCCACAAGGTCTGCAGCCTACTCTGATACCATCTAATGCAGCCATGGTCGAAGGGTCCTCAAAGAGAACAATCTAGACCATGCAGCAAGAGTCACACAATAGAAAAAACACATAATTGGAGTCAAATACAAATTCAAACATTCTTATTATCAGAAAAATTGATTACAACTAGCCAGAAACATTTGGTTTTATAGATTCTGCTCATAGGCTTGATTACAACATGCTCAAAATACCATATTCCTACACGCTCCTGAATGCAAGCAAAAATCCTATAGAGAAAATCTTATCTTTCTCTAATATCTAACTCTACTACCTTCTAACGACCAATTACAATGCTTTATATACATTCGCAAATCCAAAAACATCCATGTCGGCCCAAAGATTATTACAATCTTCAATTAAAAAAAATGTAATGTGTGCATGCATATGTCGGCCTCAAATTTGAATTACTCCTCGGTGAATGCATAGGATGAAGTGTAGACCTAAATTAAGGTCGAGGACACTCCATAGAACAATTTGAATCACACTGAAAATATCCGCAAGATACAAAAACAGTCCACAAGTGATTGAACTAGTTGTCAAATTAGAAAATTATTTTGGTGCCAGTTCAAGAAACGACCACATGATATGGAAGCAATAACTTTCTAGAAAATGAACCAATCATGCTCAAATTTTGGAATAAGGTAAATTAACATGTCCTAGATGTAAACATAGATCTGCAAGGTCTGGCAAGCAAACATGAAGAATTACTGAATCTGCCAACTTGAACTAAATAGAAACTGAACAAAGACAAACTAGAATGAAAATATTTTTGGGTGATGCAAGATTGACACGCTCCAAGGATGATCCTGCATCATAACCTATCCCAACTCAAGGTATTTTTGGAAATCTTGCCATGTAAAGCTTTAAAAGGTTTCATGCATAGGGAACTATATAAATTATTTTTATAAGTAAACTTCACCAAATGTAAATACTCTTCCCATTTCATTTAGTGATCCATCACATATATGTGAAGCATGTCTTCTAATATCTAATTCAACTACCCATTCTATATTAATGGAAATATGTTAACTAAATTGACTTTTATTTATATTAGACTCATTAATGAGGTTAAAAAGTTAGAGTTATACACTAGATCTAGGTTTGGAATTATTCTTTGATGAGTATCACCCAACTTAAAAATGTTATGTGTGAATACCCTTAACTTATCTACATCATATAATATTCTATAGGAGATAAATGTTGTACTTTGGTTAGCTTATTCATGGTAACCATGGTATCAACATA
>VDFB02323532.1:115951-215862 GCA_007258455.2 Sequoia sempervirens
TGGTAGAATATTACTACCCACCAACCTCTTTCACAATCAATGGACTAAACACTATCCCAACCACAATATCGTTACACTTCTCCAATCCATTTGGAATCTTCACAAGGAGTTCATCTTTGGCCGTCTCTTGGCATGTTGTTGGCTTCAAACCATCATCCTTCCTTCCTAGCATTGCATTATTCTTCAGACTTACTATTTTGATATCTTTTTCTAGTGGTTGCACACTCCTCATGTTTGTCTTCCACAAGCATTACAAACTCCTTCTTACGTATCATTATCACCTTTTCTACCATGGTCTATTCCTTCACATCTTCTAGCAATGGAATCAAAGTGAAAGTGTTTCCCTCATGCTCAATCTGATAACTATTATTTCTACCATCATAGAGTGCATGTTTTTCAAACTTCCATGGCCTTCCAAGTAGTAGATGGCAACAATCCATTAGTAAAACATCAAAAATTATCTTATCTCTATATCCACCTATACTAAACTCAACAAAAGCTTGTTCACTAACCAAAATCGACTGATCGTCATTCAACCAAGATACCTTATAGGGTGTTTCATGAGGAATTTTCTCTAAGTTAAACTTATCTACCATTTCATTAGACATCATATTATCAGTGGAACTTGAATATACCACAACTTTACATACCTTACCTTTGCATTTACATGTGGTCCTAAATAATTTCCTCCTTTGTGTAGATTCCTTCTTTTATGCCTTTAAGAGTTGTCGTCTCACCATTAATGACTCTCCCACTTCTAGAGTAGCAAGATGACTAGGAGAATTTACACTTTCACAATCATCTTCTTGCACCAATTGCAGTCTTTTATCACTTCTCTTTTCACCACCACTTGAGGTAGGACTTTTCTTTTTAGGGCACTTGAATGCTAGATGACCAAACTCATTACAATGATAAAATCTACTAGAAAATGTGTTTGAACTTATACCACCACCAAATATGCCTTTGAAACCTCTAAAACAACCTCCTGGATCAACAACTTGCTCCTTGCCTTTGCTTGCTTCTTCTTGGTCTTCAAAATTCTTCTTTGCTCCTCTTCCCCTACTAATGTTACCTCTTCCACTTCCTTGTCTTTCTTTCCTTCTCAACTTCTCCTCTACCTTAGCAGCCAATTGAAAAAATTCTTCTATTGTCCTTGGTGTAGCCAAACTCAATTCATCTAGTATTTGATACCTTAAGTCACACATATACCTTGCAATCTTCTCATTTTCATCCTCAATATGATCAGACCTTATAATCAGCTTGTAAAACTCCTCAGTATATTTCATAACATCCTTGTCATTTTACTTTTTATCTCTACAACTTCTTGAATGTTTGTATGGAATGGTTACTTGGCAAATATTGTGCCTTCACCTTTGCTACCATTCTATCCCATAAACTAATCTTTGGATTTCCTTTCTTCACTCTCTCCTCTTGAATGTAATTCCACCATGTCAATGCAGGTCCTTTTAGCTTTGTCTTAGCATGTAATTCACCTTTTGATCATTAGAAAGCTCCTTGAACTCAAAGAAATTATCCAATACATCTATCCAGTCTAAGACCTCTTCAACATTTAGTTTTCCATTATACATTGGCACATCAAATTTCACATCAGAAGCATCTCCTTTTACAGCCTTTAGCATCTTGATCATTCTTCTCTCTTTAGGATCCCAATCAACATCTAGGGTTCTTCCACTTGGAGGGTTTTCTACTCTCCCTCTTCCTCTTCTTCTTTGTCACTTTCCTCATCAGTGGCCTTTCCTCTTCTTTTCTCTTTCTTCATTGCTGAAAACTTGGCTAAAATGGTTTCTTGTGACTCTTTTAACATCTTTATCTCCCTTGCAAGTACTGCACTACCCTTTGGGGACGTTTTGACTCTTTAACTTCCCACTTTTCATTCTTCAATCTGCAACTCTTCAATTTCAAAAGATTACAAACCTATGATCTGATACCACTTGATGTAGATTAGGGGTGGAATAGGTTCACACAACCTCAAATAACACAATTGAATCACTTTCCAAGCCTCAAGACTCCAACAATGTTGATTTGTACAATTTGACTTGTATTCTCTACTATGTCTCCAAAATGATGTTTTCAAGCATATGTTTTAGAGAAATTCATTTCACCATAGGACCAGCAACTTTTTAGATACCCATTAGGATTTTTTTAAACATATCTCAAACACACATTCCTTTTTTTTGGAGCATATCATCCAACCAATTGCTACTACACTATCCCAATCAGCCAATTAGGCCACTTTTAGAAATAAAACTCTTTAAACTTTTTTTCAACCCTAAATAACCATGTAAAGTCCTCAAATAGGTCACAAACACTGAAAATCCATATTTTTTTAATAGGAGTTAATCCCCTTAAGACACCAAACTACAAAACCCTCATTCCTAGCCTTTTTCAAGGGGTTTTATTGAAAATACACCTTCCCAATATTTTTTCACCTTACCAATCCATCAAAAATTCTCCATTAGGTATTCATATGCTTAGGAAACCTTCAAAAATTTCTGCCCCAAGATATTTCCACATTTACCACCCTCTAACCACCAATTTTCAACAAAAACACACAAATTTGCCAACTAGGGCATAACACAAAAACCCTCAAATGGCCTCCCCTACTCTTGAAAACTTCATGGACACTTAAAAATACCCTATACCACCCATTCCACCAAGTTATGAAAAAATCCAATAGTGGAATGGGGACCTATTGCATTTTGAGTGTCTACAAAACCCTTAATTTGTGTTTACAGACCCGCCTTTAGAGATTTGGTCACAAAATGCTTAAAACTTAATGAAATCCTATCACACAAAAACAAAAATGATTCTAGTTCAATCCTCCATCAAATAAAATGTAGATTTGGATTAAAAATTGATCGTATAGGCCATGAAATTCAAGAGAACAACATATTTTTTGGAAAAAACACTGAATTATAAGAGCTTTTCTATTGATTTTCACCCAAAACTTCAAGAGCCAGCCTTTAAAATGAGGGATTCAATGCATTTAAGTTTTTCAATCCTCATAAAAACTACCACAACCAACAAAACTAACCCTCCAACTCCTATAACCATTGGTATTCCCAAATTGTGCATTTTTGCAACTTTTATGACAACATTTGCAAGAAATGAGCAATTTTTACAATATTGAAACCCATGACCCCCAAAGACCTCAAACACATGAAAAATTTTCTATTATGACTTTATTTAATGAAAAACTAAAAATCCACCCAAGAACTAACATAAAACCTTATTTACAAAACTTCCCAAAATTGAGCTATCATGGTGCCCCTACATCAGATCCAGAAGTGGGAAACCCTAAAGATATAGATGAAAGAAGAATAGGTGATAATTCAGGTCATAAAACCATTTATATTGTTGATAAAGAAGATATAGTTGATGATGAACTTTCACAAGGAAGAAATGAAGAAATTGTTGAGCAACCATAGACTTTTGAGAAAACAAGAGAAATCTAGGATAAAAATGAAGGTATAGAGTCCTCATAGACCTTGTGTGGTGAACCAAGAAGTGATGAGAATCATAATGTTTTAGGGTAACATGAAAAATAATTCTCCAAGGATTGATGCTAAGAGTAGAGCAGGATATGAAAATGTAGGTCTCGAAGAGGAAGAGACAGTGATAAATCAAGGTAATCAAGAATCCATTCCAATAAGGACAAAGGTTATTCAAGTTCTAGGGGTTATGATGGGTAATGATGAAAGTTTGAGAGAGAAAGTTCTTGAACATGTTGATCATCAAGAATGACAAGATAATGAAGAGGAATAACATAATGAAGAAGCACTTGACTAGTTAGTTAGGCAAATGGCTCTCTGGTGCCTCTAGATTTCAAAATTTTAATACAAGGAATATAATCCCTTGAACCTAGAGGTAGAGAAAAGATAAGGAATGCTATAAAAATGAATGAAGATGGAGGGAGAACTCTCCAAATAGCTACTATGGTAGGAGAAAAGAGAAATCATGAAATAACACCTAGGGATTGTAGGGTGACAACAATTGATTTAAGACATTCGTCACACAGACAAGAATTAGAAGAGATGAAAATAAATTTAGAAATAATTGTTGCTCAAGTATAGAAGAATAAGTAGAAGAAAATAGATTCAAAGGAACAAATTTCTTTCCTAAAAATTTTCATTAGGCTACTGGCCCAATCTTGTCAGACATAGACTGAATTGCCACAGAATCCAATACTAATGTCTAAGGAGCAATTAGATGCTATTACAACGCTTCACCATAAGGTAAGCATGTTTGAAGAATGGATGGAGTACCTGGTAAGGCAAGGAGAAGATTTAATAAAGGATTCAATTGGGAAGTGTAAAGAAGCATACTATTGGTACAAATCGAAGAGACTTGAAGTGAACTTTGATTTTTCCAAGAATAGATTGATGTAAAGAGGTGAAAGCTAAAAGTTCTTCTTTAGATAGATTTCTGATAGTTGGTCAATGAGAAGATAGCCATGGATCAAGAAATTATAATATTTGATAAATGGAGGAAACAATTGAATTGGGAAAGTGACACTTCATTACAATGTGTAAACGGATTGGAAAAGGTCACTGAGATATGCAAAAAATTGATAGATAAAGATGAGAGCTTTATTGAAATGTTAGATCAACAAAGCTATGATCCTCAAAATTTAGGACATGATGATAAAGAAGTAAAATATTTCAAGGAGTGGATCAAAAAGATGAATAAGAAACATGTTCAATCATTAATTTGGGAGGTTATAGATGATATCATAAAGTGTAGGAATGCTATGACCAAATATGATATAGAAGTAATGCAGAGAAATAAAAATATCACTCAGATATCAGAAGAGTATGCTAGGCATAAGTACAGTTGGAAAGTAATCCAAGGCGGTCCAAAAGAGCATATACATCAAGTGTTGATTTATTTTTGAGAATATCTATAGAGGAGAGGTGAAGATGAGTCTTTGGATCCCAAGTTCAATGAAGAAGAGTAAGTAGTTAGATACCGAAAGCCAGAATTTTTGTGCATGGGTATAGTTTTTAAGTGAATTTTGTAGGTTTAATCCCTATCCTAGAAAATTCAATTAGTCTCGGAGGTTTTGAAAAGTTCCTATAGTCTTATTTTTGTGCAAAGTAGCCACAACCTAGAACCTGAAGTTTGAAGATTGTTGTTGACAAAAAAGTCAAAATATCTTTGAATTTTCCTAGAAAGTTCTGATGCAACTGTCACCTGCCACGTGTTGCATTTTATTTTATTTCTCTAATTCTCTTTGTTGGGATTATGTTTAAAATATTTGGGGCCTTGTTCCTATAAAAAACTGTTAGCTACTTCATTTTATTTTTTAAGTTCAAAATTTATAGATGTCAGAGAACCAAAACAAATTCAAGTTTTGTTCTTTTTCCTATTTTTTAGTTCCATTCTAGACTAAATTTTTTTATGTTTCATTAGAAGTTAACTAATAGTAGAGCCAATTTCAAATCTATTTCCTGATATGAGATTTTATATAGCTTATTGTTTGTTTCTATCAGACAAGATTGTGTGCTACACCATTTAAGGGTGTATACTGACACTATCTAGTGGAAAATAATTCCCTTTCTTTAAACTCTTGCATCATTTTGTGCCTATCTATGAAGCAATCTAGTGACATATGGAATGGTTTGCTCTGTTTTGGTTATTTATTGAGGCATGCATGGATAATACCAAAGAAATTTTACTTTTCAGTAATTTTTTAAAGCAGTAATCTATGCTAACCATGAAGGTTATATCACTCATAATCTTCAACTACACTCATTGGAATTCTATACCTTTCTTGCATTTTGTCCTAAAATGTCTTAAAGAAACCCCACAACATAGATTTCCAGGTTTCTAGGTTTCCTAATCGTCTCAAATGATCTCTTATTTGAAAAGAAACTAGAATTTTATCTAACCATACATTATTCTTTACTCTGGGAATTTCTCTAAGAATGTGAAATTAAAAAAAAAAAACTAGGGTACTATTGTTGAGTGTTTTGCATTGCATAACAAAAATAAAACAAAGATGTTCAATCTCTCTTGAAAGGTAACTCTCTGCAGAAAAAATCGTAAAACAACCCCAAGGTCTCTAATGCCAAGTCTTGAAAATGTAGGAAACAACTCAGTTGTGATGTGTTTTGTTGGTAACACAAAGGGAATTTATGATTAACAAGGATGGAACTTATATGTTTGAAACAAAGGTTTCAAAATTATGAAGATTGGTAAAACCTTGACTACAATTCTAGAACAATAATTTGAAAGCAACCTTTGATCATCAAATGTAACAATGTAGTGATGCTAAAATCCTAAACTAACTCAAAATTTCAAAGAAATAATAAAATATATAAGGGTTAAGAGAGTATTTCTAATTCTAAAAACTAAGGAAAACAATAACAATGCTAGGTGTTAAGATAGATAGACTCCCAAAACCATATTTTTCTTAACCAAGAACATTCTATAGTATCACAAACCTAGTGCAATCTCCCAACGCTGTCTTCAATTTTTTAGATTGTGACATTGACACATGAAGTATGAACATACACAGTTGAAATTGAGTGCATTAAAAGAGTAATCTTAGACTACATTTACATAGAAATTCACCATCAGTAAAGCACTGAAAGTATGAGCTAGAAGTGCATTAAATACCTTAACACTTTGTCACCATTAAAACTAAACCTTAACTAATAAAGCTGAAAATTGAACTATAAATGAAATTGGAAGATCGAATCATGCATACATTTGGAGCACACAAAGAATTCACCACACTTCAATTCTTTCCTTTATATTGCTTCAAAATTCCTTCAGACAATAATTCATCTCTCTTTTTGAAAATGAGAGGAAGCCTCTATTTTTAGTTTTTGCAATTCAAAACAATGGCTAGGATTGATTTTCATTCAATGGCCTAGATTTACTACTACTTAGGGTTTACATCATATTAAATTAAATTACAATATTTCCCAATATAAAATTTGGTTTGCATGTGAACCTAGGAGAAAGTGCAATATTCCTTATCCTATTTTATATTAAAGAAATATTAAATAAAATCTAGCCCGCACTTTGATGTAACAATTTTGTCTTTTAGATGGAAATTACAAAAGAATATCTTCTATTAAAATATTTCTAGCTTTGTTTTGTATAACAACATATTGAATAAATTTCTTCATCATTTTCTTAAGTTTGGAATGAGGTGGCAACTCCAACTTGTTGATTTTGAAGGTGATTAGTCTAAATTCATCCATTAGCTCTGCATATTGATCCACACACTGGATTCTTCTTGAATTATCCATTCAAAATGGGTGAAGGAACATGTAGCCAAATCCAAATATCCTCTTGATAGGTTATCAATAGCTCCCTCTTTCATCTTTCTCTAAAATTCTCACCTCACAAGCCCACAGTCCAATTTCTGAGCAGGTATCTTGGCTCCAGTTAGTAACTCTAGAATTTCATCACACTCAAATAGATTCTCAATAACATGTGAGTTAACAGACTCAAGCCCTATAAATTTCTTCTCAAGAACCTCCCTTTTGAATTTGAGGGCAAATAACCAAGCCTCGGGAAAATCATATTGATCTTTGGGTAAGGCCAACTCCTGCTCCAAATTTTTTGTAGACAATCATTTGATACAATGCAACTTTGGACACATAACATTATAGTAACAAGGAAAGGCTTTACACTCAATTTCATTTTCAACCTCAACTTTCAAAACTAGAAAATTATTATGCATATCAACTCCATAATGGAAAACCTTGTTTCCCATGTCAGTCACTTTCTTGAATTAGTCTGAAGTATACCTAGTCTAAGTCCTCATTTTCTCCATCTTATTTATTTTTTCCTTTGAAAAAATTGTAGGTGTTGGAGAATTCATTGGGACTTCATCCCTAGGTGTGACCCATTGCTGAATAAAGGCTATTAATTTATCCAATTGTGTTTTCAATTCAACCTTAGTTTCCTGATCTTTGTCCATCTGATTTAAAATATTAGTAATTGACCCCTAAAGTTCATTTATTTTCTGAGCTCTTGTAGTAGGACCAATATTGGTGGAGGTTATTTGATAATCTATAGCTTGAATTACATCTACATCCTTTTTTTCCACTGGAATTTCTACATGTAGAATATGAAAGATGAATGTATCAATTGTGATATGTGACTTGATCTTGGGCTATTATTTTCCTTGGGTTTCACCTAAGTTCATGCTAATATGGCTTCTAGACAGGCTTTGGGATCCTACAATACTAGAGCATTACTTTTCAATTGTTGCTCCAACCTCGAAGGAATCTCAGTTTGTTGATTGGAGGATGTAGTGTTGAATTCATGTACCCATTTTGTATCCTCGTGATCCTTTGATGGATCATCATCTCTGTGCTTTGGAGCATCTTCAGATTCCTTTTCTTCTTCAACATGTTCTTCTTCCTGCACTACTTCTTTCTTTTATCATGCTCAACTTTTGTTTCTTGAGAAGATTCTACATTTCTTTCACTGAGGTTTTCCTCTTCCTCATTCTTTCTAATATTTTCTTGTTTTTTGGAGTGAGTTTCCTCACTATGTTTATCCTTACCCTACTCTATTTCTTGGAATTCCTCTTCATTTTTCTCATCCTCATGTAATTCATTATATCTAAAGTGCTCATTAAAATTCTTCCTCAGATATCCCTCCTTTAGGGTTTGTTATCCTTCATCATCTGAAAGCTCCTCAGCTACGTCAACAATTCTCAATCCCTCATCTACATGCTTATAATAATCATCTAGATCCAATCCTACAAACTCCTCAACTGCACCAACCACCTCCTCAAACTACTCTTTACCCTTCTTTTTTGTTTCTTCCCATATCTTTTCGATAACTTCCATCTTAGGTGGCTTAGTAAGAGGGGAAGGAGTTGGTAGGGTAGTAGTTAGTTGAGTCATTAGAAGCTTATCCTCTGGAGACAAAAAATTATCAAACAATCCTTGAGGTATATTATGCAAATAGGCAACAAAGGATTCTAGAAAATTAGTTGGTATCAAAGGGGCAACAAGGATAGTAGGTGACATAGTGGAGAATATAGGCTATGCATCCAGGAGTGAAGAGGAAGATGGGGAAGATGAAGCTAATGAGGAAGAGTCAATCAAAACCATGGAGGTAGTTGGGGTGCTAGAGGTGAGGTGGACCGAGATGGCCACAACAGGCGGGGATGACATGGGAAGTGGATGGTAGAGGTGGTTATGGTTTTGGATCTTCTTTTGGAGAAGAGGGTTCTTCACTTATTGTTTCTATCTCAATAAAAAAGGTTCTTTTATTCTTAGCTTTCTTTGGAGGCCTTCGTCCCTCCATGGTCTTCCTTGTATAAACATGTTTTTTTCTAGTTGTCCCTCTACTTCTCTCCTCTTCCTTGCTTGAGTGATTGGTGGAGATTTTGGTACTTCACTTGAAGAACCAGCCTCAGCCTTGCTTTATTTTTTAGTTTCTAGATTTTTTCTTCTTCCCATTCTCCATAGGTGATCTCAACACCTTGCTGCTCCAATTAAGCTACTTGATTATCTAACCACTTCTTTGTTCGTTAGGTTACCAAGTGCATGATCATGTCAAAATCTATTATCTAATCCTCTACCTAATCAATAACTGGTAAGGGAGCCTTTGTAATGGCTTTAAATGAATTTTCATCAAGAGTGTTTCCATCTTCCACCACTTGGTCTGAGACAACATACAAGTTGATAGTTATCATGAATTTAACTGACATCCTCATATAAATGTTTTTTCAAACTTCATGATCGTCATCACAATTTTCCTAGAAATATTCAATATGTGGCCTATGAGCATGTTGTCGACCAACCGATTTTTTTAACTTTCCCCACGAATCCATGCTATCTCATGCAATGTGCAAAACAAGGTCATATTCCAAAATTTCTTTCTTTGATTTTTTTGCATAGGGAGTTGCAGGACACGAATATGACCCTTGACCAAAGGTAATAGGATAGGGAGCTCCCGCGCAATGTTTTGATTGTAAAAACAAGTGTGAGGCCTATAATTGTCATGTGAGTTCTAACAAAATTACCCTATCACTGGGATATTTGGGCAGCCGGTATGGAACTCCTAAAAAATCCTCAATTCTTAAGTGAACTTAGGGAACTAGATGAACCAATACCCAAAGTTCTTTATCAAGTTTTTAGCACAATGTGACAATATTTTCCCAAAGTCATTTAAGAATGACCAAAAAACATGCATGATAAAAGCGTCTGTCAGCCACCTATAGTTTTTCTTAAAATTCCTATATTGTAGTTGTGGGTAACAGTTGTAAACAATAGTCAGGACCTTCCTTGTTCCAAGATCACCTATGCATGTTAACCCCTTATATGGAAATTTTGTAGCCACTGGGTAAATGATGTAGGAAGTCATATAGAACTCTTGAGTGTTATTCACCATATTGATTTGGGCATGGATATTATCACTTATCATCTTGGCCCAATGAAACTTTGTGTCTCCCCACAAAATTTCCTCTATAAAGTGCCACCTCCAATCTTCAAAGACAAGAGGAGATCAGAAGTCCCATTACTCTATTGAGGAGTATTACTAGATAATTAACTTCCTCCATGAGGTCACTCTAATAATTTTTTTAAGGAAGCTTTCCTACACTAGGGTGGGGATCAAGCATCTATTGTTGATTTATTGTCTTCATACAAGCTATAGGGTTTCCTTTCCATACATTACTGTAGGCATACTCCTTGCAATCTCCCATATTATTAAATGAAGGAATCCTAAAAGTTCATCCAATTGGCATGGGTGTTAGGTTGATCAATACCTATCCTTCAAAAGTTACTATTCTCCTTGAGTCGTTGTGATAACATTCTTGGCACGAAAAAATCAACTTTGGACTAATTAGAGCTGGGGGAAAACCTTTTGCTCATACAATGCCACTTTTCTTTAGTTTCCATGCATTTTCATCCTTAAGCTAGACCAGGACACACTATTGGAATTCATCGATATTAATCTATCCCAAATCAATGTCCAATACTTTGTCCCAATGTGACAATATTTTTGAGGTACACTCCACTCCATGAAATTTGTACTTCATTTTTTCCTTCTCCTTCTCATTCTTTGTTGCCCTAGTGCTTTTCCCTATTTTTTTAGTCTTTTGAATCTTTTCCATAAATCCTATATAGATAATGCATAATAAGTACTTTGATGAATTAAGGAGAAGCAATATGTTAGTTAAATTATCATAAAAAATCATTAAATGCATCAAATACCCAAGAGAAATCATCAAATTCATTCATTCTTGAAATTTTTTAGTCTTTTACAGGCCAAAGCTTTGTAGATGCTAGTGTTGCAGAAGTCATCATTATGGAAGCTGCTGATGGTGGTGCCAGTGCAATGGCACCCCAACTCACATTTTTGCATTGGTGAACCAGTGGGCTATTTTGATGTGAACATATTTAGGCACATGGGAAATGTTGAATCAAAGTCATTTCAAACAACCATACTTGCAAATTAATCATGTTGAGATTTTGCGAAAAATCCAATGCAGAAGCTAGGCAAGTGGGCGTCAGTTAAAAATATGCCAGAAATAATAGCATGAAGGTCATGACTTCTTATGCTTGAATCTTTGCTAGTGTGAAAGACTTAGAAAAATTTGATCTTTTCCCCAAATTTATGCATGTGGGAAATACAAGGGCTCATCTATCTCATTTTAGGGCTTAGAAGGGTCGCACGGAGATTACCCATGTGGAAGGAAAGACAGGGGAAGTTGTTCAATCTTATGTCGTAGAAATGGCTTATGGAGGTTGGCATTCCACACATGGCTTCCCACATAACAATTTCCATAAGGCATCTCAAGAACTTGAAATTTTTGTTTCAAACTCAATTAAGGATGTGGAAACAATAATGCAATCATTTTGTGGCTCATTTTGGGGTTTGTGTAAAATTTCTATGCGGAAGTCATGGAGGTGGATTCCATTTAAGATCATGCCACTAAAATGGCTTAAGGTTTATGGCCTCCTATAGACAGCCTCCCACATATAAATTCTTGTAATGTACTTATCTTAGAACCTAAGCCAATATTTGAATTCATCAGATCACGTACAAAATTTATGTCATAGAATGATCACTTTGCAACATTTAATCAGGTGCAAATTTTTCCAATGTGGATTCTATGAAAGTGGACGCCATCAAATTTTATGTTTTTGAAACAACTTGCAAGGGTCGATTTCCCATGAGTGGCATCCCGCATACCAATTTCTGCAACCCTCTTCATACTTAGAACCTTTTTGAGTTCAACATTTGAAGCATGGTTTATAACTTGGAAATGACCCATGTAGGAGTCATAGAGGTGGATGTTGTGATTCATACAGTCAAAAAAACTCAATGATAGGTGACATCCCATGCTTGTGACTCCACATAGACACTGGGACTCGACGAGTTTATGTTTTTCTTATGATAGTCCTTTGAAATGAGGTTCCACGAAAAGGGTTTCAATCTTTAGGGTTGAACATTGATCAAAATACCCTAAAATGGTAGAGGATTGAATTATAAATCAAACAATGAATGCAAGGAGGGTTCAATACTAGTAGACACACTAGTTAGGGATAAAATCCAAGCACAAATTCTTTATGAGCGTGACTAGAATAGTGACTAGAAGAGATCCCTAATAGTGACAGAATAGTGACAGAATAGTGATAGAATAGTGACTAGAAAGTGACAGAATAGTGACTAGAAGATCTCCCCAACTTCTACAAATGTCAAAGGTACAAAATGAAATCCGATGACCACTATTTATAAAGCTATGGGTAATAAATGTGCGATAAATGAAAATTTTCAAAGAATGTGAAAGAAAACCTAAGATGAGGAAACCTAAGGTGAAGATACCAAATTCTTGTGAGTTGGTAGCATGTGGATGACATTTTTTATAATGTTGAGATGATGGTATTCCTCAAGAGGATCCCCACAAAGAAATTTTTGCAAACAACACAAACAAGACTAACTTCTACATGAAGGCTGCTCGCAAGAAAATTTCTGCAAATGATTGAAACTTAATGAAAATTTTGGAAAATTACTAATGCTTCTCAGAGACATCCCAAATCCAAAGGAAATTTGAGAAATAGGCCAAAATATAAAGAAAAAAGGAAAAATTAGAATGGATCGACCCAACAAAAAGCAAAGTGAAAAGAGGGGGTCCTCGGTTCAAGTAGGGTGTGTGTACAAAATGCACAAGTACCATACTAGAAGGGGTACCTTTAAAATTCTTTGTTCTTCGATAAGTTCTCCATCAAATTTTGTCTTAGGAGATCACATAAATCTATGTCTTCACCTTTCTTCACCATTTGGTGAGTTGTGTGGATTGTGGTGGCCAACACAAATTTCTCTTTGTTTGTATAGAAAATTTTGTACCCACTCATCATAGATGCATACTTCACCACCAGATCATCTATATCATTCACCTTTAGGGCTCATTTGTCAAAGTTTACTTCAATGAGATTCATTACCACATCATTCTTTATGGCATTCATTGTTGGAACTAGTCCATTTGAGGACAACCCTGTAACAACCCTAAATTATTGCTTGTTTATCATGTGTGGCATATCCAACCACATGATTTTTTTGTGAATTTCAATCAACACATGTTTAACTAACTCATCCTCATAGAAGAGAATGGGAATTTTATTCCATACATCTAATTTCTTCTCCATTAAGAGATCTCATATTTTGGTTTTAGTTCAAAGTCATCTCTAGTCAATATATTCACCTAGTATTCAACCATCTTCAGATGATCATACTCTTCCATTTTAATATGAATGTATTGAAAGGCACAAGCCAAATGAGAGAGGGGGGTGAACCAATTGTCTCCAAAAAGTCAATCTCAAATCTCAATCAATTATCAACTTCAAATCCACTTTATTCTGTTATTAAGTATGAACATGAAATGCAAATAACAAAAAGCAATATCAGCATAGAAAACACCAGATTTATGTGGAAAACCCAATAATGGAAAAAAAATGGTGAGGATTAGCTCACAATATATTGTAGTTCCAAAACTAAATACAAAAGGCTCACTGCCAGATACAAAAGCTCACTGCTTACAAAGAGGACTCACTATCCAAGCAAGGAGGCTCACTACCTACAAAAATATTATAATACAGAAGTGGCTTCACAACCAAAATGAACTGATAAGAGTACACCTAACAAGTGTAGATTCAATTCTGGTAATGCTCAGTAAATATACTTGACACACTTCATCTTCACATCTCATGCACAATACTGATTTCACGTTTATCTCAAAAACTATATATATCTGATCCATTTGCAAGCATCAATTAGGTTGGCTTAATTAGATGCAACCCTTGTTCACCAAAAAATAATTGTCGGCTTCAAGCTTGTACAAAATCCTTTCCAAAAGAATTAAAATGTATAGTACACTACATCATGTCGACATAGACCTAAGATAGGTCACACATACATCCTCAACACAAAAATTTATTCACCATAACACCAATTATCCATTAGGTCGGCCAAAGATAGACCTAATAGAAAAAAGAAACTACAGAATAATTCCAACTCACCATACAAGCACCTATGTACATGAGATTTAGAATATACATGCTTCCAACATCTATAAACCATTTCCCAAAACCACAAGAAAAAACAATCAACCACGGAGATTATGAACCAAAATACCAGAGGATGATAGTTGCATACCAGTTTAGAATACCAGATCAAACTTGAACTTAACCAACATGGTGACATCAATGAAAACACAAAGTTTGCACTAGACATTCTTCTTCATTCTTCCAACAATCTCCCCCTTTTTCATTGATGGAAACATGTGCAAAAATTTACAAAACTTCCTATGTCACAATATTCTCTACCCCTTTGAAATCAAGGACAAAGGGTGAACAAAAATAGGATGTAAACATATGTACATGGTGAAAATGTATATATACAAAGGAATTATAACTCCCCATTTCAAATATTCAAGTGAACATAATGCCTTTTACATGAAATTTTGTTTGTACCTTTCTCTTATGATCAAAAGAATCCTCTTCCAAGGAAACACTACCAAGCCCATTCTTGCACTCATACTATCCAATAAAGACAACAACGTAAATGAGGATGTCTGGTCCGAAGAAAAACATTGTCATTCACAATCTTTTGCATCAAAAAGTATTTTGTAGAGATGATCCAACTAAATCTCAACAATTTGTTTAACCAACCAGAAATTTTTAACTAGGTCTTCCCTCTATCTCTGAGCAATCAACAACTCTACTTGCAATTCACCAACTCTTATGCTCTATTTTCCATTTTTGTCTCTGAAGAAATAAAAACTCTTTCCAATAATTAGTTTGACTTTCCTTCATTGTTTTCCTCCTAGGGAGGTCACCAACATTGCACAAACCAATAATACCTTTAATTTCCTTCTTTTTGATTGGATAGGGTTTGTCCAAAATAATGATGCCATCCTTGAATTGACTTAATAGGAACAAGATAGATTCTTTGTCCACAAACTAGGGATATTCTCTCCATAAATCCATACCCATAGTTTTTACGTTCTATAATTCATTTGTCTTCAACCCTAGTTCCATTTCCTTCACCTTCTGATGATCAAACTATTCCAACTCAACACCCTTCAGCCTCAGCAAAATATTGCCACTTGATCCTCTGTCAATAGATTCCATCATTGCACTTATCTTCTTCAAACCCTTTCTTTCTCAATGAAACTTCTTCTTCCTCCGCCCTTTTTTTGTAAACTAAGAGAGATGATTTTGAAAACTTCTAGTTTTTATTATAATGATTTCTCCATATTGCTTCAGAATCACTCCAAATCACTTCAGGATTACTCCAAATCGATCTTCAAACTATTCAATTGCATAAGTGATAAAAAATGACTTATTAATTTTCTTTATACACCATCGCACTGTCTTAATTCACATTAAATGCAATAGGTTTCAAAATCCTGATAAAAACCCTTCTTCATAGCACTGAGAAACCCTAATTTTCTTTGTAGATGAACATTCATGCACATTTTCTTTTGGTTTCTTTTGCATAACCTTTGTCTACTCATTCTCTACAACATATCCTCATGCCAACATTTGACACACCATATATCTAGGGGGTTTGAACAATTTTCTATTAATGCTCCCCCTAAGACCATGCTAGGTCTAATTCACAGAGGAATTATCTGCATCAAATGAGGGCATAGACACATCTGTCATCTCTAGCTCTTCTTTCTTCCTCCATGTCTTGTTCATTTCTTGCTTAACCTCATTCTTGTCAATCTTCTTCACTGGTTCATTCTTATTTATCGGAGCACACTGGTTTCCCTTTTTACTTCTACAAACTCTTGAAATATGTTCTGGTTTGTTGGAATTATAGCAGACAACACTTCTCTAACTTGTTTGACTTCCATTTACCCTTGATCTGCATTGATTTTCTTTGTGTCCAAACTTGTTACATGTATAGCAGTAGCCAACAAAAGATTGATTTATTCTACCTCCATTAAACCTATTCATCACCACCCGACTAATCATCCTCATTTGAGATTTGCATTCAGTAGCTCTATGTCCAAATTTCTTACATGCAAAGCATTTTCTAGAGAAGGAACTAACATACTAATTCATTTTACTTATGCACTTTGCTTCCCTATGACCAAATTTATTACATGAAAATAAAAAACCATTGAAATATGGGTACCTTTGAGCATTTGGTTGCCTGATAGGTGATCTTCTAGCAAAGTTTCTTGGATTCCTTTTCTACTTCCCTTTATCCTGAGTCTTTTGATTATGCACTGGATTTTGCATAGCCTTAGAACTTTCACCAAATTCATTTCCAAAACCACCTTTGTCTTTAGGTCTCTATTGTGCAATCAATTCATCAAGCTTAGTGGAGCTTGTCTTGAAATTATCTTCACAGAGTTTTTCTTTCTCCAGTTCCACTTTCAGATTCACCACTTCCTGTTCAAGCCTAGTGCATTAATCAGTCTTTCTTTACACCAATTTATTCAGGAATTCTTCAATTCTTTTATTTTTCTCCACTAGCACCTTCAATTGGGTAATTTCTTCATTTTCTTGTTTCAATTGCTCACTCACCTCCCTATTCCTTTCCTTGAATTTCCTCAATTGCTCTTTCAATTTTCGGACACACTCATTTGCCTCATCAAGAATTTCTTTCAAACCTCTATTTTCACTTTCATCCAAGTCAAGATCTTCAAGTGTAGCCTGGAGCTCATCTTTATCATCCATTTGATCAATCTTTAAGATCTTCCTCAAGTTGTTAGGATTCCATTGAGGAACCAAGCTCTGATACCAATTGTTGAAAGGTGCAAGACAACTGAGAAGGGGGAATGAATCAAATTGTGCAATTTTTGCACACACGCCCCACTGGAGGCGGGGACCCTCTTTTTTCTTTTGCATCTCTGCCTCTTGGCTTGGTCAAATTTTGGTTTTGCTCTTCTTGGGAGGTTATTTTGGGATTAAGTCTAGACTGGGTTTGATGAGGACAATATTTTGAGGCTCTAGGGGAAATTCACCTGTCTTGGAATTTGAAAATGGGGATTTTGAAGTGAATTTTCAATGTTATATGTAAATATTTTTTGCACCCATGGATAGAGGATGAAAAATTAGGCAAGGTTGCTTTTTGAATTTTTTAAAAATTCCTTCTAGAAAAGAAGTTATGAGGTTTAGGGGATTTTGACCTTGTAGGGAATTCGGGTATTTCCATCCCTGATGGAAATCCCCAAAATTTCCAAGACCCCTCAAAATCCCAAAATTTTCCAAAAATGGAATTTTTTCCATAATATTTTTTTCTCCAAATGGAAATTTTTCTTGAAATGGAAAAATTTCCAAAAATGGAAAGTTTCCATAAAAAAAGTAAGTTTTTAAAAGGCCAAAATTTTATTTAAGTTTAATTTGGATTGGATTTTTAACATGTGAGCTACTAATGATGATATCTGTTTTTTAGGATTAAATAAATATTAAAAGGGGGACTTGCATATGGATTCATGCCAAAAGGGAAATCTGGAAGAGTTCAATTCAAATATTAAAAGTGGGGCCTACATAAGAATCCGTGCCCAAACTGTCTAGAGCTGGAAGAAGTTTTTGGAAGACATGTGAAGCTGATTTCATCCTCCAATCAGAATTTTCATTAATGACAAGCTGACATAATGTTGTTTTCTCATTGTTCCATGATGTAACTACTTTTATGCAATTGGATGATGATGTACTATGAGCTCCCAAATTAAATGTAACAACTTGATGCTTCTAGAAGTGCAATTGTAGCCATTGGATTGATTTAATCCTGGCCTTTAATTCAAAATGTAATTTTCTATAAAAGGCCAGTGCCTTCTCATTTGTAAGGGGTTAGACTAGGTTAGAATAGCTGGTTTGAGGCTGTAAAAATCTAGAATTGGCCAAGTTAGAGAAGTCAGTAGAAATAGGAGAGGAGAGAGACTGGAAATTGTTATGTAATTTTGGAGAAGTTAATGCAATTGGATTGTTGATTTGGAAAGCTTTGTGTTACACTTTGACAGTTTATGGTTTCTTGTTCTTGATTCTCATATGTTAGATGTTAGATTTTAGTTCTTTTGCAATGATGGTGAAATGTTAATGATGTTGATCGATCTCCGGTCAATACTTTTAGCAATTTTCTTATTGTAATTTGTTGTGTAAAGTTATTCTAGGCCTTATTTTGTGCTAAGTTCAACTGTGGATGCTTGTTTACATTGTGCCAATTATTGGGTATGTGAATGGATGTTCAAAGTCTAAAAATCTTCAATTTTCTTAGAAGATTACACCATTTATGTGGAGTTGTAGGCTTGTCCTTGATCAAATAGAGATTGGTTTCATTGGGGATCTGTCCATCTGCAACATTCATCATTGTTGTTAGGTTTTAGTCTTAGAAATCTCTCTGAAACCCTTATCTCTTTTGTTTTTTATTTTGAATCTAGGTTAGTTTTAGGATTACAAGCATCACCATATTGTTGCATATAATGAAAGTAAAATTCCAACATTGTTCATTTGTAAGGCCCCTTGTGATTACCAACATTTTCACATTTATCACTGAGTTGTTTATGCATTTTCAAGACCTGACATTAGAGACCTTGGGTTTATCTCTTGAGGCTTGCTGATAGAGATTTACCTTTCAAGAGAGATAAAATATCATATTATGTATGAGTTGTTGGTATGCAGAAAATACCATCAACAAATCGGTTGTCTGCAAAAAATCAAATCTCAAATATTAAAAAATTATCAACTTCAAATCCACTTTATTCTGTTATTAAGTATGAACATGAAATTCAAATAAAAAAAAGCAATATCAACATAGAAAACACCAAATTTATGTGTAAAATTCAATAAGGGAAAAACCACGGTGAGGATTAGCTCACAATATATTGTAGTTCAAAAAATGAATACAAAAGGCTCACTGCTTACAAAGAGGAATCACTGTCCAAGCAAGGAGGCTCATTGCCTACAAAAACATTACAATATAGAAGTGGCTTCACAGCCAGAATGGACTGATAAGAGTGCACCTAACAAGTGCAGATTCAGTTTCGATAATGCTTAGTAAATATACTTGACACACTTCATCTTCACATCTCGCACACAATACTGCTTTCATGCTTATCTCAAAAACTTTATATATCTGATCCATTCACAAGCATTAATTAGGTCGGCTTAATTATATGCAACCCTTGTTCACCAAAAAATAGCTATCGGCTTCAAGATTGTACAAAATCCTTTCCAAAACAATTCAAACATGTTGTTGGGACTATAAAATTTTCAAAATTTTGTAATAGCTTACATTCCTATATTCCACCAAGCATCTACATTTTAAGTATTAATTTGCTATGGTCCACTCCATATATCATTATCCCTGAGTGATTCCATTAGATTTGACCTTTTGACATGCCAAAATCCCTTTGATTTTCATTGAGTAGGAACCACTAAATAAATAATCCATATCAGCTTGAGTAAGTGCAAGTCTCTCCAACCCATAAGCTATTACATTCCAATATAGGTTTTTTGGGCATATTGGCAAAGGGTCAAGATTTCCACATCGATCAAATTACTTGGGAGGATACATATCAGGAAGATACAACTCGTGGTCTCACTGATGAAGAAATTCATTGGCAAGACAAACATTATCGAAGTGAGATCTACAAGTCATCCCAAGCATACATGTCACGCCAATGGAATGCCATCCATGAGATACCCATTCTATCTCACCGGTGAAGCACAAAGAAGTATATCGGGAAGACATGTGCTATTAGAATAAGTCTGAAATGTCTTCGCGACTCTCTATGTCACACTGATGGAAGTTACATTGGAGAGAGTCTTGCTGACTCACTCAAAAGGAAAGAAATGTGCACCGGGGAGACTTGTACCATTGAAGAAACTTTTAAATCTTTCAGCGATACTTTTTCTCTTGCCGATAAAGATACAAATGGATCAAAAGGTTCATCAGAGTGATACTTGGTGACACCTATGGTATCTATGTCATTTTTGAAGGTGGTATGGATCTGAAAGATTAACTATTTGATATTAGTGGGAATGATGTGTTTTCTCCCCGACCAACAGCGTGTTTAGTAAATGTTTGGCTTGACTCAAACGTAAGGATTGCCTAGAGTTTAAAAATGTCATGTCGATATAATCATTTGAATTGACAGTGGGAAATTCAAAAAACTTGGTACACTCATGCTCAAAGCTAAAAAATTAATGGTGACATGAATACACAATGCATAGATAGTTCCCTAAGTCAAAGAAGAATAATTAAAGGATATTTTGTAGAATTAGCAACAAGAGAAATGGGAGAGAGAACGAAGGCCCAAAGGATTTTGCAGCTGAAAATCTTCAAATAAAGCTTGTGTGTTCTCTACAATTACATTTTCAATTATGTAATCTTAAGAAAATAAAATGGAAATTTCGAGATCAAGAAACTCAAAAGGTAGGAGGCAGGGTGAGGGTAGCGTCCTAAAGGAAAAAAGAAAAGATTGATACTAGGAATGAGCCAGAGGTAGCTAAGAGGAAACTAAATCAAGATCTTATTGATCAGCTGCTCGACTCAGGACCTAAAGCCGGGTGCTTTGAGAAGCTTAGGGAAAAGGTAGAGAAACTTGAGGATAAATTTAAACACATAGGGATGTATGGACCTCAATTAGGGGATATGAGTTGTTCACTTTTCACTACCATTGGAGGAATCAGTTTGAGCGAGTATGTAATTCTTGGAATTTCAGCCTAGGAAAGTTAGCACACCTGAATGCATTTGTGGATGTAGAATTGGTGAAACTCTTCACTTCCCATTATAACCCAAGGTTCAAAGCCATTTGTGATCCATCAGGAAATCCATTCATACATATATCAGAAACCGTGATATGTGAAGTTTTTAACCTGGAAGGGACATGTGAGGAAAAAATTGTGCATGAAGAATTAGAGAGAGAGTTCTGGAGGATGGACACCATATATAAGGGTTGGAGCACTAGTAGAATTTGGTAAATAAATGACTACGTGACTAAAAAGTTTAGTCACATGATTGAAACTTTTAGTCACGTGACTAACACTAGTAGAATATTGCAAATAAATGACTAATTTGGTCATTTATAAGTGACTAATTTGGTCATCAGGTAAAATCAAAACTAAATGACTAAATAAATGACTAATATCAGACAAATAAAAATGACTAATATAAAACAAATAAAAATGACTAAATAAATGATTATTACTCCTCTATTCTTTTTTCTTTCAAATTTGATCATAATCCATATAGTTTAAGCCCCCCTCATGGGACCCCTACCTAAGCTTGTCCCCCTCCCAAGGGTAGGTTCTTATGCATTACTCACCCGTTCACCACTGGCAACACCACTTCCTGTCTGACTTGCATGTGTTAAGCATGCCACCAACATTCATCTTGAGCCAGGATCAAACTCTCAATGGAATTCAGAGTTTCATTACTTATTACTTATAGCTCCATTCTTCATGGATGAAGTTGATTCACAAATATTATATAATTATGCCAGAAGCGTTATATAGTGAAAGCATTCAACGAATATTCTCCGTAAAGTTTTTGAAGCTGCATTGAAAATGACAGGCAGATGGAAGTCATGTGTTGTTTTTGAAGTTGCATTAAAATTGATGTGTATTTGTTAGTCTTCAAATCTCGAGGAATTAAAATTCATTAAATTTTATGAATTTTAATTGTAAAGACTAGCATTGACATGCAAACCGTTGGCATGCAAACTATTTAAGCCTATTTGTTTTCGTTTTTATTTTTGTGAAAGCTGCCAAGAACAGTGTTGCCGAGAATGCTAAAGATCTCGAGAGGCAAAGGTTGCGTAAGATGGTTTTTAGCAGGAAAATAATTTCTCAGACGAGATCAAACCCTACTCACCTTTTGCGGCCTTCAAAATTCATAGTAAAAAGTGATAGAAGAGATATTGTGAAGAAAAGTTAGAGGAAAAGCAAATATCTATTTTCCTTCCCCTGCCTCATAGCTCCTGTTTCTGGCAATGAGATGGGAGAATTATCTCACTTGGACACTACAAATCCTATTCTTTATTTCAATTTTCCCCAGGTAGGTTCATGGTTTGATTCCCACAACCTTCATTATTATTCTTTGAATTTTGTTTTGTTTGATTCGGTGAAGATTGCTTGGCTTTAAGAAGTGTCTTATCTAAAACTCTATATCTGAATTGTTTTGTTTTAGAATGAGGCATTTGAATGAAGAGGAAAGGAATTTTGTGCGCTCGACAGCTTTAATTGTAGATTTTATGTCCCGGATTTCAAAATTTTCCCTGTTGCTACACCGAATAGGGTTTCTAGCCGGCCTCTGCAATCATTCCCATGTAAGTGTTTTAAAATTCTTGAAATTCCTAGAGAATTTTGTTGATTAATTGAATAATTCATGTAAATACAGAGCCTATGAAGATTGAAAGTTGAGCATTAAGTTTGAACAATGAAAATAGGAGAGCCTCCAGAAAGTGAATATTGAAAATGGAGGCAAAGCAAAAATTGTGAAATTGTGACAATTTGGGCCAATGCAAAGAAAAAATCTTGTTTCTTTGTTAAATTTGTTAATTTTTTTGGTAATAGTTATTTGTGTAAATATGGCTCAAAATTTGGGAAATATTTTGCTATATGTATACTATCTGTAAATACAGGAAATGTAAGATTCAAATATATTGATTTTGTATATGGTGCATGTAACTGAAACAAATATAGTTGAATGAGTAGTTTTTCCATTTTATTAAAAAGAGTGTTTATTTGTTTTTTCTGGCTCACAATGCTTAGTTATAACAGAAAACCTTCCAAAGAGTTGAAGTTAGTATTGTTGTGTGAACACAAATGTAAATAAGATTTATAAAATAATTCTATGTTATGCAAGTGTAAATAAAATTTGTTAAATAAAATAGTCATTGAAACAAGAGGCTTAAATAATAAAGATTTTTCCAGCTACATAAGTAATTGTGCATGAGGATTGTACTCAAATCAAACTATGTTCTGTATTTTGTTAGAGCTTGTGTAGCTTTATCTGCATCTGTATAGTCTAAATCATATAAAGTTTGAACTATTTGTGAAAATTTTGCAAGAAGATGGCAACAAATGGTTAAGTTTTGGTTAAATATACTATTTTTGTAAGCATAGCTGAAAAAGATTAAGATCTAGACACAAATGTTTTAGTTTTTTCAATCAGCATGCAACATGTATTTAGATGACTTTACTGTTTCATTTGTTATTATTAGTAGAAAAGAATTGAACAATAATAACAATAGCATATTATGTGCAAGTAACAATTTGGCTACAGAGAGTCAACGCCAGAAGGAAGAGATGGAGCAGTTTATTAGAGTGCAAGTAAAAAATTCAAAGAAATTAAATTCAATTCTAGCTTTGAATTCTTCAATTCCCGTAAACATTGAATTTGTAAAGCCGAGTTGAAAAAGAATGGTGTTGTGTATTAGGAATCTTTAAATTTTAGTTTGTGACAGCAAGATAGACATTTGTCCAGATTGCTCTGCCTTGAAAACTATACGCATTTGAGTTCAAATAACATAATAACTCTGATCAAATTGGCCTTCCCTTTTCTCCAAAATCCATAAGTTCAATGCATTGTAAATTTAAGCCACAACAACAGTGTAACCTTCATGAGGATATTGCTGACTTTAAATTATTCTTTTGGGAGATCTTCTTGGATAATTTTTCACACTAGGCATTATGGTGAATGGGAGAGAGACAATTGCGGGGATGGTTAACCACTCCATAACCAACTGATTTCTTTAGTTTTTGGAAGGAAAAAACTTTGCTAATGGAGGAACATGTTGGAGGCCGGCGAGGAATAGGGCAGGAGATTGAAGTTGCAATTGGTTTTGTTTCATGACAATTTGAGCTCACCCCATCTGAGTAAGTGGAGGATTTATCTTTTTTCTCTTTTCTTTTCTTCACTTGTTTTGATATAAGGGGTTTTCCAATCAATGATATTCTTAATTATATAGCAGAGAAATGTAAACAAATGCATTCTTAATTATGTATAAGAAAAATGTAAACAAATGTAAAGAGGATGTAGGTGGATTAGCAAGGTTTGTTCTACTCCTGGGTTTGGCCATAAGATTGAAATCTGGTGGTACAAAATTTGGGCAAAGCTTTATGACTTTCACAATGTTAACATTAATTTTTACCTTTTTTATTCAATGGAGATATATTCTCAATTTTTATTTAAGCTATGTATAACTCTTCCTGACTATCAAATCATTTTATTTATACTGAACTTCATGTACATAAAGAAAGGGTTTGTCCAATTCTCTCTGCCTTCATAGAGTTATGTTGGTAGATTTAATGATATAGATGAGACTAAATATGATAGAGATTCATTGGCTTCCATGTTTTGCGAGCCACTACATTCAAAACTTGTTTCTTGTCAGTTTTAAGCATTTTTCTTGTAGATTAGAAGAATGACACATAAACCTCTAAAACCAGGTTAGTAGCATGTTTACCATGAGGGGTGGGTTTGGGTGTCAATTTTAAATAGGTTATGCGAGTATGTGAATATGGGTATTATCTTTATTACATTTAAATGAATATAATAGGAAACATGGGCATGAACAGGAGGATGGAATGATGTCCCTAAACTTAAGGTTGTTGTGATAGTGGCTGGTGGCTACTATTAGGAAGATATATTTGAATATAATGGTGGCATATTTTCATGTCCATCTTTCCCCCTTGTTATATTGGGGGAGTTTAAGATCGATATTTGCTGTGTACTCCATGGAAACTATCACCCTTCATGTAGGATAGGATGCCATTTTCAATATGTAGGTATATGAATAAGGGTGCAACAATATTACAACTAATATTAGGAAGATACAAATGACTAAAATGTGGGTCTTTTTTGTGCATGCCCATCTTGTCTTGTTGATAAATCAGGGTAGGTTCAGATCAATATTTGTTGTATTTTGCAACGAGTCTATTATGCTTTATGTTACAACGAAATGTCAATAAAAATTATTAAATATTTTATATATGAATGGTTCTTAAGAAGGCCCGGATGTTTTTTCTTGGTAAATCAGATCATTTAACTGCAGATATGAAAAATTGCTATTAAACATTTGGCCCTTTTAAGTAGCTGGGAAGTACTAGTTGAGTTGTTTCTATTCCACTAAATTTTCCTGGAATTTTTATACCCTCTCTTAGTATTGCCTGCATTAGTGCAGTTATTTTCATACAAGAGCATGCTTAGTGGAATTTGAATGGGGTCCATCACTGGGGCAGTTTCCCCTAGACCATGGCTTAATGGATTCAATAGAGTTTTTGCTTATCTGAAAGGGGATATCATATTTTACTTTTAAAGTTGAATTTATGCATCAAGTCAAATAGGCAATTATATTGGTCAGTTTTGGCAATCATTTAATTGTATTTAGGATAAGTTAAAATATCTTTTACAGTTTTCCTTTTGAGCAAGTTATTTGCACCATAGGGAGTAGTGTAAAAACTGTTCAAATGTATGGGAGTATCTATACATGCATAGTTTCAAAAATCATACTATAACTTTCCAAATTGCAAGTACTCGTGAGAAAAATCACAGGGTGAGTGACTCATGTGTTTGCTTGCTGGTGAGTTTTGCATGGAGACATGGTGAGTGACTTGTGAGCCAACTTGCCAAAAATCACGAGTATGAGAGAAAAACTTGTTTGAAAATGCATAAATATGGTCTATAGCCATAAAAGCATCAAAACATTTCATTTTATCACAATTGCTCCTTTGACCTCTCACTGGTTTGACACATTGACAACATTTGCAAGTGAACTCAATGGATTTTGTGTGTATCTAACCTGACAATGTGTGTTCTTTTATTTTTTATTTTCAAATATTTGTTTTGTTTTTCTCTCCCATTCAGGGTTTTATTATTCCATTCTTTTTCCTTTTATTTAGCTAGCTCCTAGGGTTTAACTTCACAATCTATAATATTTAATTTTAATTTTTTATGTTTATTCTAGAATTTCAATTTTAGGTTTTTGTTTGAAATATGACACCAAGTGGCAAATCTAGGCACAATACTTGGAAGCATGGAATCCTGAGGAAGAAACAAGATAAGTAGTGTGTAATTATTGTGGTGAAGAAGATGAGAGGCATCAACCGCCTCAAAAATTATCTTGCATGAATCCATGGAAGAGATGTTTCACTTTGTAACAAATTAGAACCTCATATTATACAAAAGATTGTGGCTCTCTTTTCTTTATACAAGGAGATGAAGCAGAGTGGGCATTGGCAGATGTGGTGGCATGAGATGTTATTCATAATTATGGATCCGATCACATATGTGATATGGCATTTGTATTATGACTGTTGAAGACTTGAACTTGACACTAATAAGAAAATAACTATGATCAATGATGAGTAATAGTGCATTGAACTTATTTTTTGATCTCTCATTCTATGAATGAATAAGAAACTACTTAACAGTACTATAAATTCAGTTTTATGAATGTTTCTAAATGTTATTTTGTAAATATGTGTTTTTTAATGTTCAAAATTTTTGCTAAGTTGCTAAGTCATTCAAATTTGGGTTTGCTGATTTTTGCAAAGTTGTTTCTGTAGGTGGAAATGATTTTCACTATAGTCACTTTTTTGCAATGTTTTTCTGAGTTTTGAGAATGGGGACACAAAACTTGGTTCCAGGGAGCAGCAATTTTTTTCTTCTGTATTTTGGGGATGGCGTGGGGACGATAATTAATCTACCATATAAAAATTATTGTTTAAATATTTTAAATAAAAATAAAAAGTTTAGTTTATTCAATCAAACACACAATGACACCAAACATCCACATGTCAGATGCATAAAATACCAATCTCTAGCAATTATTACTAGCTTATTTAATCCCAAATTGAAAGATATGTTATATGCAAACAATCAAACAAACAAGGAACTGGAATGAGAAATAAAACTATTGCATAAATACAATAGTAAGACAGCTTAAATACAACAACAAGGCACAATGCTGCTAAATTAAGGTTGATTTCCATTTATTGCATCATTTTTGAGCAAAATACTTTTTACTGCTTTAATATGAAAGTGATTGGGGACATCCTGACATTCCCAAGTCCATTGGGGCTTCTTCTTGGCATTCCATTATAGAGAGACATTACTGGAAATGTCCCCCAAAATCAAGGGTTATCCCCATTTTATGCTTTCCTTGGGGGATCTAGTGGGGCTAAAATGCCCCCAAGTTTTTGCAAATAGGATAAATATCCTAGGGAGGTGTACTCAGGGTACACTAGATTCTTGTTTTTGTGGATGCTATTTTTCTCCCGACTACATTTTCTGCATGCTCAGAGGTGCTTTAAAGACTATTTTGACCTGGGTGAAATCTGATAAAGTTTGAGAATGTAATGTGCTTAATACTCTGGCTTTAGAGGATCAAGAACACACAAGAGTTATTGGAGAGAAGTCCCAATAAAGAAATTGAAGAAATACAAAATATGACTGTTGCACATTTAAAATATTGAAAACTGCATGATGAAAAAAAAGTACAAAACAAGTACAAAAAGTGAATTTTCAAAAGAATAGGCACCAATGACATTACAAAATTCAGTAAATTCCCACTAATTATTGTTTTTGCCTTTGCAATTGCTATAAAATATGTTGTTATTTCTTGATTTTCTCTTTTAATACAAACTAGAAATGAATGATTATTAGATGCATCTTTGATTCCAACTTCAATAATCTCACAAACAAGTTTCTTAGTGTCAATAGACTAGCCTAACAATAATATTAAAGTTGTAAGCACTATTGTTAAAGAAACTATGTTGGGCCAGATTAGGCATGTATCATGAAAAGAATTATGATGTAGAAGCATGGATCTTTGATGTCTCTTACATCTACAAAAACATTAAATAAAAATAGAATTTCTTCTACTTAATGATTGGAGGAGGAAATAAGAAATTTGGATAAAATGTAGAGGTATCATATTTTATTTATTTTTGCTATCATCCAAAAAAAATTATAATCAGTATGATGCATCTAATCCAAGGTCATGCCTCAACAAAGAATCTTAAGATAATTTGTGAGGTATTACTCACTTCTTGATTCTGATTGATCAATATCATTCTTATAGTTTAATTTGTGAGGTATTACTCACTTCTTGATTCTGATGTACCTGAAAGGTATGGAAGGAAGGTTGTCTTGTGTTCCTCCTTATTGCTTTTGTCTTTCCTTTGGGAGCCTCTTTTTTCAATGTTTTATGTCTTATATTTGTCATTTCCTATGGCCATCTCTTTTTAAAACTTTAGGAGATTTCTTTCTTTTGCTCTCTTGTGATCTACATTAGAGTTTTTTAGTGCCCTTGTGATGAGGGTGTTAAGAATTCCCAGTGTTTGGAATGGAAGGTGATGCGAGTCTGCTCAAATGTACATATGTGTCTTCTTTATATAGACCTTTCTTTAGGGTGATGCATCCTCATTTCTTATAATTAGAAGTTTAGAACATTTAGGAATGGAATTTTGTTATTCTTATCTACCGCCATTGTGAATTGCATATGATTTGATACTATATTGAGGTTTTTGAAGGAAATTCCTAGATTATCTCTGCCTTGAGGCCATTTGACACTACTGTTATCAATGAATTGGTACTACGATTTATGTACGAGATCAAATAATCCATGGCCTCATTTTTGAGTTTTTCCATGAAGGGCATAGTCATAGTTGGGGTGAGGGGTGAGTGGGAATCCCATGGCCACCCCTTCTTTCTATTTAAAATTTTATTTTGAGAAACTAAAGCATGGTGATCTTGATTTTTTTTGACTTGCCTGGTTGTCATTCTCCAGAATTTATTTGGTTGTCTCAATAGCTTCATCAAGAAGATGTTTGTGAACAATGACACCACATCAAAGCTCAAGAGTAGTTTGCAATCTTCAACTTTTTCTTCCTCGAGTTTATTTACAAAAATAGAAAAAAAATGTAGTCCTTAATGAATGTTGGTGTCTTACCCAAAAATGGATCAATTTTCTTGCTAAATAACTAGCTAAGTTATGTGTTGGAGAGTTTATCAAATACACATTAGGTCTCAAGGATGCTACTAGTTTGTGCACATCAAGCACCCCATATATTCTTGGCATTATTGGACCTTTGCATTATGTCTTTGTTTCTGTTCACTGCTCAAAAATGACTCATTTATGATCTTTGCCACATCTTATATAGTTTTGTTCTTACCAACCAGTAGCTTTTGCTGATCTCTAGATGGTCCTTATTTTATTAATATAATCCTTGGTTTTAAGCACAATATTGGCACTCCCTTTGTCCACTTTGAGAACAATGATCTTCTCATTGTTGTTAAGTTTTTATAATGCCCAGTTTACTTCCTTCAAGATGTTGCTCTCGGGTGGTTTTGTATTCATTAATATTCTTGAACAGTCCTATCTAATTTCTTCAGCAGTATGATCTGGTCGGTTGAGTATGATATTTGAAAATTTGACTAGTAGTTTCTCATTAAGGATATGGCTAAGGGCAATGTCAATTCTTAGTCTTTACGAAGCCAACTTAGGGTTGCAGCATCTAAGGTAGTTGATGAGAGGTAGGCAATGTTTTATGATATGAAATGAGCATATGGGACTAAACTCTATGCTTTATTTGCAATTGACTAGTTTGGCATTTTTCTTCTTTTTTTGAACTAATTCTAGACACTTTTCAAGGATTTTTGTTGCTAGGTAGTTAAGCTTTGCACTGCAAAGGTAATGTGCTGCATAATTATTAAATATGTCTTCATCTACCAATAAAAATGAGTATATGGGCCTAAATTTCTATACTTTATTTGCATTTCACTGGTTTGGAAATTTTCTTCTTTTCTTGAACTAGTCTAGACATTTTTGAAGTATAAATATTGCTAGTTAGTTGAGCTTTTCATTGCAATGGAATTGTGTTGCATAATTATCAGAGATATCCTCTTCCATGTGATATATTCTCCCACTTGGGATGTTTATTTTCTTAAAGGATGAATTGCTACTTTTATTATCACAATTTTCTGATTAGATCTATTTGGAAAGAAAGAAACATTTTTTGGTGTAACATTTTTCTCTTGAAAGGAAAAAAAACATATAAGCACATTTTGAGATATTGTAGGTTAAGAAATAGGACTTTTGAATTTAAAGGTAGGGTATATTTTAAAAGAACCATTATTTTTTAAAGAGTTTTGGTCACTTTTAGATCCAAGACTGAATTTTGAATTAGAAGGTCTAAACTTTGTAATTTGGTACTTGTATTTTTAAAGGTGAAGCCCTAGAATGGCATCACCCTGGGAATTCTCACCACACAAATGTACCTGAGAATCAGACTTGGGCTAGCAGTTGTAATCTCTTTCCAATTTACTACCAGACCACTACCCAAGAACATCATATGGTATTTAGTTCTAAATTCAATAATCTAATTCTATCATTATTCCTTTCTTGATTTACTTTTATGAATTGGTAAGGCATAAAAATTGATGTGAAGTGTGTAGTAACTTTTGTTTCCCTTTGTTCCAGATCCAGTCTTGAGAGTTTAGCTACTTGATATTGAACTGGCTAATGAAGAAGACAAAGGGATGGTGTCTCATCATCATCATCAGATTTACTATTTGACAAGCTTGCAAATAGGGTATGTAGATGAATATTTTTGTAGATTACTTTAACAGAATAATTTTTCCTTTCTATGTGCATATTAGTTTTTAAAATTTAATTGTGGCCTTGTTGGTATTTTAACAAGTATTGTGTTTCTTGCATTTGTATATAATACTACGTTGTTAGTTTATAGGCTAAGTGACTACGAATCAAATTATTGATTCAATAAATACTAAATAGTTATTCTCCTTGATTCCATTGGCAACCTGTCACAGCTGCAACCTTGAACATAGAAGGGTGTGAACATTTAAATAACCTTCTTGATTCCATTGGCAACTTGTCACAACTATAACACTTGAACATGGTAGGGTGTATAGATTTAAATAACCTCCCTCATTCCATTGGCATTTATCACGCTGTAGCATGAACATAAAGAAATGTAAAAGTTTAATCCCCCTGATTATTGGCAACTGTCCTGGTATGGCTGCCGAACATAAATTTGGCAGGTTTAAAATAGCCTTCCGTTCATGCCTTCTCACATCACCTTAGCGAAGCCAGAAAGTTGCCGGAGGTTTAAACTCTTTCTGAATTCCATTTTCAACCTCTCACAGCTGCAACACTTGAATATAATAGGAAATTTTAAAGGTTTAAATAACCTCCTTGATTTTGTTGACAATCTATCACAACTGCAACACTTAAAAATAAAATATTGTCACAATTTGAATAATCTCCTCGATTTCATTAGCAACCTATCATAGCTGCAACACAACACTTGAACATAGAAGGGTGTGGACATTTAAATAAGATCACTAATTAAATAACCTCCTTGATTCCATTAGCAACCTATTACAGCTGCAACACTTGAACATAGAAGGGTGTTGACGTTTAAATAAGCTCCCTGATTCATTTTGTGGCAGTCATAGGTGCGCTTACTTGAACATAGAAGAATTGTGGACATTTCATCGCTCCACGATTTCCATTGGCAGCCTTTGCCATCGGCGCATCCGCCAAACATGGTGGTGTATAGATTTAAATAGCCTCCACGTTCATTGGCAGCTATCGCCAGCTGCAACGCGGAGCATAGAAGGGTGTAAAGTTTTAGTAACATCTGGCAGATCAGACAGAGTAGGTGTTTGGGATGTTCCCAGGAATTGGCTGGGTGATTCGATGTGGTGGTTCGGCGGGATGACATCATCGCCGGGGCCACATTCTGTATCAAGCAGTTTGGGTGTTTTGTCTATGATTCCAGATGCTTGCATATATGTCTGCTGGAGCGTAATCGATATGGCATCTAGCCAAAGATTCACCAGGTGGCGAAACGGTGCAGGTTCAGCACTCGTGTCCGTTGTTGTCAGCTTAGAGAGATGGAAGGGTCTTTTACTTAACTTCACCCTCCTGTATTTTGGCAGAAAGGATGCCTAATTATTACAAGAGATTCATAGAATATCAGGTTCAGATAAAATGGAACATAGACCTCACCTGGAAACCAGAGAGTCTATTGAGTGATTGATTTTTCTTCCAAAGGTTCTCTATGAAAGAATAGATCATTGTCGCTTGACTTATCCATTCCTCTTCATTTTCTCCCAATGATTTTATAACTTCAACAAAGCATTTAGACTTTTCAAATCTTTTTACATGAAAAATTAGATGAGCAGGCTTCTGGTAGCTTCCCATTGCTAATTCCAAGGATAGAAACTCTTCCCATGGAACATTCCATAGTATTTTACATGGTATTGTAAGTATTTTATTTGATTATGGGCACTGAAAAAATAGGAACAAACACTTTTATAAGTTCCTTAACCTAGCATGAAAATATTTCAAAAGATGATGCAGTCTAAAAGGATAAGCTCCACTGACTAACCTACACCATCAGGATAGGCCTATTTGTGACCAACAAAATCTGGTGATTTGATACCTCAAAATGTTCCTTGTATAAATCTGACCATGCAAATTTTGAAGGTTCCATTGAAATATTTGTGCATCCAAAATGTCTCCTTTCTTTTGCAAGGTAAAGCACCATCTGCAAAGTCAACAACATACAAATCAATGTTCTCTCTTTAATAGTGCTCAACAATACATAAGAAACTAGTGCAATTCATCCATTAATATGTCCAAATAATTTGAATGAGATTAAAATTGATCTCAAATAATACTTGAGAATAAGGAGTGCTTAAGAGCTCATTAAAAATCTCTTCCCTTCATCTTGATCCACCCGTGGAACCTTGACATACTTGGTAAGCTCCTCATTATGGGATCTCAAATCACACCACTAGTGGAGTCAACTACACCCTCAGAGAAGCAGTTTCCTCATTTGCTATAGATGCCTCCTCTACCTATGTTTGCAGGCCCTTCCAAGAGGGATATTGAGCTACCATGCTTACTATATCCAAAAACAGTAAAACACTTCCTTTTCCTACACCAACATAACCAAATTTCAAAAAAAATCTTCCTTGATTAAGGCATGTGTACGCCTCTGTTTGTTTTTTCTTGTAGGGACTGGATGAGCTTTCTTTGAAACTCTAAGGCCATTGGCATATAGAGTTCTTATAGAGATAATTCATCATGTTCGGTTGGACCTTTCACTTTCTCAGGTATTTTTTTTCTAACTTTATTTTTAGTATTTGAGTAATCTTCACTTTTCTAAAGTATGCTTTTGTGTTTAGTACAATTTATTTTTGCATTAGAGTGGTTTTTCTCCCCTCTCCCCTCTCCCTATTTGTATGTTACTTTGTCATAAAAAACATATTTAAATATTTACTGTTGATGATCATAAAAATATTTTTAAAAAAATTCTTGTGACTTTTTCAATTATACCTTCATGTTCATCTTAAAAAACTCAAATCTAGGCTTTTGGAGGATCAAAAATAAGATGTATTTTTATGTTTCTTATGCTATAATTGGATATATGCTTACATTAGATGACTGTAAAGTTTAGGGTAGTTTTGAAGGTCATTCCCAAGTGGGAAACTAATTTGGTGTATCAAAGTAATTTTTCTTCTCTCCCTATTTGTTTGTTATCTTTTTCATTATAAATACATTTTATAGGATCTACTATTGACAATCATACAATTCTTTTTTAAAAATTTCTTGTTCCTTTAATAATTGTACCTTACATGTTCATCTTAAAAAACTCAAATCTTGGATTTTGGACGATTGAAATAAGATTTATTTTTATGTTTCTCATGCTCTAATAGGATATATGCTTACATTATATGATTGTAAAGTTTAGGGTAGTTTTGAAGATTACCAAGTGGGATACTATTTTGGTGTATGAGATCTTCCTTGTGGAAGCCCACAAGGGTCTTATTTTTCTCATTTATCTTATATGTTGTTCAAAAAGGCATAAAATTCTCCCCCTTAAAGACTCAAACTTTTTTCTTCTCTATTGATTACACATGCCTTCATTCATACAACTGCCCAGGTTGTATCATTAGGTACACTCAAGTTTATAAAATATTCATTTATTCTTGCTACGTTAAAACAAAAAACTTTGTTTTTGTGTTTGCAATATGATGCTTTAGTTGAAGCTTTGTAAATCATTTCCAAGGGTTATGGCCATTGTGTTGAGATGTGGACTCATAGAATTGACAAGCCATTTTTTTCCTTGGACTCAAATTTGGTGCAAAAATTTAGTGCAGACTTGGAAAACCAAAAAAATCATTAAGAAATAGTGAATTTAATAAAAAACTAACTATATTGCATCTCATATCAAAATAAATTCAGACACACACAAAATAATCAGTTGGATCTACCATACATGTGTAGACAACAAAATGAATAAAAAATGATGTGAACAATATACTTGGATTCTAATACAAAAGAAAAATTGTTTTGATATCCTTAAAATTGTTTTTTTGGTACACATCACAAACAATGGATTTCAAAATCCATCCTGATGGTACTAGCAAAAAAATACATAAAAAATAAAACTAAGGTTGAGAGAAGCCACTCAGCTAACATTAGCTTCAAGTTATTGGACCATGCACCCCTTTGAGTATGTCAAAAAAGCAAGTGCAACCATTCTATCCTCAGAGATCTAATCAAATAGAGAATCATACCCCAACTTAATGGGGGATAAATCTTCATTTGTTTCTAAAAATCTCTTGTGGTGGAGGCATATGTTGTAATGCATATATACAAGGTCATTGAACCTTTGCATTAACAACCTACTGCACTTTTGGAGTGTATGTTTTCAAACATAGTCCAATTGCACTCACAACTTGAAGTTGTACATGGCTGGCTCAAAACTTGGATGACACTTTTCTAAAGATTAGGCACTGAGTGCAAAAATTCTCCCACCATGCATATTAAGGATAACTATTTCCACATTTGGGGTAGGTATAGTAGGATTGAATCAACATAAATAAACTAATTTAAAAATCCAAGAACTTAACTTCAATGATTTGATAAACAAACCTTCAATGACTATTAGCATTCCTTGTAGCCATGCTTATGGGAACTGTCAAAAAAAACTTAAGTGGCAGACCTCTTTTTCTGATTGTGATCATTATTTTGGATTCCCCTTACAGGGTTCTAAAACATAACAAGAAATCAATATATGTTCATTTGGAAAAATAGACTCCAATATGACAATCCACGTAGCAATTTAGCCCTAATAAGGCTTGAACTAAACAAGGTTTATTGAATCTTCTATGTCCAGTTTCAAGCTCACTTACTCAATGCTTAAAACAAACTTTTTTTGACCTGCTAAAGCTTTAAAATCCATTAAAAGTTCTTTTCCACGTGTATTTTGCAAACCCTAGGTCTTAGGCTTCTTAAAACTTTGTTTTAGTAGACTGAGACACAAATTTACATTCAAAGCTTCAACTCTTTGCACATATTCCTTCACCTTATGGTCTATAACCTTTGAAATATGAATCTATATGCAACAAGGAGTTTACACACCAAAAATTGAGAGCTTTCACCAGATTAGGTAGAAGAAACACAAATTCTAAAGCCACTGTTTACCCTAACAGGGGTTTTGATTTGTTTGCAATAAAATTACAATATCTTCCTTCATACTTGATAAAAATGAATGAAATAAACTGGAAAATGAAATAGACTCATGGATTTATCCATTCCCATGATTGTCCCTTAATAACATGACTGTACTTATCCATACAATAATCCGAAACATAGATTTATCAGAAAAACATAGAATTTTGCATATAAAAACAAGGCTCCAACATTGAATTTTTCAGTATTACAACCTTCATGTCCTCTTGCTTGAGGTTCTCCATCAATTTAAAGATTTACCAATCTTAACTACCACAACCAATTGACCAAAACCAACTTTACAACTCCTTGACTCTTGAACTTCCACTTTTTTTCCTTTTTGCATTTTCCCCTATTACACCTATTTGACAACTTTAACATTACCTTGCAATTTTTCTATTTTAGACCTCCTAGACACCTAAGACATTGAAAATGGTCGACTAGACCTTATTACATTGATCATATGACTCAAAGATCTAAAATCCCAACTAGTTCTTATGGACTATGGGAAAAATTTGTGTTCAATATATTATGCAAGTAAAAATAGAGAATTCCTATTATAGAATTTCAGAATGATAAAGAAATTCCCAAAATTTATATAAGAAAATCCCAATACCAAAGTAATGGTAAATCTACAGAGTAGGCTACCTATTGGCTACGTATTTAATAGTTTTTTTATTGAACAAGGTGAAGGTTATCATCTATTCCCTAGAATCTTTTCTTAAACGTATTTCCCACTTCTACATTTTGGCTTCTAAGGTCTGTTTTGTATGAGTTATGTATAATGTTGTACTTTGTAGTTAAGGTTGTTTTACTTGGAGATGAAAATTTTAGGAAAACCCTATTTTCCTTTCTTTTTTCCTTGACATCAATTCAAAGGCCACCCAAATACGTTATCTACGTTTCTTTTTTCCTTGACAATAATTCAAAGGCCACCCAAATATCTTTGAGGTAGTTGTGTTTCCATCCAACAAGTTGAAGAAAAAGCATGTACTCAGTAATATTTTAAGAGAGATTCTTTCTTAGCATACCCCATGTTAAGTACCAAATTACACCACTTCTGTATGCGTAGACAGTTACATCTCAGGCCTTTAAATATGGTTTACATTGGTCTATAAAATTAGTTTTCTAAAACAGACTCAATCTTAAATCAAATTTCTATTTGGTATCATAAACTTTAGTTCTATTGGTTATCCTTTTCTTCTATTTTTTCTATATTAATAATTAAGTTGGCATGTTTGGAATTGAGATTTATCCAAATCCAAATATTAATGAAATGAATAAAACAATTGATAAAATATTTCTTGACTAATCCTCACAAGAATATGGCTCTTGGCTAGATATTCATAGGAATATGCCTCTCACTGCATATACTATCTTACATGCTTTAGAATACTTGTCCCAATTGGCTAGAATGTTGGAAAAGCTAGTGAGGGAACATTGGGTGCATTTGATTTAAGAGCAACAAGGTTGCGTATTCTATTTTAAAAATAGAATTCTTCTATGTCAATGACAGCTGGTATGGAAATGCAACATTGCTTGGAGTTGTCATCTCAGAGATGAACATTACATTCTTTAAAATTTTTGTGTGTTGAGTGTATGAAAGGCTTGGATCACAACTATTGTTTTCTAAGATTATGGTCTAATTAATTATGCTAAGCTACATTAGGAATGGCTTTTGCATCTGGGTAGCTGATTTATTTTTCTTTTGTACATTTTGCAGTTTATGTGGGGCCTTGGTGTTCCTGCAGAAGAAGTAGAGTTCTGTGATGTTTATGGTTTTGATGATGAGCTATTAGATATGGTTCCCCTGTACTAGCTGTACTCTTCCTTTTTCCACTCAATCAAGTAGTAAGTGGATTTCCATTTCCATCAATGAGTACTTGAAAGTTGAAAAGTTGTAGACTTGTATGTTATGTTTGTAGCCAATGGCTAGTATTTTGCACATCTATTTCTTTGCAAAGATTTATTGCTGAAGCCTAGACAATATGCATATTAAGTGAAGAATTTAGTTCTTTCTATTTAAATCATTGTCTAGTAACCTTAGTATGATCTTTTTGGGACTTGATATCCAGTTCATGTGGTTAAAAGTGACAATATTCTCATTTTCTTTCTAGCTTCTAGAAACTTATGTTGGATTAAGGACTATTTAATTGTTAGTGCTTGTGACAAATAAATGTTGAGATGCTCATTTGAACTGTTAGTTTATCTCACCAAGTTCATCATTGTGAAATATAACATGTAAGACTATTGTTTATCTGCATCAGTATAATGAAACAGTATTATAAATGCTTAATATTTTGTCAAAATAAATGACAAATCTAATTCTAAACATATGGTTGGAAGGAATTGGAATCATGTTTTGTATAGGCATGAAGAATAAAAGGTAGTTTTCAAGCCATGATACTATCTTGTGGAGGAGAACTACACTTTCTAATAAAGTTCATTGATTAATTGCCATGTACCTAGGTCTTCTTTGGAAGCTTGGAACTTGAGAAAGGAACTTAAAAAACATATATGATACCATGGACATTGAATGCACTAGTTCAAATATAGACAATTTGCACAATAATTATTGGGACTTTAAAGAAAAATTACCCATTGCAAGGATGAAAGCACACAAATGTGGCTGAAATGAGAAAAAAAGTGTGCCTACTACAATAAACCATTCCCTCATAATTGGAACTATAACTGGTCTTTTTTTGCCTTAGCAGAAACCTGCCCAGCCTGTTAGTCTTTCCCTCTATCTCTTGAGTTATATGCCATATGTTTACATATCCAAGGGGTTCAAATATGTTGTATTACATTCCCTTTACTTCCATCTTCCATCTCTTAGGTCGACTCTTTGGGTGTGTGTTTTTCTAATTTGACCTTAACTTGAAACTTCTCTGCCATGGTCCTGACATGGTCATCCAAACTCTCAAAAGACCCACAATATCTTGGTGCCAATGTTTACAAATTTTGATGATCAATGAGATTCACAATATCTTGGTGCCAATTTTTTCCTTCTTATGTGAATTCTCTAAAGATATGGTTTAATTTTGCAACCTATTAACTTTATTGGTAACTTTTTTGGGGGATTTTACAGCTCTTTAGTTTGATTTATCTTCAGAAGCTACTACCCTTCCACAACCTTTGCGGCTTGATGAAACCATTTTATGGATTTTTCTTTCCTAGCCAAACCCCTCTTTTTTAATAGTCATGATATTTCCAAAGCCCATAGTGATGGTCAAAATGTAACTATTTTTCCTCTTCCCGATGATGGATCACAAAGTGTGGTCCAAAAAATTGGTTTTAAAAATATTGATGAATAAGTTTTATTAGTTTTGGACTTGGTATTGTGATCCCTTTATGTAATGTACTCAAGGCCTGAGGTGTGACAAAAGCCCTTATATTAAAGTAATGCAAAGAAATTGAAAACGCTTGTTCAAATAAATATAGTTTTCACTATATTTGTTGTAACTAAAAGAAAATCATTCAGCATGGATATAAATTGCTTCAATGGAATGCAATATAGTTGTACACTTATTCATATACTTCCCTGCCCTATTTCAAAATAATGTAACCAACCCCACCTCCATACTCATATCCCTCTTTGCCTGTACCAGGGTTATGATTTCACAAGGATGGAAGGATGCAATTGTGGCTAAGACAAACAATGCAAAGGGTGTCAGCTATGGTATACTATGTCACCTCACAACCATAAGAAAAACTCATCCCCTTTGCCCTAGTAGCAATCCCTTTGGCCTGATACTATAGGTGTTGTATTCAAAAAACTTATTTGCATGCCATTTCTTATGGACTATGGGAAAAATTTATGTTCAATATATTATGCAAGTAAAAATAGAGAATTCTTATTATAGAATTCACAATGATAAATAAATTCCCAAAATTTATATAAGAAAATCTCAATACTAGAGTAATGGTAAATCTACAGAGTAGGCTACCATCTATTCCCTAGAATATTTTCTTAAATGTATTTCCCACTGCTACATTTTGGCTTCTAGGGTCTATTTTGTATGAGTTATGTATAATGTTGTACTTTGTAGTTAAGGTTGTTTTACTTAAATCCTAGTTGAATCATTTGTTTCTTAACATTGCATCTTTCTTAACATCCAATTCACTTTCTGCATAGCCCAATATTGGCAGCAATAAAAATACTTAGAAAATGTATTTCAGACTTGTACAGGTGGATAATGAGACAATGTAATGAGTAGATATGAAGTGTTTGAACTCAAAAAATGATACAGTGACCAAGTAAATAGAATATATGTTTCCAGAATCTGCTACAACAACACTAACCTACATTTACATTCTTTTTTTGTTCATTTATTACATAGACAACAAGAATCCCAACTTGGTTTGGATGTTGGAGTTGAGACAGTATTGTCAGCGACCTAGTAATAGATTTTACACTTGAATAAGGGCAGTGACCAACCTTCTAAACCTTCCTAAAGACACATGCTTGGCTGGTGATGGTCATCAACTCTGCTTTGTCTTTGCCACTAAAGCAAGTCCATAGAATGAAATTTCTCTATCTTAAAATGTAAAAGCATTTTTGCAAATAGTTTGTAAGTTTTCATTTCCAATACCTTGTATACCTGTCAAACGTGGTTTTCTAAATGTTGAAATAGTTTCATTCCCAGTTAAAAAATTCCTGTAAGAGCAACAAAACAAAAGTCTTTATATTGATGTTTAATAAAAAAATATGAAAGTATTGCTTTGGAATTGCCTGAAATGCTTTTCTTTCTTGCAAAGCAGTAGATTTTGAGGTAGGAATGGAATTTTAACAAGTGTTTGTTGTTTCCTCTCTTTAATGTGATAATTTTGTATCTTTCCGATGGTCATGTATCTGGATTGCCTTTGTCAGGTTTTTGAGAGTGGGAATCCCAATGCAAAAGAAATAGTCCTTTCAAACATGGCAACAAATTTTGACCAGATTCTGTTATAGTTTGAGGTTTGCTGCTTCAGATCCTCTCTATGTAATTTTTTATGCTTTAGTTCCTAAATGATGTAAAGAAAAAACAATTAACACATTACACTATATTTACTCATTTGAACAAATGCATAATTTCTTCTATTTCTTCCTTTATTTCAGGATCCTTTCACATTTTCTAATTATCATAGAGCAATACATGAGCCTTTTGATTACTACATGTTTGGACAAAATTACATTCAGCCATTGATTGATTTCAGTTATTGTTGTTGTGATTCCAAAGAAGTTTTTAGTTCATGTTTTTTAATTTGATAGGATTAGTTGTATCTCATAGGATGGTTTCTGATTGTAGATTTAAGCAGTATTTGATCACACCTAATAATATAGAGGTAGATTATTTTTCCTCATGATTTTTCCATTGAATTTTTTTTCTATTAACTGTGTAGTTTTGACAAATGAACAATAATGTTATTTTGAATTCTGAGACTAAAAATGACATGCTTCAGTAAATTTTTGAATGTAAGGGAGGTTGTCTACATGTTAAGCTTGCTAGGGGAATTGGATTGCTCAACAAGAAAAGATTTCTAAATTAATTTAGCTCCAACTCTATGGGAAAGATGATAGTTTGATGGAAATACACAATTCTACCTGTATGGGAGTGATGAGAGCTGGATGGAAAATCTAAAGAGGTTCCAAATATGCTAGAGGAAAGCTATGAGGAAACTAAATTGATAATGTTTGAAGTTTTTTTCTTTCTTAGATGTTGAGTCTAATTAATAAGTTTAATGTTCTGTTGCAACTTGCAGTTGAGTACGTTGATATGATAAAGGCTTGCATTGTTGATCCTCTAAAATTTATCAGAATTGTATTAGTTGATGCAGAAAGGTAAAACTATTTATCTTTATTATAATTAGTGTTTCTTGCAACTACAATATCTGATAAAAATCTACTTCCAAATATGTTTTTGACATGCAAATTTTGAAACATTATTTTCAAGTTGCAACTCCAAATTAGAGAAGTAAAAGGTGAATACTAGCGAGGAAGAGTTTGGAGGAGCCAAAACCAATAGCGGTGGGAAAGTTGTGGATTTGCAAGGGGATTAAATGGGTCAAGCCCCTATAGGAGGTCGCTACCCTTCCAAAATGACTGAAGTTAAGGAAGGGGAAAACAATATAAGTATATGAAAATAGGAGCATTTTGTTTATATAGTGTCAGTAAGTTGTACAGTGTCACCGAGACATTGAATGTAACCAATGAAATTTTGATTTTCTAATCAAGCTTAATAAAGTAAATTTTTGGAGTGGTTTTTTCTCCACTCATGAATACTGTGTTGTTTGTGTTTGTATTTGATCAATCATATTTGTTCAATAATTTTAGTCTACATTTCATGGTGCTTCTTCAACATTTGAATATCTATGATACTTGAAGTTTATATGCATTAATTTGTGAGGATTAATTAAGTTAGATTTGATTTGTAATAACCAAATATATGACTAAAGTAATGACTTACATGACTAAATATATGACTAAATTATTGACTAAAGTAATGACTAAATATATGACTAAATAAATGACTACCGTGACTAAATAAATGACCAGTTAACAACAATCAATGACTAAATTAATCACTAAATATATGACTAAACAAATCACTACCATGACTAAATAAATGACAAAATTAACGACTAAATCAATGACCAAATCAATGACTAAATAAATGACTAAAATAGTTTAGTCATAAATTTGGTGGTGTTATAAATGACTACAAATAAACCACTAAAATAGTCATGTGACTAAAATTAATGACTAAAATATATTACTAAATAAATGACTAAATAAATGGCCAAATCAATGACCAAATCAATGACTAAATCAATGACTAGATAAATGACTAAAATAGTTTAGTCATAAATTTGGCCACGTTATAAATGACCGGCAATAAACTACTAATGGTCACGTGACCAAAATTAGTCATGTATATGCAATTTTTAGTAGTTTATTTAGTCATATATTATTGTTTTTGTACTAGTGGAGGCTACCATTGCACAGACCTAAGAAGGATGGAAATTTGGTTCCATTGGAGGAAAATGATGGGCCCCCATTTTATATTGACTTGTTCAATCCCTACATTAGATATACATACTTCTCAGCATGCCAAGTGTTAGGGATGGAGGCCCCTGAGTATATGCCAATTGTGACAATGAAGATTGCAACAGATGTTCAATGTCATAATTCTAGACCCTTTAATTATGCCTCATACATCTTCAAAGGACTTGATTAAGGGTTGATGGCAATAAAAAATGGATCTCATGTTTTACATTTCAAGCATTATTCAATTTTTATGCATTTAATACTGTATTATGGACAAGAATTAGGGTTGTGGCCCAAAAAATTAAGATTTTCACAATTTGACAGAGAAGGTAAAATGTTACCAATTTAGCTATGGACTACTATTTGGGATAGCAGGTTTTCTAGCTTTAGTTTTGTACATTTTGAGTACATTGAGAAACCATTGTATAGATTCTTTAATCATCCTTGTGAGTATTCATTATCTGATGAGATAAAGAGATTTCTCAGACCCAAAGATTTCAATGGGCATATTAGCCAAAATTGGGGAGATTGGTATTGTTTTGAAGATGCAAGTATAATTAGAGTATATGGATACACCTTTTATTTTTCCCAAGATAGTGCCTAATAGAATTGCTTACTTGAAGATTGTTAGGAAAATGGATTATTCAAGTGTCATGAATTTGAGTTCTTCTGGAAAACAAGTGTTCATTCCCAACACATTGTCCTTTGGTGATTTCACTGTGTTGTCAAAAGATGGATATGATATGATTCTTGATAATTTTTTGCAATATAATCTAAAGAGAGCTTCACCATGAAAGGGTTTTGATCTAGAGAGGTACATTCATTCTACCAGGCATAAAATGAATTTAGGCGGGTATAATCATATACCCTATCAATATGACGATTTAATCAAAAATTTGGAGGAAGGAGTAGAAAGGGTAGTTAATGAGTACAATAGGGGACTGGCATGAAAAATGAAAGGAATACAAGATGCAAAGTTGTTATCTTTTGGAGAGGATACATCTAATGATGATGGTCCTCAAAGTCTAACTGACAAAATCTCCAGATTAAAAACTCAAGATTACAAGTTTCCTCCTAAAGAACCAGATACTGAAGAAGGTTCAGAGATAGATACAAGAAAAATGGAATATAGGTCATTTGTGGTTGATGGTGAATTTGTGAAGTCTCCATAATTCAAGGCTTTCTTACACAAACAAAAAGGATAATAAATGAGGGAGTCAGTTGAAAGTATAACACTGAGTAATGGACAATTATTGAATAATTTAAAGTCAAGTATGGAAAGTGAAATGAAAGACATGACCCTTGAGAAAGGAAGAAAATGTTGGAAGATGTGGGAGTTATTATTTTCCCAGGGTTAGATCTGAATTTTTCTTTGGTTTTTGATAGTTTCCTAAAAAATAATAATGCCACACATAAGCTTAGCCCTGAAGGAGTAATAGAGGTATATACAAGATCCAAATATAACCCTGATGAAGGTTCACTTATGATATGGGCCCTATATCTGCCACATAAAAAATCTAGTGTTATTGATACTAAATTTTTTTTGGGCATATCATGACACTAAAGGTTGGAGAAGTTGATCCTATGGCTACAACTGAGATGTGCATCAATGTTGCCAAGTTGAATAAGGCCCAAATCCAAATGTTAATCAAGGAGAAGGAAATGTATAAGATGAATAATGAAAGAATACTTAGAGAAAATGATCGCCTAAAGGATATGATGGGAATCACATTAGGATCTAGCAGGTTGTTGACTCATTGGGAGAGCTCTCAAACAAAATACCAATGGGTGGGATCAAATGCATATTCTTAGGGTAAATATGATACACTTGTTGCAGTGATCAAAAAGAGGCAGGGTAGCTTGATGATTCAGTTGAACAAGCTTTTGGGGACACATTCAAAGAATTATATTGTAGAGCACGAGCATAAGAGAATTGATGGTAGAATCCAAGAAAAGTTCCAAGAAGTAAATAAGAGGGATATTCCTGATAATGTGGCTATTGATATAGCTAACCAAATCATAAGGAAACACAAAGACTACCATGAGGAATTACAGGGGGATGCAAAAGGACTAATTGATGCCATGAAAAAAGGACTACCAACATTATTTGAAAATGGAGGAAAAATGAAAGAAAAGACCAAATGGATTGAGGAATGTGAGTTAATGCTACAAAAGATTGTAGAAACGACCATAGGAAAAGACTCAACATTGGACGAGGCCTACGAGCAGAATGAGAAGATGGTGAAAATGGAGGTATCAGTCAGGAATGTGAGAAGAACAAGAAGATTGTGAAAATGGAGATATTAGAGTATATGGTTTCAAAGATACACCTTTTATCTTGCCCAAGACGGTGCCTAATAGAATTGCTTACTTGGAGATTGTTAGGCAGATGGACTATTCAAGTGTCATGAATTTAAGTTCTTTTGGAAAACAAGCAGTCATGCCCAACACATTGGGCTTTGGTGATTTCAATATGCTATCAAAAGATGGGTATGATATGATTCTTGATAAATTGTTGCAATATAATCTAAAGAGAGCTTCACTATGAAAGGGTTTTGATCTAAAGGGGTACATTCATTTTGCTAGGCATAAAATGAATTTAGGCGGGTATAATCATATACCCTATCATTATGATGATTTAATCAAAAATTTGGAGGAAGAAGTAGAAAGGGTAGTTAATGAGTACAATAGGGGACTAGCATGACAAATGAAAGGAATAAAAGATGTAGAGTTTTTATCTTCTGGAGAGGAGATTTTTGGTGATGATGGGCCTCAAAGTCCAACTAACAAAATCCCTAGACTAAAAACTCAAGATTACAAGCTTCCTCCTAGAGAACCAGATACTGAAGAAGGTTCAGATATAGATACAAGGAAAATGGAATATAGGTCATTTGTGAAGTCTCCATAATTCAAGGCTTTCTTATACAAATAATAAAGGAGAAAAAAAAAAGGGAGTCAGTTGAAAGTATAACACCGAGTAATGAAGGACAATTATTGAACAATTTAAAGTCAAGTATGGAAAGAGAAATGAGATACATGACCCCTGAGAAGGGAAGAAAACTGTTGGAAGATGCGGGTGTTATGACTTTCCCAAGGTTAGATCTGAATTCTACTTTGGTTTTTGATAGTTTCCTAAAAAATAATAATGCCACACATAAGCTTAGCCCTGGAGGAGTAACAGAGGTATATACATGATCCAAATATAACCTTGATGAAGATTCACTTATGATATGGGCCTTGTATCTTCCACATAAAAAATCTATTGTTATTGATAATGAAAAAGCTTTTGGGAATATCATGACACTGAAGGTTGGAGAATTTGATCCTATGGCTACAACTGAGATGAGCATCAATTTCGCCAAGTTGAATAAGGCCCAAATCCAAATGTTAATCAAGGAGAAGGAAATGTATAATATGAATAATGAAATAATACTTAAAGAAAATGATTTCCTAAAGGATATGATGGGAATCACATTGGGATCCACTAGGCTACTGACTCATGGGGAGAGCTCTCAAACAAAATACCAATGGGAGGGATTAGATGCATATTCTCAAGGTAAATATGATTCACTTGCTGCAGTGATCAGAAAGAGGAAAGCCAACTTGATGATTCAATTGAACAAGCTTTTGGGGACATGTTCAAAGAATTATATTACAGAGCACGAGCATACGAGAATTGATGGTAGAATCCAAGAAAAGTTCCAAGAAGTAAATAAGAGGGATATTCCTAATAATTTGGCTATTGATACTACTAACCAAATCATAAGGAAACACAGAGACTACCGTGAGGAATTGTAGGTGGATGAAAAAGGACTAATTGATGCCATGAAAAAGGGACTACCAACATTATTTGAAAATGGAGGACAAATGAAAGAAAAGGCCAAGTGGATTGAGGAAAGTGAGTTAATGCTATGAAAGATTCTAGAAATGGCTACAGGAAAAGACTCAACATTGGACAAGGCCTACGAGCAGAATGAGAAGATGGTGAAAATGGAGATATCATTCAAGAATGTGTTAGGAGATGCCAACACTCATGAGTGACAAGATTATTTGAATCATTTGTCAAAATTTCATTTGTGGCTACGTAGAGCTTAATTGTTTTTTTTAATTATTATTAATTGTTATTATTAGAAAAAGACATTTCTGAAGGGACGCGTCCCTTCAAGATTTTGATGTATATATATTTATTTCATAGTGACAAAACAGATATAGGCAAATAGGAGAAGTAGATAGTAGGATGTTTTCAATGATGTTTACATTTCAAAAGACTATGATGCATGTATAAAATTTTGGAGGAATCAATGGAAGATATCTTATTTTTGTGGCGCATTTATGGTATCAATTTTTTTTGGATTAATTAAAAATATTATCAAGTTGTCTCCAAGGTTGATAATTCTTTGTTATTTAAATTGATATATCAAGCATATACTCAATTTATCAATGCACATTTGTTGCACTTGTGCAGTATGATTAGTTGGTTTTTTCAAGTAAAGATTAAATCCTTCAAGTCATTCACATTAATTTTGAAGTATCATTTGGGTCATTAAGAAGAACTTGGTAATTACATCCTTGCATGTTTATACAAGTTATAGACAAATATTGGTATTCCAAGCAATTAGAATTTATGCCAAATAGAAGTCACCCATCTCAGACTTTCATCTAACTCCTCATTACCCAACAAGGCACTGGTCTCACCCATTTTATTTAGTTTTATCATATTTAATTTAATATTTACATCTGTTAATTGAACATATTAGATTTTACCTTGTCAATATTGCTTATACAATTTATACCAACTAGGATTTCATCTTTCCACTTCTAATTGTCATTGTGGATAGATTGCTTAGGAAAGAAAAAAACTGTTCAAATTTGTTCCATTCACATAGGTATACTCGCCTAGGTTTGGCAGAACCTGAAAGAGTAGAAGGTTCAAATTCATCATTTGGCCTTGTACATTAGCCAAAAACATATCAAGATCTTGGAAACCTCTTGTGGTTTCAAACCAATGTTTTTGAGACCTAACATGTGTAGTACGCTAGATCATGTTGACATAGACCTAAGATAGGTCACACATACATCTGCAACACAAAAATTAATTCACCATAACACCAATTATCCATTAGTTAATCTAGAGATAGACCTAATAGCAAAAAGAAGCAATAGAATAATGCCAATTTGCCATAAAAGCACCTATGTGTATGAGATTCTGAATATACACTCTTCTAACATTTATAAACTATTTCCCAAAACCGCAAGCAACAACAGTCAACCGTAGAGGATTGTAGACCAAAATATTGGAGTATGATAAATGCATACCGGTTTAGTTTCCAGTTCAAAATACTGGATCAAACTTGAACTTGACCAATATGGTAACATCAATGACAACACAATGTTTACAAAACTAGATGTTCTTCTTCATTCTTCCAATAGAATGTACATCCACACATCTTTTGTGTGCATCACACCCTATGGAACCCTTGAAAATTCACCTTCAAGATCTGATTCCTTAGATTTGAATGGATTTTTCTTAAATTTAGGTCTTGGTCACTCTAAAACATTAATTACTTGAGTAAACATGTTAAATATTCATTGAACTAGGATTTGCAAAAAACTAATAAATACCTTTGAAGTTCTTCAGTAAGGTTTTCGAACAACACTTCAAAATTGATTCAAATCACCTTTTCTTTTCTGTCCGCTTCAATTGGTTGGTTACCAATGACTTTAGCATATGTGAAATTACATATAAAGTCTTTTCTAGTGACCTAATATACATTGACTGTAGCAGATAAAGTTAGGAGAAAAAATTGGGCAAACTTTCCCTATCATCATAGGCACCTTCAATCAATCTGCAAATCTTCACATCAAGATATTTCACATTGGAGATACTACTAATAGATCAACCATGCCAATATACACATATACCAATGTGTTGAAGGCATCAACACCACATCTTTGGCAAGGGAATTAAATGTTTTCTATTAAAACTCCCCCTAAGCCAAAGCTCTTTATCTAGTTTTTGTAGAAAACATCTGCACCAGGGGTTGGCACAAACTCACTCTTGACCTAACTCTCTTCCTTTTTCTTCCATGTCTTGTTCATTTCCTTCTTCATATCAACCATATCAACCTTCTTTACGAAATCAATCTTCTTTTGTGAAGCAGAGGGTTTTACATTCTTGCTTCTTCAAAACTTAGCTATGTGTCCTGGCTTATTGCATTTGTGACATATGACACCTTTTTTTAGAATAGAATTTCTTCTTGCCATTTTAGATCTAGATTCAAAAGACTTATGCCTAAATTCATTGCATGTATAATCGTAATCATTGAAATATTGAAACATAATACCATTATTGTAACCATTCATCATCTATCTGTTGTATTTACAAGCTTTATGACCAAACCTATTACATGTAAAACACTAATCGAGAAAGGATTCAACATTTTGATTCATTTTTCTTCTACACCCTACTACTTTATGTCCAAATTCATTGCAGGAATAATAGTAACCACTTAAAGATGTTGGAAAAGTATGCCTCAATAATCATAGGCTAAAACCACCATTAGAGCAAAGTCAGTATGACATCTATCATGTCTGGCTGACTAGCAGCTTTCATACATTTTGTTTTGAACAGGTCACTGTGACCTTGCAAAAGTCTTGCCGAGCGCTTATTCTTTGGAGCCTTCACTGTGACATAGTGTATTCGCTAGGACCTCTTATTGTGTGGAGTTCTTTGGTCAATAGGTTGTTCAATCGTAAATCGGGGAGACTCATGATGACCACAGGCTTCAAGATAACCTATGTTTGTTCGGTGAGAAGTATTAGCAAACAGTGAAGGTCACACTGATGGGGACACATCCAAACATTCATTGGAGTAACTCAAAGTGATCGGGGAAAGGTCTTGGCGAGAGTGTTAAGTCTTGCCGATCGTTCAGTGTTCGGTGTAACATGAAGGATCTTAGGGAGATCTCTTAGTGACTAATGGATGTCTTGCCGATAGCCAATGGCTATCGGGGTAACCCAAATGGTTTGGGAAGAAGTCCCGGCGAATGATGTAAGTGTCGCTGATGATGAGGGTTCTTCCGCATAGGTCTTGGTGAATGGTGGTCATCGGTGTAACAAATATGTGTTCGATAAGAACTCTCGACGAAGGTGTTAAGTCTTGCCGACTATTCTTTGGAGCTTAGTATAATATGTGACTTTGGTATAACCTTTGGTAACTCGCCATGATCTTTTGGTGAAAGCGATAGGTCTGGGCGACTGCTTGGTGATTTGGCATAACACTGAAAGCTTGATAGAACATCTTGGCGATAATGATATCTCTTGGCGACATTGATATGGAGATTTGGGCATTGGAGAGACACTTCTTGTGTCTCACCGACATGCTGATACAAAGTGAAATTGTTGACCAAGTGAGACCATCTGATGTGGCTCGTTGTCGACCAATGGGAGAAGCTGAATTTGAATAGTTGGAAGATTATTCGTTATGATGGTTCTATGAGGAAGCTCGATAGATAGAGATCAACATGGATATACTTGGTGATTGCAGTTTGTGATCGGTTGGTTGGTTGCATCGATGAATTACTATGTAGTTGTATGATCAGTAAATGAATTCTATTCTATGTAGACTATAACTTGAAGGTTCTTGTGCAAGATTTTTCATGGTGAATGCCGTTGTAAATAGACATTAGAGAGATAATTCTAAAACTTGTATGTAATCATTATTACCGTAATACAAAGTGATTTCTCTTGGTGTGGTGGGTTTTTCTCCCGTAAGGGTTTTCCCACGTATATCTGGTGTTCTTGTGTGATTGTCAAAAACTCTGTTTCTATTATCTGCTTCATAGTGCATCTTAATTGGACTATAAGTGTAAATTTTAAAGTGTATCTGCATTCTTTCTTGAGGTATTAGAGTTAGGATAATTGTTTATGCATCTAATTTTCCTCACAAGTGGTATCAGAGCCTGGCTAGTTGTGTTATCCTTGTGGGTATGATGGGTTTTTGTGTGTCAATTCTATTTAGTGGGAGTCTTGTAGAGTTTGTTATTTCTGATTATAGGTTGAGATGGTTAGCATGTCTAGAAATTTTGAAATAGAGAAGTTCAATAGCAGTAACTTTGAGTTGTGGAAACTCAAGATGGAGGATCTTCTAGTTGATCGTGATCTGTGGCTTGCAGTGTCTAGAACTAAACCTACAGGCATGAAGCAAGAGGATTGGGACCTTGTAGATAGGAAGCCTAAGGGGCTGATAAGGCTTTGTTTCGTAGACTCAGTTCTTCATAATGTGCATGAGGAGAAGACTTCCTCTTCTTTGTGGAAGAGATTGGCGTCTATTTATCAAGGGAAATCCTTGGTGAATAAACTATTTATAGTGATGCATATGCTTTCATTGCAGCCTTGGCTACTTAGGCATCAAATGATGTCTGGCTGATTGATTCTGGAGCATCTTTCCACATGACATCTTATAGGGATGGTTCACAAAGTATGAAGAATACGATGGTTGAAGGTTTGCCATTAATTTCCTTTGGATATTGTTGGACATGGAAGAGTTGGAATCCAAATTCACGATGGCGGTGAGGATCAATGATGTTATGCACATACCAGGTGCGGCTTGAAATATATTGTGCAATGGGTAAGTTGAATGATATCGGTGCAAGTCGCATTCTACGTAAAGAAATGGCTACCGAAAGATGACTAGAGGGTCCAATGGTGCTAGCTAAAGGTGCTGGTGGTACCTTTATTTGGATGCACATGTTGTTGATGTAACTGATTCTTTGAGAGAATCAAAAAGCTGTTCCTTCAGGTAAAGGCAAATATCCTAATTATGTAAACTCTAAATAACTATCTCACTCATCATGGACTTAAGGTTTTAATCACGAATTTGAATTAATGAACACTATATATATGGAAAACAACACAGTGTTTCTTTTTATTCCAGTCGTCATAAATCTTCTGGTTTGCTAGATTATATTTATTTAGATGTGTTTGGTCCAGTGAATATTCCTTCTTTGTCTAAATCAAGATACTATATGTCGTTTATTGATGATTATTGAAGAAGAGCATTTGTTTATTTTTGAAAAGTAAAATCCCGTAGAGATATTGATCGATTTAAAGGGAGTTAAGACCTTGTTGAAAATCAAACTATTAGAAAATAAAATTCTTGAGGATTGATAATGGCGGTGAATTGTTCTGATGATTAGGAGAGGTATTGCGAACCATGGAATCAAAAGACACAAGGCCACCTTATACTCCACGAGTAGAATGGAGTTCTAGAAAAGGTTCAATAGAATGATGGAAGGCATGAGCCAACAGTAGTGCTAACGGAGGAGAATTATGGGGTGAGAACATATCTCTGCATGTTATCTAATCAATCATTCTCCAAATTCTACTCTTGATGAAAACACCCTTGAAGTGTGGTCTAGTAAGTCCACTCTCTTAGACAGCCAGTCTTTGGCTATGAGGCATCATGCACTGCCCGGATGTGAAAGATCTAGAATTGGAGAACAAAGGTTGTCAAGTGTTTTATTGGCTATGATGTTGTCATAAAAGGATACAAGCTTTAGAATCCTAAAGCGAGAGAAAATTGTATACTGTGAAGTGTAATATTTTGTGGTGAGAACCTTCTACATTGGATCTAGGTCAAGACAAGTGAGAGGAAAATAATAAGGATGTAGCTTTAATTCCTCCTACACCGGAAGAGGAATTCAAGATTCTAATTTACTGAAACTAAGGAGCTCAAGTAGTTTTGAAAGTTTGGAAGAGAAAAACAACACCATTTTCGATAGCAGTCAACCAAGAAGGAAACAACCCGGATAGGTATGGGTTCTCATTGATTGATTCTTGTGCCTATATTTCAATTTCTAGCACTAATAGGCTAGGACTGTAAAGAAGAGGCATTTAAAATGTTTGATTCAGATTCTTGGTTGGAAGCCCTAGAAGAAGAGATGGCATCTTTAGAAAAGAATGATATCTAGAGTATGGTGCCCTTCCTTGAAGGCAGAAAACTTGTGGGCTATAAATGGGTATTTAAGAAAAATACTGGTCTGGATGGCAGTGTAGAAAAGTACAAGGCAAGACTGGTTACAAAGGGTTATTCCCAGGTCGAGGGAATTGATTATGGGGAAATATTTTCTCCTGTAGCTAAGTTGACATCCATTAGATTTATTTTGTCACTTGAAATGACATATGATTTAGAGGTCGAACAGATAGATGTGAAGACAACATTTCTTCATGGTGATCTTGAAGAAGAAATCTATATGTTCCAGCCTGAGCATTTTGTTGAAAAAGGTAAAGAAAAATTGGTATGCAAATTAAAGAAGTCTTTGTATGGGTTAAAGCAGTCACCTAGAATGTGGTACCAGAAATTTGATACTTTTGTATTATCTTTGGGATTTGTGAGATCAAAATCTGATCACTGTGTATATTATAAATCTAAAAGTGATCGAGTTCTTATTATTGCTCTCTTAGCGATTAATGGATGTCTTGCTAATAGCTGATGGCTATCGAGGTAACCCAAATAGTTCAGGAAGAAGTCCCGACAAATGATGTAAGTCTCATTGATGATGAGGGTTCTTTGACATAGGTCTTGGTGAACGATGTGTTAGCTCTCAAAAACATAGGTTGAATGCCTCAAGAGGCTACCAATCTCTTGATACACTTTAGGGTAACAGACAAGGTCAAGAGAACTCAACCTTCTACTCTTTAGGTGCTGCTAACCTAGGTGGGTGTACCTTTTGAATTGAGTAGACTTATCTTATGATTATCCTTCTAAAATTCCTTGTGCACAATGGCAAATGGAAGTGAACAAATGAAATCAAACTTGATAGCAATCTTATAATCTAAATCCTAAAATGATTAATTAATAGATATAAAGAAATTGAATGAATTCAAATGATGAAATTACAGAGACCAATGCCTTGTTGGGTATGCCGAGTCAAATGAAATATAAGTGGGCAACTTATTCTGGCAAAAAATAAAATTGTAGGCATATGATCTGTTCATAACTTGTATAAACAATGCAGGATTATGAATACTAATCTCTACTTTAATAATCTAGATGAATCTTCCTAATTATTGTGATCACAAAAAGGATTTAATCTCTACTAGAGAGAACCAATAGATTAATCACACAGATACAACAAATGTGCATTGACAAACTGAACATAAACTTGTTATGTCAATTTAAACAACAAGAAAGAATCAAATTGGAGATAGCATAGCAATACTTTTCAATAAACTCAACATACAATTGATACCAAAATAAACTGCCAAACTAGCTAAATTTCATTGAATTCACCATTTGAAAACATGCAACATAGTCTCCAAAATGAGAACTTTATTCTACTGTGCCCATTTCTAATCTACTATATGTATCTATTCTAAAAATTTGATGATAACCAATTACAAACTTGGTGCATATATATACACCAGCAATAGGAAAATAAAATTCCTTGAGCACATGTCGACCACTGTAGAATTCAGGAAAATCCATGTCAGCCTGCAACGACACTTAGAAATTCAAACGTTGGCCCACAGTACTCAATTCTTTGTTAATCATCTGCTGAGGCAATCGCCAAAACATCTCTTGAGGTATGTCAAAGGCAACTATATTGCTGATCATCCCTTTGGTGTTCTGTGCCTCACCATAACACATCTGAGTCATGAAGACATCATATCAAAAACCCCTGCCATACCGAGAGCACCTTTTTGTTATGTTTGTTTCATTATTGCTATGACCACATGATATCAGAGAGACCTCATATCGACACACAATGTCTCACCGAAAACCCCATTTGTCTCTCACGTGTTGTTGTGACCTACCACACTCAGGGAGATGTCATATAGAGTACTCCGTGTTACATCAAAAGTCACCATTCATCCCGAGCATCACTGTGACAAGAGAAAACTCCTGCCGACAAGGTCCATCATTGAGTTCCATCGGTGAGACCCTGGGCACTTCACCAAGATCACACACTGAAGCATAAGTCTCACCGAAGTGTTTTGTTCTATGTCGGTCGGTGAGACCCAATAGGTTTACTATGACTTCAAATTGAATACCCTCAGTCCGGCCGAAATGAATCCTTAATGTATCTATTAGTAGGACTCCACCCGATATGTATTTGCCCATCGGACGTCAGCAAGACATAACCCATTCACCATAACCCTTCACCGAAGCCCAACTCTTGATGATAAAACAATCCTTATGTCATCGATCGGTGAGAGAATGGGAAATTGCTATGACATACACCAAAGAAAATCTTATGCCGATATGTATATGCATCTATCACTGGTCAGCAAGACTAGGTGAGTTAGCCAAGACGCTTCATCGAAGGAAAAATCTCACCAAAAGCCACTCATTATACTTTTTTGGCAAGACTGATGGGCTCGCCAAGACCTATTCCGAGGCAAAGACCTCTTGCCAATAGGAACCCACTTTCACCGATTAGAGAGACAAGAAATCTTTGGTGAAACAATATATTGAATACAACACTTATGCCAATAATTGCCAGTAGATAAACTTCGATCGCCATGAGAATAGAAACATCTTGCCGATAGGCAACAGATGTTGACAAGTAGAAAAATGGATCAGGGAGACCCAAAAACTATTATGCCGATACAGACCAGAATATGAAACATGCATGACATGATGGTTTCAAAGGGGAAAAATGGTAAAATATGGGCAGAAAATGTTCAAGAAGGAACTTATTTGGAAAATTATGAATGGGAAACTTGTGAAAATATCAGATTTTTACAGTTCCAACAGTGGCTCCATCTAGGGATGAATGATAGTAAGATCATCGCAAGGATCTAGAATCTTTGGGTGAGCAGACCAAACCAAACACAAAATGAGAAAAATAGAAATGGGCACAGGGCATGATGGAATGAATGCAAAATGGAGGTGAAACAGAACCCTAAACTACTGTGCATGGAAAAGAATTTTAAAGAGGGTGAGCAAGAGTTGCCCATGCACTGGCAACCCTCAATCCTCTATGTTTTAATTTCACTTGTTTATGATCTAAAACTCAAACTATACTTTTCCCTTGTCAAATACCTAATTCTCTCTTGAGTTCATCAAATTCCTCTTGAAGACACACATGCAATCCTTCCTATCACTGAATTTTTTTAAAGAATCACTATGCTTAGCTTGGCCCAAATTTCCTACAGTATTCAGCAGTTCAAATTCTTCATCATCATGGGACAAATCCCTGCTATTTTCAACATACAAAATGCATTCATATTCGATACAACTTCTTATATTATCTCTCACTCTTATGAATTATGAAACACTCTCCCAACTGTATTGAAAATTGACCATCAAAGTGCCTCTCTTGAGAAACAAAAAACTCTATCATATCAATGTTGTTTGAGGCAAACAAATCTGAAACTTTTTGCACCTCTTTGACACTACCATTTGGATACAACACAGGATCATGACTCACATCATCAATATCAAGCATATATAAACCAATCAAAGCTGAATCACTATCATCCTTGGTATGCAAACAAATGTCCTCTCCACATGAGTTAAAAATTTCAAAATCACATACCTCATCCCAAATGAAAGCAGACTTCTGATCAACACCAAAAGTATCACCATCATTCCAAGAGATACACAGGGAGTCATAAGAATTTTTACTCAAAGATTTCTCACTATCAAAACAAATGTAAGTTGGAGACAAAACTTCAAGATTGTCTTTATGTGCACATCGCTGGTATTTAGGAATTAACAAGTCTGAAATTTGTTCACTGACAAGTGAACAAGTCTCAACATTTTCATCACTACAGTTATACTCTTCACATTTGTCATCATCAAGAAGAAATCCAAGACCATCAGAGAATGGGAAATCAGAAACATTATCAGTGCAGTCATTTATTCCATCATTTTTCTTGGCTGAAATTATCTCCTCTCTTTCATAAAGTGGGTTTGAAAATTCCCAAAGTTCATTCATGGGGATACCTCTGCAAAGTATCATCTGATCTTCATTTAACTCTTCATCCCCTTCGTGGTTTGAAAAGTTTGAAATCACTTTTCCAAGTATAAACCTCATCATCCATCAATGTATCCTCATAATAGGTAGAAGAATCCCTTGATTGCAGATCAAAATGCTCTGGTTCATCAGAATCAGAATATTCACTAGATTCTTCACAACATGCACTGCTTTCCCTGTCACAATCTGTGATGCAAGAGAAATCTCTTGTACCTTCATCTTCCTCATGCAAGAAATCATATGAGTCATTCTAACTTGCAAATGTCTTATCTTCTATTGGATGCATCATCTGATCAACTTCTCTATACTCATCAGAAATACAACAATTGGATTCAACATTGATAGTGTTCTCATACCTTATTCCCTAGGACAATGCCTGAATGAAGTTAAAGGGCCTTCACATAGTCTTTTTATAAATGTCTCTCTCCTTTGTTTCTCTTCCTTGATCAACAGTGGTCTCTATCTCTTCTTAATTTAAGTCTCTTGTCTTTGTATTGGTGGTACCTCAATAGAGATAACAGCTCTTATATAATCTTCTTGAATCATAAGGACTATTGACTGGGCATATAGTATTGTATTTCTGATTTGAAAATATCATCATGTATATCCTCAAAGTGACCCTCTCACATGAAATTAAAATATATTGTGGCAGTCTTTCAAACTGTTTCCTCTTGTTCCTCTGCTTGCATTCTCTGGAGCTAACCACGATGGTGGGGTCTTGGCATAACTGCAAAACCTCACAAAAAGCCAGGTATTGCTTACCATATAGGTTCTTCTTTGTCACAGTAGTTCCAGGGCTTCTTTGTTTCCGAGCCTAGCTATTGGGTTTGTTGTCCTTAGTCTACTGGCTATAAGGCATATCATGCTTTCGGCCTTTCTTTTTGTAGTATTCTCACTGTGCGATCTTATTCAAATCTCTTTTTATTATTAGGATTGCTCTTTTATCCATTATCTGTGGCCCTCTACTGACTTTTTCAATTGTGATCATACTAGCTCCTTCAAATGCAGAATTTATTTCTCAGTGCCTGGATAGTACGACCAAATACCGATTTTCAGTCGCAACTTTGATCAAGAGGTATTTTTATTTTGTAACTTTGATTAAGTCATAGGCTGTCCTTTGATCTTTCTAAATGTATTATTAATTCATGAAGAGCAGCATCTGGTACTTAGATTCGGTGGCAATTGATCCACAGAAATCATGGAGATCAATAGAGACCGTTGACTATTGAACAATCCCTAGCATCTTCATGGTGGTGCATGCTCCACGTAAACTTTGGAACAATTCCTCTCCAACTGCCATCCATTAGATAAGGGGATAATTGAATCTTTGCCAAATCAAACTATCTGATCATTATTGTGTATTGATGAAGGGGGGCACCAGGTGGGTACTGATGCTGGTACGATGGACCATTACATTGTGTATGATGATATGGCACATACTGCTGACCATGAGGGAGCTCTAACAGTATCCTGACCTAAGATCCTCCTCATTCATGTGGCGTGCTTTGTAAAAATTCTGGGTCTGCCTACGCTTTTAAAATGGAAAATCTTATTTGATCACTACAGTGATCTCTTACAATTTATTCAAATTACAGCTTTTCCTCCAGTGACTCTATAATGTGGTCTTCAGACCCATGATCTTACTGATGCAATTCTGATGCAGAGTATTTAGCTCTCAAAAAGCCACCCAGTGATACTCAGGCATAGTCTGGCCACTTTAAGGAGTGTGGAGCAAGGTCAGAAACTTAGCCTTCTACTGCTGGTCGCCTTTCGTGGTGCTTTTAATTAAGCGGAACCTTATGATTATCCTTCTAAAATTCCTTGTCCACAATGGCAAATGGAAGTGAACAAATGAAATCAAACTTGATAGCAATCTTCTGATCTAAATCCTAAAACGCTTAATTAACAGATATAAAGAAACTGAATGAATTCAAATGATGAAATTGTAGAGACCAGTGCCTTGTTGGGTATGCGGAGTCAAATGAAACAAAAGTGGGAAACTTATTCTGGTTGAAAATCAAATTGCATGCATATGATCTGTTCATAACTTGTATAAACAATGTAGGATTATGACTACTAAGCTCTACTTTAATAATCCAAATGAATCTTCTTGATTACTGTGATCACAAAAAGGATTTAATCTTTGCTTGAGAGAACCAATAGATTAATTACACAGATACAACAAATGTGCATTGACAAACTGAACATAAACTTGTTATGTCAATTTAAACAACCAGAAAGAATCAAATTGTAGACAGCTTAGCAATACTTTTCAATAAACTGCCACACTAGCTGAGTTTCATTAAATTCACCATTTGAAAACATGTAACATAGTCTCCAGAATGAGAAATTTATTCTACTGTGACCATTCCTAATCTACTATATGTATCTATTCTAAAAATCTGATGATAATCAATTACAAACGGGGTGCATATATATACACCAGCAACAGGAAAATAAAATGCCTCGAGCACATGTCGGCCACCGTAGAATTAGGGAGAATCCATGTCGGCCTATAACGACACTTAGAAATTCAAACGTTGGCCCACAACACTCAAGTCTTTGTTAATCATCCACCGAGGCAATCACCAAAACATCTCTGGAGGTATGCCGAAGACAACTATATCACTGATCATCCCTTTGGTGTTCTGTTCCTCACTGTAACACATCTGAGTCATGAAGACATCATATCAAAAACCCCTACCATACCGAGAGCACCTTTATGTTCTGTTCATTTCATTATCATTGTGACCACATGATTTCGGAGAGACCTCATATGGGCACACAATGTCTCACCGAAAACCCCATTTTTCTACCACGTGTCGTTGTGACCTACCACACTCGGGGAGATGTCATATAGAGTACTCCATGTTATATCAAAAGTCACCATTCATCCCGAGCATCGCTGTGACAAGAGAAAACTACTACCGACAAGGTCCATCATTGAGTTCCATCGGTGAGACCCTGGGCACTTCGCCAAGATCACACACCAAAGCATAAGTCTCACCAAAGTGTTTTGTTCTATGTTGGTCGGTGAGACCCAATAGGTTCACTATGACTTCAAATCGAATACCCTCAGTCCGGCTAAAATGAATCCTTAATGTATCTGTCGGTAGGAATCCACCCGATATGTATTTTCCCATCAGAGGTTGGCAAGACATAACCCATTCGTCGTAACCCTTCACCGAAGCCCAACTTTTGCCGATAAAACAATCCTTATGTCGTTAGTCGGTGAGACAATTGGAAGTTGCTATGACATACACTGAAGAAAATCTTATGCCGATATGTATATGCATCTACCACTGGTCAGCAAGACTAGGTGAGTTCACCAAGACGCTTCATCGAAGGAAAAATCTCACCGAAAGCCACTCGTTAAACTTTGTCGGCAAGACCGATAGGCTCGCCAAGACCTATTCCGAGGCAAAGACCTCTTGCCGATAGGAACCCACTTTCACCAGTTAGGGAGACAGGAAATCTTTAGTGATACAATATACCGAATACAACACTTATGCTGATAACTACCAGTAGATAAACTTTGATTGCCATGAGAATAGAAACGTCTTGCCGATAGGCAATAGACATTGACAAGCAGAAAAATGGATCAGGGAGACCCAAAAACTATCACGCCGATACAGACCAGAATATGAAACATGCATGACACAATGGTTTCAAAGGGGAAAAATGGTAAAATATGGGAAGAAAATGTTCAAGAAGGAACTTATTTGGAAAATTATGAATGGAAAACTTGTGAAATATCATATTTTTACAGTTCCAACATGGTGGTCATCGGTGAAATAAATATGTGTTCGATAAGAACTCTCGGCGAAGGTGTTAAGTCTTTCCGACTATTCTTTGGAGCTTGGTATAATATGTGACAGTGCCTTTGGCTCACTATGATCACCATGGTAAGTGATAGATGCGAAATTGTTGCTTGGTGATTTGGTATGCTGCTGAAAGCTTGATGAAACATCTTGTATGCTTGATATCTCTTGTGACGATGATATCTGACTTTGGGTATCAGGGGACACTTCTTGTCAATATCACCAGAGCATGCTGATACAAATTGAAACTGACAGATGAGAGACCATCTAAATATATAAACTCCTTTAACCATTAATGGAAAGCAGATCTGAATGACTGGAGGATTATTTATTATGGCGGTTTGTGAGGAAGCTCATGACGAGAAGATACGACATGGATATAATTGGTGATTGGGTTTGTGATCAGTTAGTTGGTTGGTTTGAGAGGTTGGTTGCGTCAGGAATTTTGTTGTGTAGTTATATGATTAATAAGTGTTCTGATACACGTGTGTTGGCAGAGGTTCTTATTTTGCAGATTGTTTCATGGTGGAATGTTGTTGTGAACAAACGCGGAGATGATGAAACTTGTATACAATCTATTATTACCATAATACAAAATTGATTTCTCTTCTTGGTGTGGTGGGTTTTGTCCTGTGAGGTTTCCCATATATCAAGTGTTGTATTAACGTTTTCAAATACTTTGTATGCATTACTCGCTTCATAGTGCATCTTAATTGGACTGTAAGTGTAAATTTAAAAGTGTATCTACATTCTTTCCTAAGGTATTGGCATTAGGAGAAATGTTTCCACATCTAATTTTCCTCGCAAAAGATGAATACCTTTGTGTAGTTGATTATCTTATAGGAGGTCTCTTGAAATATTTCTTCTATTTATGAACTTGTCTGACATCACTCTTCTTATCTCTAGTCTTTCTTTGTTCATCATTATTCTTTTCAACATTATTTGATGTTTGATTCTTCTTTGAACTTTCTCCTTTTTCAAACCCTAATCCTTCTTTTTCCTTAGAAGCCTTCTAATTTGTAATCATTTTATCAAGCAAGGAGGATGTCTCTTGAATTTGTCTTCTTGGATCTTTTCTTTCTCCAAGTCTGATCTCAAAGTCACAATCTCTTGTTCAGGCTTTGAACATTCTTGAGATTTATCTTTCAATTTTGAATTTAAGTAGTCTTCAACACTTTTTCCTTCTTCAACTTGCACTTTAGAAATAGTGATTGTCTCATTTGATTGTTTGAGCTGCTCATTTATTTCCTTGAATCTTTCTTTATATTTCTTGAGTTGTTCCCTCAAATTTTTGATACACTCATCTAAATCCTTAATATTCTCTTTCAATTCTCTATTCACTTTATCTATATCATCAAGAGCTGATTTGAATTCTCCTTCCATATCAACTTCATAGTCTTCTTCAATAAACACTTCCAAGATAATCTCTTCTAGAGGGATAAGATACTTCCTTTTAGTCATGTGCTCAACCTCTAAGATCTACCTTAGTAATCAATCCAATTGAAGGAACTAAGCTTTGATACCAATTATTGAACACCCAAAATACTGAGAGGGAAGTATGAATTAGTATTCACTAAAATTCATTAACTTCATCAATTTAAACATTAATTCAATGCATCACATTAAACTTGTAGTAATAGAAAGGAACATATAAAGCATGCATCACATCAAGGAATAAAAGAACACTATATTTAGATGGAAAACCCTTGAAAAGGAAAAACCATTGTGAGGATTAGATCACAATTTATTATCACCAGATATAATGAAGGTTACAAAATGGTGGACTTACTATCCAAGGACTCGCTATCCAAAAAGAAAGAATGGCTCATTATTTGTGGCTCACTACCAAGGGATCACTACCTAGGATAGAAAAGGATATAAGAAAGAGTGGCTCACTACCAAAATGAACAGCTAATAATGTATCTACAACATGTCAAAGATATAGTTCTAGTTAATCTTTGAAAATGACTTAACACACTTCATACTTCACCACTACACATTTTTCACATCACATTACATCAATTTTTTCACACACATCTAATCACACTCATCATCCTCATTCACACAATGAATCAACCTTGCATATATACCACAACCAACCAAACATCAAATAGGTCAACCTAATTGCATGAACCGTGTACCACATAACCTATCAGCTTAAAAATTTAACACACATGCCTTGTGGAGAGAACCAAAACATGCACACCTCCAAAATAGGTCGGCATGACCTATAATCACTCCCATAAATTTTCTCCTTACATAATTTTGTAGCCCACTTTTGATGCAAATCTTGATATTATTTAAATATTACATTTAAATAATTTATTTTTGTCTTATGAAAAAATAAAAGGGAAAGCAAGAGGTTTTCTCATGCCAAGACTTAGTGAAGTTAAATGCAGTGGAAAATAGTAAAAAATAAAGAGGAAATTTAAAGTTTTCCATGTTAAGAGGGGCTAAAAAAGCATCACCTACATGTAGAAATAGAGGGAAAAAGCATTAAAGGAATATTTTTTCTTTTATTCAACCTAAGTTCTTTTGAGTTCTCTAGGGTTTTCCTCTCCATGTTGCAGATCAATTATCACCATCATACTCTTTTTCTAAAGTTCATTACAAAGAAAAATAGGAATTTGGACCACCTATTGTGGAGGAAAGAGAGTTAAGGCGAGTTACAGACCTGTTGAGGTTGGTGGATTTCAACCATGCAACTATGTAGAGATAGAAGTTGTAGTTCAAATTGTGCACAAAGCTACTAGGTACACCTCAAAGGCCATATGATGTTGAGAGATTCTTGTTCTCTTTAATGTAACTAGGATGTATTTAAATTTTTAATACACTAAATACAATATAAGCATGCATTATAGTTATGCATGAGTTATATGCCATTTTCAAATGAAGAGAAAAATGCTAGGTCTATTGTGCATTTTTGGTTCTATGATTGGTTTTCTTTGTTTCATCTAAGTATCTATGAAGTATGTGGGTAAAATTGCAAGTTCAAAGTGGTAGGTGTCACAATTGTAATAGGTCTTCAAAGGAGAAACACTTTATTTTAGTCATAGAGCAGAGATAGGACAAATTTCTCTTAAAGATTTGAAGAGTAGTCTTAGGCTTATGTCAGGTTTTTAAAGGGAAGCATACCAATGCTGAGAACAATCATCATACTCAACTCTTACTAATATCATTAACCTCATGAAATTCCTCTAAATGAAAGAGGACAATCAAAATCATTCCTGAAGGAGGATTAACTTTTGGTTGTTTCCTTTCTAGATGCAAAGACAAGGGTTCAAAGCATTAGACAATATTTTAAGGATAGTTTTCAAAGTCTTTGGAGGGAAGTTCATGATCATTGGGGATGATTTTGAAAGAGCACAGTCCCAAATGAAGGGACAACCCTATGTGTAAATATTTGAAGATAGTCCTTATGACTATCATGAGTATGGTAGTGGATCCATGAAAACATTTCAAGGGAATGGTGGTCTTTATCAATACCACCAAGGGAGTTGAGAGTAGCAAATTCTCACAATTAAGAATAGAAAAATGATGGGAGAAAGGAGCAACAACCTAGAGTTATTTTTCATGTGAATGAATATATAGGAGGTAGACTTCAAAAACACAATTAGGAGCAGATTTGAGTGCTTGAAGGCTAGTCATCATAGAGAAGAAGTATATCACAATGATTATAAAGTTGAGGAGGTTTGATAGAATTATTTTCAACTTTCCTAATTTCCTTTTCCAAGAGATTTTGTCCTAATACATAGATAATATATTCAATAAAGGAGTGTTGGTGTAATTAAAAGTCTTGTACCTTGTCCTAGGTCATAATTACACCTTAGTTAAGTTTACTTAGGGACCACATAGGAGGTTGTTGGAGAATCTCCACTTTTGGTGGACTTAACATGTCATTACCTCATCATTTCCACCTTTTGAGGACACATCATGTGATCATCTCTCCACCTTAAGTGGAGTGATAGCTCTTCATAGTTGTCTCATGTCATAAGATTATGACACTTGTCATAATCTTATGCCCTTCTATGTTCTCACCTTGGCTATATAACCAAGGGGTCTCTCTCATTGTAATGAATCATAATCATATCATATCAATGACATTGAATACAGTTTATTCTTGTCATATTTTCTCTCTCTTTTTGTGCTTTCCATTTGGTCCATAGATCTTGGCATCCATAGCCAATTCTAACATGGTATCAGAGCAGGTTGGGTGCCATTGGAGAGTCTTATTCTGAAGAAAGATTCTAGATCTGAGGAAGTTCTGTTCATGGCTCTTTGTTGCAGGTTCATATCTGAGCTTGCTAGTACAAATCTAAGCTCACCATTATGTCTGGAAGGTTCGAGAAAGTTGATTTTTCCTTTTGTTTCGTCCAAATTGGACATACAGGCCAAATCTGCAGTTTTGAAGAAGTGTGGTTGCCCGGATCTAGAAGGTAGCTGCAATTTTGGAGCATTTTGGGTCAAATCCGACCCCTACCATCGCATCCTGGGGCCAAAATCCTGAATCGGCGTCAGTGCATTCGAAGACAAAGGAAGCAAGTCGTCCGATTGGGCAAAAAAAAATTTACAAAAGAGCGTCGGCCCTAGGTGCATGCATCATTGCGACGGCCCCGAACAAATAGTAACAATTTATTTTCAAATTATTTTCTAAAATTTTTTATATTGTATTGTCGAAATCTATTTTCAAAATTTTATTTGTAAAAATTATATTGAAAATTCAATTGTAAAAATCAAAAATCAAAATAAAAAAAAATTTGGAAAAGTTTTTCTGTGGACTGTACACGTACCCACAGACGGTACAGTCTGCACCGGAAGGTACCATCCTACTAGCACGCGGACTATAGCTTGGTCCACCTGTGGCCCCACCATAGCATTCTAGCTGGGCATTTTATCTCCACCGGCACTCCATTCATTTCACATGGTGGGCGCTCTATTTAAAGAGAAAACCAGCAAAATAAAAAATTTGGCAAGCTACTATTGGCTGCAGAATATTCTAAAGGAATATTCTATCAACGAAGTCTAAGGAATATACTGGCAATTCAAAGCGAATATTTCGGCAAGCGGGCACTTTTTTCGGTGATGGGAAGGAAACCGTCAAATTTAAGCTAGTGAAATGATTACGTCAACACACGTCAGCATGACATCAGCACTGCTTTGAAAATTTTCTACCCCTCTCCATTGAAGTTTTTGATTTCATAGGCGAACTTTGAAGGCTAATATCTTGCTCATTCTGACTCCTTTTTTTGAGCAATTTTTTTTTATTTGGGCTAATTTTTCATGCTTTACGTACTGGTGCAATAAGTTTTTGGTTTTGGTGCTTGGTGTTTCTAGAATTTTCAGATTCTCACAGGTGTTGCTACTTTGTCCTCATTTTTGGAACTTTGGGAGCTCATATCTTGCTCCTACGGTAACATTTTTGTGTGCAGTTTTTTTTGAAAGTGCATGATTTTCTATGTACTTCTCAGTGGTATGATCAGATTGATCTCATTTTGTACCAAAAATTGTACTTGATTCTGTGGCCTATTTTGGCATTTGTAAGCACCAAGATCAAAGACCACTTTGCTGTTTTTTGCAAGTGGCAATTGTAAACACACTAAATATAAAGTTCCAAATCAGATATTGCTTGGGGGGTTTCTTGATTGAGTGATTTGGGGGGGTAATCTTGTAGTTATTGTTTGCATTATTTTGCTTGGTTTGTGTTCTTGAAATGGGGAGATCTCAAATTGAACCCCTAAATCCACATAATTATGCTACATGGAGAAAATCAATATCAAACTATCTCATGATGAAAGGTCTAATAGGTCATCTAAAGGACACAATTCAAAAACCTACTGATGCTAAAGAATTGGCAATGTGGGAGATTGATCATGAGAAAACACTTGGATGCATATGTTCATTAGTCTCATTTGATTTGCAGTTTCATATTGAATCATGTAATACACCTAAAGAGGCATGAGAGACTTTTGAGAAATTGTATGGTCAAACAGATAAGATTAGAGGCTATCAGATTGATAATGATTTGATGAATCTTGATCCTAAAAGTTTTGACCACATCCAAGATTACATCTCCAAAATCAAGCAACTAAGAACACAATTGAAAGAATGCACTATTGAAAAAGAGGATTTACAATTGATTTTGAATGTGTTATCCAAGCTTGGTCCTAAGTATTCAGTATTTGTTTCTAAATTTCATACCCATTGACTTTCTATGGGAGCATCATATGTTGATCCTAAGTTTGATGACTTTGCAAATCTCCTAATCCAAGAGGAAGCTAAGTTAATGAACATGGGTCTAATCAAGTCTTCCAAACCACAAGCATTGGTGGCAAATGAGTCTAAGGTACAGAAAGAATAAGGGAATCTTGATAAGAAGCAAAAGAAGAAAAAGAACAAGCCACATAAAGAATCAGAATCATCATCATCAAAAGGAGAAACATCTAAGAAGGAGAGGCCTTTTTGTGCATATTGCAAGAAGGATGGAAATGAAGAACACTATTGTTATAAGAAGGATATTGATGAGTTGAAGAATCTTCTCAAGAGGAATCACATTGATTTTCCTTCTAGAATGTCTGAATCTTCTTTTCCTTCTACTTCAATATAGTCTAAAAAGGACAAAAGTCAAACATCAGGATATAAAGGACAAGCTCTTTGTGCTCATTCAGGTCTAGGATCAGGAAGATGGCTTCTAGATTCAAGAGCATCACATCATATAATACTAGAGACTTCTTTTCTCTTCATTCAGCCTTTGTTCCTGTCTCTATCTTGTTAAAACAATACATATATATATAATTATGTGAGGGAAGGATCTATTAGCATTGGGAAAAGCACTTTTAAAGGGATGTCTTGTGTGTTCCTCATTTGATGAACAATCGCTTTCCATATATCGGATTACACATGAGTGGAGATGGGAGGCCTTAGATTTCACTCGATTCTATTATCATTAAGGACTTGGAACTTCGAGAGATCATTACTCTTTGGGGTGGTTGATCATTCACATCTCGGTTGTATTCATTTTGCACAACATACGATGGGTAAATCTGTTCCTTCAGTATTGATCACATACCTTTTGCCTGATTCGGAGGACATTGGCTTTTGAACTTCAGAATTCTCATCAAATCCGATTGCCAAGCCACATGCATTTCATCTCCTCTTTTCTTATTGCAATTGATGCTACTTACGATTCAGCAGTTTTGAAGCTCCTAGTGATTGATGTGCTTGAATATACGTCTTCGAGATATGCATACTTTGGATGACTTCTAATAGACATTTCAAGACTTGTTAGGTAGGTCTTCATCTTGCAGATTTGGAGACACCATTGATAGCATTCATCTTCTGTCTTTATTGAAAGATACCTTCTTCAGCGTGTAGAGACACCCTTGACCCTCTTGTTCATTCTCTACATGATCATTCTTCTCAGTTTGACATGACTATGGATTATTTTGGACAGCATTTGGAGGAGGCTTCTTTGTCTTCAGAGGGGATATCCTTGTCTTTGGATAATGTTCTACATTCATCTCTACTAGATGTTTGGATGGTACTCTTGATGTGACTAGAATGCACGATTGGGTATATGCGACTTCCCGGCGCCGACATGGGGGCTGCTTGAGCATGCTTCGGAGACATCATCCATTATCCATATTCTTGACATCCTGCATACATCCATGGTTTTGTTTCTTCCTAAGGGGAGGAATGTTGCTCGGCGAGATTGGATCATCTTCAGCAGTCAATGTTGAGCTTCTACCATCATTACACAAGACTCAACATTGAGGGCTGCCTTCTCTTCTACTTCTCTCTTATGGGGGTCTTTTTCCTCACATAGGGTTTTTACCTTCTCATTCATCATTGAGAGCATTTTTTTTTGTATTTCATCTCTCTTTTGAGGGGGAGTTTTTCCCATGAGGTTTTCTCCTTTTCCTCGCTTGTGAGAGATTGCATTGATTGCATTGCATTTGTACATGGGTACCTAACATGGCCTAGTAGTCGGGACCCATCTTCGCATCTTTGTGTCATTTGCATAATAATTCACTACTCCCTAAGTTGCACTTAAGGGGGGGTGTTGGTGTAATTAAATATCTTGTACCTTGTCCTAGGTCATAATTACACCTTAGTTAAGTTTACTTAGGGACCACATAGGAGGTTGTTGGAGAATCTCCACTTTTGGTGGACTTGACATGTCATTACCTCATCATTTCCACCTTTTGTGGACACATCATGTGATTATCTCTCCACCTTAAGTGGAGTGATAGCTCTTCATAGTTGTCTCATGTCATAAGATTACGACACTTGTCATAATCTTATGCCCTTCTATGTTCTCACCTTGGCTATATAACCAAGGGGTCTCTCTCATTGTAATGAATCATAATCATATCATATTAATGACATTGAATATAGTTTATTCTTGTCATATTTTCTCTCTCTTTTTGTGCTTTCCATTTGGTCCATAGATCTTGGCATCCATAGCCAATTCTAACAAGGAGGATAGAAAATATAGTCAATGATGATAGCAAATAGGTAATAAAAGTGCAGCAAATATAGTCAATAAAGGATAGAAAATACTGTCAATAAAGTGCAAAAAATTAATGTCCAAAAGACCATTAGAAAATAATGCAATACAAGTGGAGAAAATATGAGTTTAATAGTAGAAATATGTTTGTATGAGAATGCATCAATCTTATGAAAGAGCATATCAATTAAAGCACTGCCATATTCAAGGTTCAATAAAATGGGTAATTTTCAAGGTACACAAATCAAAAGGAAATGTGATAGTTGAAATGTAAAGAGGCAATAATTTTAATCTCATTCTCAATGAATAGTCAAAGCAATAAATTATGAAGACAAACATAAATGAAATTCATAAAAGGGTAGTAAAAAATCATATACAAGAAAGCATAGACAAATAAAGATGATATTCCAAGAAAGAATTAAGGACACTCTTGAGCATTAAAAGGATAGTATTAGAGGCTAAAAAACATCAAATGAAGAAGAATAAGAGGTTGAGAAGGTAGCAAATATAATAAGACACAACTAGTTATGTGAGTAGATGGTAGGAAAATCCTCCATAGGGGCAATAACCAATCAAGTCATAGATTGGTAGAGTTGCAAACACAGGAGGATGGTGAAAGAGAAAATGTGCAGGTTTGTGATAATGAAAAGATATAAACAACTTAGAAAATGGTTGGATTGTTCATTAATGAGTCATTAGTGGAAAATAAGAATGTAATTTATGACAATCAAACCTATGGACTATGACCTTGATTGGTAGTCCCAATGACTGAATATGATTCCATGACAATGATTAGAGACATGTTGACAGTGGTTATGACTAAGAATGAAACCTTGCATATAGCCATATATTATCCTTGACTACAATTAATAATTGTATTGTGAACTTATTATATTCAATGACTATGATGAATGCGAGAGACCCTATAATGTGGTAGACTATGACTTTAGACCTTAACATTTATCTTGACAACAAAATAAAGGAGTGTACACCTATGCTAGTAAGGTTTGATAGTGATTTTATCTCCTAGAATTGGTAGATCCAAGAATTATCAAAGTAAACATAGTCACTTCAAATAAAGATGACATACAATTTTTTTTAATTAAGGAACTATGACTATGGAAAATCATGTTAAAAGGTAGTATTGTCAATTCAATACATAACAATGGAGTCAAAATCAAGGAGCAATAATAGAAAGATATTATTTCCTAGAAGGCTAAGTTGAGATCAAGTTCAAATATAATCCCTTGTATCATTCAATCATCTAAGGTTCATGCAAACAATTAGGAGCAATTAGAGGCCTAAAAAGATGGAATTTTGGAGAAAATATTACAGTTTTAGTTGAGTTGAAGACCCCACATGGGTGCAATATCAGTCAAGGGAATTTTTCATACTACAAAAAATTAGTTAAGAGCAATTCTAAAACTTTTTTTGTAGGGTTTCCTCTCATGTATGACCCAAATGGGATGCATCATGCAAATTGGAGAAGATTTCAAGGAAAGAAGGCAATCAATTTAACATAGTTGAAGTTTATCATGAGTTTAAGAGTTGGAGTTCATCATTAGTCTTTTCTTTCAGTCGTGAATGAAGCTTCTCTTCTATAAATCTTCTTCTATTCTTTTTTTCTCAAGAGTTATTTATTTCCTCTTTTACCTTAAGCAAAGAGAAGCATTGTAACTCAGATTTATCAACTATTTTCAACATTTTAGAAACATTTTTAGTTTGTAATAGTGAAGATTCCTTTCAAATAAATAAAGAGAATTTTTTTTTTGGTTTTCAAGCATGGAAAATAAATGATCTAATGCATTTATTATGTTTTCCTTTATAAAATTTTTAAATATATCTTGTTTATGCACTATGGAAGAAAAATAATTTACGATAATGTAGGTTATGAGGTTTATTAGAATGTTCCAGTAGTTGAGGATGTGAAAATTATTTTCCTTCATTCAAAGACTAAATACAAACCTTCTCATAAAACATTTATGTATTTCATGGTTATTTTTGAGTTATGAGAGAATAAACCTCTTTGTTTAAATCTGATTGTGAGTTTATAGAAGCTAATAGAGTTTAAAAATTGGTGCATCACCTCCTAGTAGTAGTAGAGTTTCATTTCTAGAGTAATCTCTTCCCCTTTTCCAAATCAATTTTAATAGTTTGTAGGAGGTTTTCAAAGGGAACTAGCCCATAATCTTGAATTTCATCCTCATATTAGGCAACCAACAAGCCTAAGGATATCCCCATATTGCAAAATATTGTTGAGCTTTAAAGCATAGAATTCAAGGTGCAATCCTTCATGACAACAACTTCAACTCCGCATAACTCTAAAATCCTTAGGTCGACACCACATAGAAAAATTGGTTAAGAAATAATTGAATGAACCAACTATTCATTCAAAAATTGACACACAAACCACCAAAACACTTTCCACTTGGAACACACATACTTTTGAAATTTTCAAACACTTCCTCAAAACCACATAGCATAATATTCCTCTGTTGTGGAATGTAAAGCATTCCAATATTCATTCTATACCAGTAACACTACCATTACAAAGTTGATACTCTGTCAACATTATCTTCAACTGTGGAAGACATAAAACTATAAAACTATAGATCTGAACACCTTCAATACACATCATCAACATCTCAAAACCACATAACAAGATATTGCATAGTGGAATACTGCAAACCAAAAAAATGGTTCACTGTAACACTGAAATTGCACTCTAAGACTTAACCAATTATCCACACCATTTGGTCTTCTCCAGACCAACACTTCTATATTTCTATTATGGGTTGACATCAATGAAAACACCATACACCATCCATGTTCCATAATTCTCTTTTTTCCAACAAAAAATTCTTGACTTTGGTGCCCTTACTCTTCCATTTGTTGATGAACCTATTTCTTATTCACATGAAAAGTGATATTGAGGTTCACTTCTATTAGGTTCACTCTAAATTAAAGACATTATCCTTCTTCTATCTTTTTTTCTACTCACTATGTGGCAATCATAGCTTTCTTTTTTTTCTCATTGTCATTCATGGTGATATAATATTACGTGCAACCATACTCTTTTCATGGTAACAACATTGTTGGTGCTCCAAATCAAACCAAACCTATTGAATCCTAAAGACTTAGCCACTATCTTATGCTCAGACCCAAAGGGGATTTGGCCAACTGACAAGATTCAGTCAAAGACTGAGATCCTCTTCACTTCCAGATCTGCAGGACCAAGGTGGGTCAACATACACAATGCCTAAAACTTAATTCACTCATACACGCTGACATTGATTTTTATAACAGATAAATCCCAATAAAAATATACCAAGGAAAGCATTGAAAACTTCAAATATGGATAAATTCTTAGTCTCTCAACACTCACTCAGCAATTGAGAAGTAGGAGAAAACCAAACCACAACCAAACAACGAGGATTAAGAATGATTTTGAATTATAAAATGTTTCTGAGATGCACTAAGCTGTAAGATAAATTAGTGCCTAATTCTGGGTCATGGAGTCAAACTCATAAAAATAATTCATCAGCAAATGACATTCAACCAGTGGATTTAAAATTGTTAATGCCTTGCATCAACTATTAATTTCTTACACTAACAATCCCACTCCTATTATCAATCAAAATCTGCTTATCACATCCAACCTACACACTTCAATCACAATCATTTGTTCAAAGTATTTAACCATTTCATTGAAATAGACCCATAAATAGATAAAACAATCTCATGAAATTGAGATTATGAACTCAAAGATACTTGATATTATTGAATTTAAATGACTTGAAATATACAGATCTAGAGATGATTTGAAGATATTCATGAATGTGTAAACACTTTCATGATTTATTTGCATAAAATAGCTGATATTTTCTCATGAAATCTGAATTTATAGCTTAAAGACTCAAAAATGACTCAGAACTTGACATTTCTCTATCTACCCAGCCCCAAACAAGAATTTAGAACTCAAAACTCAGCCTCAAAACCCTTTAAAAATGAGAGAAGAGAATAAATAGAAGAAGGAAAGCTCCAGAAGAATGATCTACAAATACCATCTGGCAGCTCCATTCATTGTTGATTTGCAACAAGAAAAGCCTCTCTCCTCTCTCTTTTTGCAACTAATTTGCCTCCAAAATTTCCTTTGTTTCAAGTTGCTTTGCAATAGAAAAGATGCCCATGTGATGAAATTATCCACTTTTCCTATTGTGTGAAAATACTTGTTTTCTCGTGAAAATATTTTCATTTCTGCTCATTTTATCCTTTGTTGTGGCTGCAAATATTTGCATTAAACATTTGTATGAAAGTGAATAAATTCACTTTATCTAATATCTCATGCCTTTATTTCTCACATTGTATGCCCAACCAATGAAACATGTTACCCAGTGAATATTTATTCACTCTATAAAATTCTCCCATGAAAATTCTTTTTTTGCTCATTACATTAGCTGCACCTTATATTATTTCCCAGCAATAGGAAGCCTTATTTACAAAATGAATATTTAATTAATTTCACATAATATCCCCATGCCACTTCACTTCTCATGCATCAATTTCCTATAAATATTTTAACTTCACCTCACAAAAGTGAAAATTAAAATACCCACCATTTAAAATAAGAATCCGCCGGGCCCACCTTTTATTAGTCAATTTTTAGGAAACATTTAAATTTCTTTAAATGCCTTTTACTTTTAAAATATTTCGTTCAAAATTAAAACAATGGGGCACATTCTCCAAATGTTTCACCTTTCTTCAAAGAAACAAATAAACCTTTTGAAGGCTTTCCCGTGCATTCATTTTTCCTTTTGCGCCCACACTTGCCACATGGCGAAATCTCTCCAATTCACTGGAATTAAAAGTTACACACTTTCATCTTGCGATATGGCGGGGAATGGTGAGTATGAGGCTGCATCTCACCCTCCATTCTCCACTATAGATCTCCATTTTTCCCTTCCTTTGTGCCCTAACTTCTTTGTTTTCAATGCTCAATCTCTCTCTTCCCATGGTGACCTACTTCATTTTATGTGTTTGGCATGAGCTTCCCCTCACACATCTCTCTCTCTACACCTCATTCGATGACATTCCATCTCTGCAAATCGATGTCAAGTTTTCAATGATTACACCATTATTATTTGTTGAACCCTTTCAACAAATCCATTTTGTGCATTTTTCTCTGCATCTTATGGAATTCATGGAAACAATCTCCTCTACTCTATGGATCGAGCCTCCTCACAGAATCCCTTCAAACATATTTGGTATAATCTCAATGTTGGTCGCAGTTGTAGATAGGGAAATTCAATCAGTAGGTTTAATGTTGAAAACAATAAACTATCTAATCCCTATCAAGCACCATGAAGCAAAAACTAGAATGAAAATAAAAATAAACAAAGTACATGCAAACCAATTTTCAAACTAGACTTGATTGACCTCCATGACTCTTCTCCATCAACACAAGAATGCAAGATTTTGAAGGTTGATTGTTGGAGGAATGTTGGTTGCTCAATTCAACAACATAACAACATGATGAAGATGATAGATGGAGATGGATTGAAAAATTATTTTGATAGCATATGGATGTCTAAAGAATTTCCCCTAAATGAATTGTGAGAGGTCGTATTGATAGAGCCTTGATGTGGCCGTAGATAAGATTTGATAAGATTCAATAAGGATTTTATTTTTGACAAAAGAGGAAATACAACGAGATGAGATAAGATTTTAAAAAGATAGAAAGATTTTGATTTAAATTGTTTTAAAGGAAATAAATCTTGAAAAGAAGAGAAGGATAATTGATAAATTATCTAATTAAATAAATTAATTAGATACACATGAGTTCAAATTTTGGAAAGAAAGTGAGAAGATCTTTTTAGGATTTTATTAATTAAATAAATATTTGATTTATTTAATTAATGTTGGATTTATGATTTCATTAATTAAATAATATAAATTATTTAATTAACATTAGAAAAATGAATAGAAATGATTTAATTAATTAAATAATATAAATTATTTAATTAACATTAGAGGAATGGATGGATTACATATAGGAAGGGAATAGATGAAATTAGTCAAATAAATAAGATTTATTTAACTAATTAGATGATGACATGGGTACCTAGGGAAAAGCATGCCACCAGATGCCTAAATGATGTAATTTTGTGACAAGGTATCATAAGAGGACATTTTTAGGTGTCTACATTTTTCCCCTCTTTGAGATGATGTTCGAGATGATGAGATTTGTGTCGAGTAACATTATTTCAAAGAAGCTAAGGTATGGATAAAGGAAAATGGATGATGATATCAGAATATGATGATGATGGAATAATGATGCCCCCTCAAGAGGATAGGCAAGTTGGAAAAACATGAGTAGGCTCTCGAAATGAAAGGGATGGGTCAAGAACTAAAGATGAAGGAATGGATAGAAGTGAAGGATGCATTATGCTGCAATGAAAGTGGGAAACCATGATGTTTGATTTATCACTAAACATTATGCACCAAGATATAAGGACCAAGGTGACAATTTGTCTCATGCCCTAGTGTAATACAACCTTGTCTAGACGTATGAGGAAGTAGACTTAGAGCATTAAAGTCCTAATGCACAAAAGGTATGATGTGACCTTAGATGCAAAGGATAGTGCAAAAAGCTACTCCAACATACACAAGATATGAATATTAGCTGGAATGATATGGATTTGATACAAATGCAAGCTAAAATGATAACACACACAAGCAAGCAAGCAAGCATGCACAAATGATACAAAAACAAACAAGGAATTGCCCCTGTCAAGTTGTAAACCGATGATTAATTGATTGATTGATGATGATGATAGTGTTGTCATTGCGGGGAATGATATATCCCTAGATCAACACAAGGATGACTAATAATTGACTGATTGACTTGGATTGATGATGATAGTGTTGTCATTGTGAGGAATGACATATCCCTAGATCAACACAAGGATGATGATAATTGATTGATTGATTGGGTTTACAACAAGATAAGGATCAAGACCAAAGGATGTGATTGGATAATTTGACAAGATTGGTATGGATTAAGGATTGACTTGCATTTGGATTATTTCTTGGATTGATTCGATTGAGTTGATTGGATGAAATGGTTTTGATGAAGATGATTGATTTGGTTGAATGGTTGGATGATTGGATTGAGGTGAGGGATTGAATCGATGAAATTGGAAGAAGTAATTAGATGGATTGATTTTATTGCTTGGATTTTTGTTGGCTATTTGATTTTTTTTGTATTTTTGGGGATATTTTGATTTTTTTGTATTTTTAGAATATTTGATTTTTTTGGATATTTTGAAATATTTTGATTTTTTTGGTTTATGAAATGTTTTGATTTTTTGAATTTTTGAAATATATATATATATTTTTAATGCTTTAGTTTTTTTTTGGATTTTTGAAATGTTTTTAGGTGTCAAAGGATAAAAATTTGAGTAGCCTTTGTGCTAGAGAATGATGACAAGGGGAAAACCAAGTCTAGGTGCAAGGAGATGGATGGGATTGATGGATGAAAGGGTGGGTGATGGGATAAGGGATAAAAGGCTCATGATAGGTCATAGTGAATGGAATGGATGTATGCATCATAGGAGAGCAAGGATGTGATTTCCAAAGACTATGTCGCATAGGAATAACATGCCCCATTCTAAGTACAATACTTAGGATTTTTCATGACAAAGCTTATGACAATAGGATAATGATAGGCTTGTTTGGAAGGATGAAGTATGTCAAGAGATATCCAAAAAACATGTTTCAACATTTTTCCCCTATGTCTTCATCAAGATCAAAAGGAGAATGGTGGATAAGTGGACTTAATATGATAGGTATGTATGATGGCTAAAGATGGTAGGTGGGATGGAAATGACAAGACATGAAAATGATAGGTTGGATAGATAAGACATTGTGCCCCCAAGTGTAAGTGATATAGAAGATCAACCTACACATGATGTTTGTTTGCCAGGTTTCCATCATGGTACTTATCTAGGGTGCCTATTTAATAGGTTTTCACTGTTGGATGAAGGGATTTCTCTTTACTTTTTTTTTGTTTTTAATTTTTCTTTTGTTTTTTGAATTTTCTTTTTGACTTTTTGGATAGGAGAAGGGGAATATGGATAGGAGGGACTCAAGTGTCTAGTTGCATGAAAGGTGATAGTCCCACTAGGGATGGATTTCATTGCATGGACCATTTTCAAATTTCATTATGCTCATAGATGTTGGTAAGGGATGACATGAAAGGGAGATGGTGTAGGTAGATGATGGATTATGATGTGGATTATGGAGGAAAATAATGAATTATGATGCAGATTATGTATGGAAGATGATAGGGATTATATGGGACTTATGGAAAAGATGAATGAGGAGGCTTAGCCAAAAGCATGGACCATAGGAAGATGGTGGGGGAGATATGTAGGATAATGGGTGAAGGGTGAGGAGATGGAGGTATGTGGAATTGTTATGAAATGGAAGGGAACCATGACCAATGGTTGTACACACTATGATAAACATTGAAGCTTTTGATGTGGATGGGGTGTAGAAAGAAATAAAGATGTTTGCTTAGGAGTTGGTGGATGTAGTGCTTTTGGTACCCACATAGACTTAATATTTTTATGAATTTTATTTTGCTTGTGAGTTTTAGGGATTTGAGACTTTTGAATGGAATGAGAATGTGGGATGGAAGTGGATGGTTGGGATTTTTGTGATGTAGATGCCTCATTTGAATTTATTTCCTTTTTCTTAGGGACCCAAACCATTTTAGTTTTGGCCTTTACTTTTGGAGGTATAGACTTATATAATTTTTTATATGTACTTGGCTTTGACATTTTTCATTGATGCCCTAAGGCATGAGGATTTTTAGGAATTTTTACTTTATAGGTAGATGCATTGGTTTTTTTTTATTTTGAATCCCATGGGTATGGTGGAATGATTGGAAGATTTATGTTTATACAATGTGTGCATAGATTGGTCATGATTAAGATGTTTAGAGGGTTTATGGGTAGATGGATAAGAGGATTGGATGGTAGGAATATTAGGTGTTGGGAGTAATAGTGCTAAAGTGCATGGAGGAATATTAGGAGTTGGAAGTAATGGTGGAAAAGTGGATGGTGGAAGGTGTATGGTCACATGATTTTGATATTTTTAGGATGATGGAGGAGGGATGCCAATATATGTTTTAGGTGTATGATAGGCTTCATGATGGAAAGTGGACTTAGGAGGCATGAAGGAAATACCAACATATTTTGGTTTTTTTCCTTGGGGTGTATGTCCAAGGCCATAAGAGCGTGGAGGGAATTTGACATGGATGGGCTCCAAAATACCTTGTTCATGATGGTCTAAACCTTTACCTTGGTGGTTCATGTTTTGGAGTATGCAATGGACAGCGTGACTAGGTGTAGAAGATTTTTGCTTAGGAGGTGGTGGATGTAGTGCTTTTGGTACCCACATAGACTTATTTGAATGGAGGTGGAAGGGGATTTCTCATGGAGAGACTTTTCATGTTCTTGATACTCAAAAACATAGGAGCATGATAGAGGGTGACTTAGACTTATGAGGGGAGACTCTTGAATTGGCTCAAGGGGTTGTGGATGACATGGTTGGCTTAAAGGACTTAGCATGATGTTTGAGGACTCTTTTGTATGTTCAAGTATATGTGTTGAATGACATGGCGACAATTCATTCCTTGCTTGTACCCCTTGGGTCACATCCCCTGGAGGTGTAGGGGTGGAAGGTGTTGGCTTAAGGTTTTGATTTTGATTGGATGATGGTATGATAAAGTTATAGGGTGCATGTGCTAGATTGTCATTTCCCTTGTCAAAGGTGGCATTAAGACTTAAAGGCTCTTGATTTTGTTGCCAAGGTGTACTTGGACTCCTATGTTCTTGTTGTGATCTGGCTTGATAGGTTGATGTGGCATTGACATGCAAAGAAGTGGATGGATTAGATTGGTATGAGATAGCATTGGTTGATAATGAATGGATAGGGGGTGGTGTTGTGCTTGTTGGATTTGACAAGTGGAAATGAATTGATTGGATTGAGCTAGGAGGTGTTGGATTTGAGGTGATTTAAGTTTTTGAAAATTTTGGAAGAGGTTTTGAAGGCTTTGTATGGTTTTGTGCTCTAGCGGTTGGGGTATTTGGTGAAGTGTTTGAAGGAGGTTGTGAAGTTGGGATGCTAGGTCTTCTAATGTTGGCATGATGTTAAATGATGTTGACTGGATTAAAGAAATTATTATGATTAGGATATGATGTGAAATGACAAGATTGGATGATGTGGCAAGTGTTTATTGGAATTTTGACTTGGGCAATATCAAACACAAGATCTCACATGTAAATGCATGAACACACACACCAAACATGATAAATTTTTCTTTTAAGATTAAATGTTATGATTAAGAAAACACTTGAATACACAACAACCAGCCTATTGTGAGTCAAGTGGGTATGGCCAATTAGGTCTCAAGCTAGTCTGCACAAGATTTACTAAGGAATGATTTGGAAGCAAGATCCTGCCACACAACCGGAAGAAAGGGGTAACCCACCCTTCACCTTCACTTCCCAAAGGTATAAAGTTCTTTGGGGCTTAGCCAAGAGTGATAAGATTTTAACTTCAAAACAAGCGTATCTTTCGATTCACACTTCGATTGAGGTCATTCCCAGGGGTGATGAAATCCCCAGTAGACCTCTTAAGAAGGGTTTGACAAAAGCAAACCAAGTGAGGTGTTTGTGATCACACACACACTTGATTCACACTCATAATCTTTAGTTGAACTTAGAAATGAAATGTGTGTATGCAAACAATGGAAGCATTTGTTATTTTTAACCCAAAACCAAATGTGTAGGAAGATAGTGGTTAATTTTAGATATGATTTTCGATGTGATTGAAAACAATATTCGTTTTAAGAGCCCAAATCCAAATGTTTGACAAAAAAGATTAAGAGATGAAAGATTAAACGAGTGCACCTAAAAGTTTTCACTTTCCAATCTGCTATCTATGACTGATATTGCTACTACTATAGCTTCTGATGATCACCTACAAGATCAAAAAATGATATTATAATGCAGCCATAAAAAAATAAGCTCATCAAAAAATTGCAATTTCAGATACATGTTTTGACATAGCCGAATTATATTTCATTATTTTAATATTTTATTGATCTGAAAAATAAAAGAAGAGATCCCTACTAATTTTCTGAGAGCTTTCTAGAAATGTAAAGAACTAAAAAAAATTCCTTATTTTGCACCTAGAAACGCAGATTTGTGAAAACCATACAAAAAATGAAGATCAGATTTTTCTGCATTGTATTTGACCTCCAAATTAAATCTGTAAAACATAGAACCTCATTATAATTGCAAGTGCTTTCCAAAAATGTAAAAATTTCTAAAAAATTCACCGATTTACATCCATAAAATAAATTTTATAAAAATAAATAAAATCACAATAACTCCTTAAAAAATGATGATAAACCCTAAATTTTTTTATTGTAGCCTCTTGAGATGATGTGCAAGATTTTGTGAAAATTGTGTAGAAAAAATTGTAGTTGTGTAGAAGATATGAAGAAATTTTTAAAACTTGGGGTTTTGTCCAAAAAATGTCAGATCTGCAACAAAAAGTCAATAAAACTTGCAAAAAGCAAGCTAGATCAAAGCATTCACGTTGGGTTCACCAATGTAATTAGGATAAAATAAGATATAAAACTAAAATAGAAATATATCAAATCCTAACTAGCACAATAGAGTATGAGCAAGCATGAAAATCACAATAACAAACAAATGCAAACCCAAATCCACACTAAACTCGATTTATCTCCATTGCTCTTCTCCATTTGCACAAGAATGCAATATTTTGAAGGTTGATTGTTGGAGGAATGTTGGTTGCTCAATTCAGCAGCATAACAACATGATGAAGGTGATAGATGGAGACAGATTGAAGAATGATTTTGACAGCATATGGATGTCTGAAGAATTGCCCCTAAATGGATTGTGAGAGATCATATTTATAGAGCCTTGATGTGGACATAGATAAGATTTGATAAGATTCGATAAGGATTTTATGTTTAAGAAAAGAGGAAATACAACGAGATGAGATAAGATTTTAAAAAAATAGAAAGATTTTGATTTATTGTTTTAAAGGAAATAAATCCTGAAAAAGATGAGAAGGATAATTGATGAATTATCTAATTAAATAATTAATTAGATACACATGAGTTCGGATTTTGGAAAGAAAGCGAGAAGATCTTTTTAGGATTTTATTAATTAAATAAATATTTGATTTATTTAATTAATGTTGGATTTATGATTTCATTAATTAAATAATATAAATTATTTAATTAACATTAGAAGAATGAATAGAAATGATTTAATTAAATAAATAATATAAATTATTTAATTAACATTAGAGTAATGGATGGATTACGTATAGGAAGGGAATAGATGAAATTAGTCAAATAAATAAGATTTATTTAACTAATTAGATGATGACATGGGTACCTAGGGAAAAGCATGCCACTTGATTCCTAAATGATGTAATGTTGTGACAAGGTATCATAAGAGGACATTTTTAGGTGTCTACAATAGTTACTTGAAATTTTTCAAAAGATTTTCCACAAATATGTATCGGCCTCTTCTTGCAATACAGGGCTCGAACCCTGTTGCATTCGCATAAAAGTTTCTACTGTCCTTTCAACACACCATTCTGCATACACTGTAGTCATTGTATTACCTAAAATCTCATTTAGCTCTGGCATTCCATGTTGTTGTGTGTTTTCTCTTTTCTTTTCCCTCTACGTAGGCTTTAGAGCTTCTAAGGTCTTTGCAACAACCCTACGTGTATTGTTTCTTTTTGTATTCCATGGATCACATTTAAGGGGGTATCCTTGCAAATGGGACATGGGCTTCCTCCATCAAGCTCTTTTAATGCTCATTGTATGTGGTTTAAATTTTCTAAAAGACCTTTTTCAGCTCCATGTGGTGTTGGCTTCATCAAACTCTGATGGATGCGTGCCTTCCTTCAACACACCCCTCCACTGAAAGCATTTGCTTAGGAGTTTATAAAGCATTTGCAACACATCAATTTTGTGCATGTATTCCATGAGATTTAAATTTGTTTGAGATTTTAAAGTCTTTTCATCACATATGTTTTGTGATTTTGTTGTTGGTGATAGTTGTCCTACGTGGGTCTTGAATCCTCTGGTGCAACCTTTAAAGCTTCAATAGACTTTCAACATATTGAGTTAGGTGCACTGCATTCTTTGAATTCATTGAAACCTCCCTCCTTTCCAGTTTGATGGCACCCATACCTTGGCTTTAGTGCACATAATTGCCTACAAGTTTCCATAGACATTTCAATAAATCCATTTTATACATTTTCCAGTAGGTAATGGCATTCAATGTTTAGCATTTTAGCAAATCCATTTTGTATTATCTGTTCGGCGCGGCATTGCCTATGCTTCCAATTTTGCATATATGTCTATTTGGGCACACTCCTCTATGTTCCCACATTTTGTGTGTCACATTTTACTGAAATATTTTGTCAAACAATTAGGGCATCCTCAAGCACTTTTTTTGACATTTCACAATGTTCCTCTCTCCATTATACCATGCTCATTCAATCTTCACATTGGACTATACCTTCACCTACTCACAACTTAACAATATCAATTTATGATCCTTCTTATTGAATCCTTTCTTAATGTGAACTGGTACTACTGTGACAATTCTGATTTGAAATTATAATGCTTGCACGCCCATTCTTCCATCTTATAAAATATTTAGTGGGTTTTATTCACCCTATCAAAACACTTGAGCAATATTATCCTAAGAGAAGAACTTCCTAAAAAGATGGTGATTCTTCTCCTCATGCACAAAGCCATCTACCAAGCACTATGATTTTAATTACTTGCCATCATGTATCCAACATTGTGTTCTTGAATAGGTTACAATGCAATACTTGCAACCTCATAACTAGTCAAGGCATGTCGGGCCCCTTGTGGGCTCGGCTAATTTTTTTTTTCGTTTTCAAATAAATTTTACCTTGAATTGACCCTTAGGTAGCTTCTGAATGCATCTAAAGTGAAAACATGAATTGGGTTTCCATTAAAATCTGCTTTCTAGCTTTTTTGAAAAATGGTGAAAATTGGCCAAGTAGGCTCTGGAATTGGCTTTGAAAACTAGGAAAATGACTTCCTAGAGACATAAAAACTTGTAGGAATATAGCCATTACTTTCAAGAATGCAATTCAAAACACGGCTTGAAAAAAGGAGTCACGAGGAAAAAATTATTCACTGGCAAAGTTTCCCTCTCAAACTTTCTACAACTATTCAAAACCAATTAAAATTTATCCAATCTCCTCGTTGAAAAAATACTAAATCAACTCCTGGTAGGCTGCCACTAGACACAGTGGTTCATTCTGGCACAATGAGCACGTGTGCAAAAGGTTTGGCTTGAATCATCACCCATCAAAAGATATTGAAGGTTGAAGTTGACCTCTCATAAACATTGTCAGCAATGCAAATAAAAATAGTACCATTTGGTTTTGACTTGTTAAAAATAGAAAATCTCATCATGAGGCCCTAAAAACTGACATGTGAGCACATTTTGGTATGGAGAATATAGAGCAACAATATTTTTGGCATGAAAATCAACCAGTTGCAAAATGTAAGCTCAAACGCAGGGCTAGTTTGCAAAACTAAATGTTTGCAAATAGCAGAAAGTGCCAAAACCCTCTAGCTTCACTTTTCAAAACACTGACAAAACTCATCGTGAGAAGCTGAAAATTGACATTCCTACTCACATAGGACACATGAGTGAGTGTACAAATGGGTTTTGCTTGGAAGTCAACATGCTCCAAATTATGACCCTCCAAAGCGGGTCACTTAGGCAGATTCTTCAGGTGCACTTTTGAGAGTGTAGAGGCAAATTTTTTGAAATGGGCATCTCAAATTTGGGAAATTTGAGAGTTCCAACAAACACAATAGTATTTATCAAGGTTTTCCTCACCTATATTTTTGTGGGCAAGGAAAACTTGTTTCAGAGTTGCACTTCCTTCCCAAGGATTTTGTCTCTTCTCTCTCCCCCTCTTCTTTTCCTTAAAATATCAACATACTACACATGCTAATATTTTAATGGGGGTATATATAATACTCTTTTGTGCAATCTTACATGCACCTTATCTATATTTTCCCTCTACAAAACTTATCTATTTTATCCCCTTGGGGTGCTATTTATCTTTTAAATTAATGAGCCACCTAACATAATACAACTTGCTATATTTTTTACTTTATCTAATTTATATTTTAAATAAAAAATCCACCTAACATAATGCAACTTGTTAGACTATTTTTTTATCCTTTAAATCAATGATTGCCTAGCATAATGCAACTTTCTAGATCATAATATAATTTTACATTATCATTTGCATGACCCCTAGTGGCATAGTAAACTAGTGTTTGATTCATGTAACCTCTTCTACATTTATTTCTTCTCTATACCTTGGAAGCATTCCATCCTTGAAGAAATCAAACATAACATTCTTCACTTTATTTAAGATTTATTGTATGTGTTGTGTTTTTTTTTTTTAGGAATGATGCATAGTATTAATACAACCTCCCACATCAAGGTCTCTTTCGCTTTGCTAACTCAAAAGTTTCTATTTTATTTTTGTTTACTTTTATTCTCATTTTATGTGTTTTCTATGTTTCTATATAAGTAATTCTATGTATGTTTATTATGTTCTAACTCCATTATTTTGTAATATTTTATTTTCTAACTTTTTTGTCTTGTGCAAATTTTTGTTGTCTAATGTATTTATTTTGTAGATTCTTAGTCCAAGGGCATGGTTCCTCTACTTGAAGCTTTTTTTCTTCCTCTATGATTTCCTTTTGGTTTTAAAAAGTTATTTATTTTTTAGTATCTATCTATTTTACTTTAGCATGCATATTAACATAGGTTCATAAGCCTACTAAAGTGGGTCAAAATGTAGTATAGTAAATTGCATACCCTTGCAATTTCATGCTATGTTTTATGCCCACTTTGGTTTCCATTCGCTTAGTGTATTTGTAGGCTCATTTCAGCCCTTGCATCAATCTTTTTCCCTCTCAAGGTTTTCATGAATCCTTTTTAACAGTCACCGTTTTGTGTGATTTTTGTGTTAGTCTTATGTTTCTCTTGTCTTCCATTGTTTTTGAGTTTAAATTATCTAGACACTAGGACCTAGCATAGATGTCCATGCATAGTGTTAGCATCTCATGAAAATGTGTTGTGCAAAGGCTCATTCTAAGAATTTTTCCACTTGTCACCTTTCTAGGTTAGTGTAAAATTATTGAAATGATTTGTAATGACTTGTTAGAATCTTCCTCTTCCCTCCACTTCTCATTTTTGAATGGAATATTTTATTGGAAAAATTTCTTGGCTCTCTCTCTCTTGACTCTCTTACACACTCAAGCTTACACACAATTCCCTACAACTTGTTAAAACTCTCTACAATGTTCTCATAACAATATTTCTAGCTCTATTTTTATCTTTGGCTTTCTCAAGCCTACCATGTGAGATTTTTTTGTCTTATATTTTATCTCTAAGCATCTTGGGGATCATAATATTCCTTATCAAAGAATTCATCTTTTTATTTATCTTGGCTACTATGGATTTGGAAACACCAAAGAAAGGATTTGAGTGAGGAAAATCCCCAAATAGCCCCAAAATTTGTTTCCTTTATTTTAAATGTAGGTATTAAACTATGTAGAGGTTTGCATGTATTTATTTAATTTTCATTTCTCTCATTTAAATCATTTACATCTTATTTCTAGTTTATTTTTGTATATTTTTATTGTATAAGATTTGATAGTGTTTTTTTTTTTTGAGTTTTAGAAGTTAGTTGAATTACCAATTTAGGTCTTCACTGTTTAGGAGGATTCTCTATTCATTATCCATATAGGATGTCAACACTACACATCAATGCCCACACAACATGTTGGTGTCCTTTTCGAAGACTCTCAAATTTTTACCATAGGTTCTCTGTTGTCGGTATTTTTTGTTTTTAGGACCAAAAAATTATATTTATTTCCTTTTTCATATATTTTCACCATTTTTTTTCATTCAATAATTTTAGATAGTTAATTCAATCTAAGTGTATGTAGTGGAATTTACTCTCAAAGGAACATAACTTTCCTTTTTAGAGTTGAATTTCCCACATTACATATTTTAACTTAGTTTAGTAATAATACATTTATTTGTGAATTGGAGGTTAAGTTATTGAAAGGGAATTTCTAAGATAAAAATTATCATCTATTTGTGTGTTTTCATAATAGTTTTCATATAAAAGTGATTAATTTGTTTTCTACACAACTATTCTCAAAAGTTAAAATTAGAAAGTTGAATTCAATTTTCCTTTCAAATAAGTGGAACTTAGTTATGTTATTTCATACCTCTATGCATCTAGTATTTTCACGTATATACTTAGTACTAAAAATATTTGATAACTCACTTGTGGGATGGTGTGGATACCATATAAATTAATTCATATTGATTTTTATAGGATTTTTGGTTCCATTAATTTATAAATTTGGTAGAAAATAAGATGTGTGATTTTATGGAATTTATATTGGTTCTTGATATTTTTGAGGTACATGGTGTTTTTAGACTTTCTTACTAGTTTTAGGATTCCTTTATTCTACTCCAATTTTCATTGTTTTATGGTTAGATATCTATAGGTATAGTAGGAATACACCTAACTATTTATAATGATAAAGACACTTACTTCTTGGAACTCAATTAGAAGAGACAAAGAGCATTTAAATGTTGGTATGACTTAAAAATTCATTTATAAGTCATTAATATAGGTATTCCAAGGAAAATATTTTTATTTAAGTCAGACTAAGAACTTATCATTAGAATTTGATATTATAATTAATATTTTATGTTATATAATATATTTAGAAAATACATGTGCAAAGAGGTTGTTTCCACATAAATAAATTTATTAGTCTATGTTTAAGAAAAATACGCATGGGATTTGTATTGAATGAAGCAATGCAAATTTAAGATAATTATATAAAAATTTGATTTTAAATATAGGAGAAACTTGTGTCTATAATAGTGAGTGTTTTATGTATATGTGAGTACATAATTGAGATTATGAGGAGATAAGTAAAGGAGAAAATGAATTTCTCCATTACCTTTTGTGAAAGGGTGGAAGTGTATGTAATTTATATGTTTTAAATAGTGTAATTTTTTAATATAATTATGGTGTTTAAATTGTTCTTCACTTTTATTTATTAGTATAAATGTTTCATATTTAATCTCTATGATATGAATTAGGTATTAATTTTTATAATTCATAAAAAAAATTGTGAGATTTTCCTTTAGCATTATTATTAGAAATATAATGTATGTATTAATGTTTGATCAATAATTTTGTTTATGTAAGATAAGGAAAAATTAGTGAATGATCCTAAACCTTTACAAGATGATACTAAATCAATGCATCCCAACTCTTCATGTATTGTAAACTATTATAAATAATGAAAACTTGGTCTTCTAACCTTTTGTAGCCACAGTCAGAGGGTCCTCAAAGAGAACAATCCGGACCATGCAGCAAGAGTCACACAACAGAAGAAACATAAAAATTGGAGTCAAATACAAATTCAAACATTCTTATTATCAGAAAATTTGATTACAACTGGCTAGAAACATCCGGGTTTACAAATTTGGCTCATAGGCCTAATTACAACATGCTCAAAATACCATCTTCCTACATGCTCCTCAATGCGAGAGAAAACCCTATAGAGAAAATATTATCTTTCTCTAATCTCTAACTCTACTACCTTCTAACGATGAATTACAATGCTTTATATAAATTCGTAAATCTAGAAACATCCACGTCAGCCTAAAGATTATTACAATGTTCGATTAAAGAAAATGTAATGTGTGTGTGCATATGTCAGCCTCAAATTTGAATTACTCCTTGGTGAATGCATAGGATGTGTGGACCTAAATTAAGGTCGGGGAAACTCCATAGAACAATTCTAATCACACCAAAAAGATCTGCAAGATGCGGAAACGGTCCACAAGTAATCGAACTCACTGTCAGATTAGAAAATTATTCTGGTGCTAGTTCAAGAAACAACCACATGATCCAGAAGTGATAAATTTTTGGAAAATGAACCAATCATGCTCAAATTTTGGAATAAGGTAAATGAACATGTCCAAGATGTAAACATAGATCCATAAGGTTTGGTGAGAAAACATGAAGAATTACCAAATCTGCCAACTTGAACTGAACAAAGATAAACTAGAATGAAAATATTTTTGGGTGATGCAAGATTTCCATGCTCTAAGGATGATCCTGCATTAGACACCCCTGGTGAGAAAAGATGTTCCATGAGAGGAACTCATGAACATCAGACTGAGTTTGGGATATAGATCCCATGCTCATTCTTGATCCAAATGTCTTCTCTGTCTGTACTTCTCTCCCTCCTAACCTCTCTTCCTTCCTCTGTCAGATCCTTCAAATTCTTCTTTTCTTTACCTTCCTTTCCCTTCCTCATACCTACACAAGGTAGTAAGGGACACTTACCACCACTTACCTTCTTCCGCCCATCTGATCTACCTCTTCTACAAGGCTTCATCTTATCTGCTATCTTTTTTGCAACCAAAGTCTTCTATTGCACAATTCTACCTTTACATTCTTTTGGTTCCATCTCACTTTCAGATTCACCCACAAGGTGCTTCTTCAAATCCATGCCATCCTCTAGTACAACCTCTGCAATATGCTTCTCAACACTACAACTCTATACAAGACTCAAGTTCCTCACTTCCTCTTGCTTATTCTTCAAGGAAACCATAGTAAACTTCTTCCCATCCTTCTCTACAGTAATTAGATTCCTTTTGCAATCACATATAGCTCCTCTATCAAACTGCTAGGGCCTACCCAACAAAACATGACAAGCACTCATAGACAAAACATCAGACAAAACTTCATCTTTAAAGGGGCCAATGTAAAAGTTCACCCAACACTGCTCTTTCACCTCCTTTACATGATCATCTTGTAACCAAATTATCCTATAAGGACAAGGATGTGAAAACCTCTTCAAACCAAGTTTCTCTACCATCTCCTCAAATACCAAGTTATTATTACTTCCAGTGTCCACAATAACCTTACAACACTTACCTCTAGATTTGCACATAGTCCAGAAAATATTCTTCCTTTGTGAAGTCTCAGTCTCTTCCCTACTCTGCCTCATCAAGACTCTCCTAAGCATAAGAGATTCTCCCTACTCTGGTTATATCCCATCTTCAGTTACCTAGTCTTCATGTGCCACACAATTCTTTTTACCAATTCCTTTACTTGATCCCTTAGGACACTCAAAAGATCAATGTCCAAATTCTCCACACTTGAAACATTTTCCCAAGAATTCCTTACTGCCATTCCCTCTCCTTTGTACCCTATGATCCAATTCTTTACTCCACTTAGATCTTGATTCTTCTTCACTTGTCTACTTCTCCCTGCTATTTCTCATCTACTTTTCTTTCCCTCTAGGGTTACTCTAATATCTTTTTTTCACTTTATCTTTCACTTTAAGAGCATATTGATAGGCATCTTCAACTGTGGAAATCCTCAACATACTCATCTCATCCTGAATGTTAAATCTAAGGCCATTTATATACCTGGCCGCCTTCTCCCTAGTCATGTTTTGGTGCCCAGATCTGATTGTCATCTTGTAAAATTCCTTAGTATACTCTTTCACACTCATGTCCTTCTGCTTCAGGTTCTACAACTTCTTGAACAGTTCCAACTCATAGTCTTTTAGAATAAACTTATCCTTCAGCCTTGCAACCATCTATCTCCACCAAGTGATTCTTGTTTCACCATTTTTCCACTCTGTCCTTCTGGAACTCCTTCCACCATAAAGCACCATGTCCTTTCAACTTAGTTTGTGCCAACCTAACCCTCAACATGTCTCTAATATCCTCAAGCTCAAAATAGTCTTCCAACTCTCCTATCTAGTCTATCAAGTATTTTGGATTCAATGCACCAAAGAAGTTATAAATATCCATCCTATGAATTTTACTTAATTGTGCCACTGCTCTTAACAATCTCTCTTCTCTCTCATCTATTGGTCCTTCAGCCTCAAGTTCTTCTACAACTTCTTCATATTCACCCTTTGGTTTAGGGTTTCTCCTCAAGCCACCCAAGAGGTTTTAGATCTCATTCCTCATCTCATTTCTAAAGTCCTCCATCATCTATTCCATTCTTCTAGGGTTCATCCTTCTTAGTGCCATCTCTTCCCCTGCTCGATGCAACTGCCTCAGCTCAGCAATTTGACTACAAGGTTTCAATTGCCTCTCTCTTAGTGATCTATTAAACACACTTATAGCCAGCCTCAAATTGGAAATCTATTCACCCAAGGAATGCCACAAGGTCTGCAGCCTACTCTGATACCATCTAATGCAGCCATGGTCGAAGGGTCCTCAAAGAGAACAATCTAGACCATGCAGCAAGAGTCACACAATAGAAAAAACACATAATTGGAGTCAAATACAAATTCAAACATTCTTATTATCAGAAAAATTGATTACAACTAGCCAGAAACATTTGGTTTTATAGATTCTGCTCATAGGCTTGATTACAACATGCTCAAAATACCATCTTCCTACATGCTCCTGAATGCAAGCAAAAATCCTATAGAGAAAATCTTATCTTTCTCTAATATCTAACTCTACTACCTTCTAACGACCAATTACAATGCTTTATATACATTCGCAAATCCAAAAACATCCATGTCGGCCCAAAGATTATTACAATCTTCAATTAAAAAAAATGTAATGTGTGCATGCATATGTCGGCCTCAAATTTGAATTACTCCTCGGTGAATGCATAGGATGAAGTGTAGACCTAAATTAAGGTCGAGGACACTCCATAGAACAATTTGAATCACACTGAAAAGATCTGCAAGATACAAAAGCAGTCCACAAGTGATCGAACTAGTTGTCAAATTAGAAAATTATTTTGGTGCCAATTCAAGAAACGACCACATGATATGGAAGCAATAACTTTCTAGAAAATGAACCAATCGTGCTCAAATTTTGGAATAAGGTAAATTAACATGTCCTAGATGTAAACATAGATCTGCAAGGTCTGGCAAGCAAACATGAAGAATTACCGAATCTGCCAACTTGAACTAAATAGAAACTGAACAAAGACAAACTAGAATGAAAATATTTTTGGGTGATGCAAGATTGCCACGCTCCAAGGATGATCCTGCATCATAACCTATCCCAACTCAAGGGATTTTTGGAAATCTTGCCATGTAAAGCTTTAAAAGGTTTCATGCATAGGGAACTATATAAATTATTTTTATAAGTAAACTTCACCAAATGTAAATACTCTTCCCATTTCATTTAGTGATCCATCACATATATGTGAAGCATGTCTTCTAATATCTAATTCAGCTACCCATTCTATATTAATGGAAATATGTTAACTAAATTGACTTTTATTTATATTAGACTCATTAATGAGGTTAAAAAGTTAGAGTTATACACTAGATCTAGGTTTGGAATTATTCTTTGATGAGTATCACCCAACTTAAAAATGTTATGTGTGAATACCCTTAACTTATCTACATCATATAATATTCTATAGGAGATAAATGTTGTACTTTGGTTAGCTTATTCATGGTAACCATGGTATCAACATATTAATAAGTAGGCATGAGAATAAGAAAATCCATAAATATTGTATGCCATTTCCATTTCTATATTTCATGAGGATTAACAAAATCTATAGGTTCCAATATCTATTTTGTAACTTGCTAACATTCAAAAAATCATGCTACATACTTTGTAAATTATGCTTCATGTAATCAAAATTTTACAATTTGTATATTTATGAACAACTTCTTAACTCCTAAATGAAATCCATACATATCATGCCCCTTTTCCAAAAAATTCTATCAAATATTAACATAGTAAAATAGGTGTTCCAAAAATACATATATAATTTATTAGCCTCAAGAACCTTATATTACTACCCTCTCTCTTTTGCATTTAAATCTTTACAAATTTTCTAGTATAATGAATTTGAAGAAATACACTATACTATTTGCATGTATAATTATTTAAAGATATTATTGTGATAACATGGAACTACCTACTCAAGGAATATACTACCACATTATTTTCTTATTTTAATGTTTCTTACCTAAAAATCATATTCAAATAGGAATTACCTTTACTATGTTTATAAAAAAATAAGGCTAAGATTCAAGAAGAGATATTACAATATCTTAGAATCTATCTAAAGTTAAAACCATCAACTAAGAAAAAACATCACCAACACACTAACACATGTGCAACTATTATAATTTATAAAACATAAATAAATTAATTCATCTTATTTTATTTAAATATTTAAGACTCAAATCCACCACTATATCATTATAAATAAGTATTATTCCTAACCCTCCTATAGAGGCATTCACACAAACTAAAAATTTACACAAAGGCTTCGATACTTTAAGGATAATAAAAATAGCGAGATGCTCGTTATGGTTCTAAAATTATTTAGAATTATGTTTTGACCACTAAAATTTCATTCCTTTTCATTTAAAGGAGGTAATGGGATCTGATTCATAAAATATACATAACTATAACAAGTGACGCAAGCATCAAGTTCCTGTTGAGAGGTAAAAGCCATGTAGCTATGAGTTAGGAAAAGTTTGTAGACAACAAATAGGAATATAAATGTATTTAAAATTTGTAGGATGCATGCAGAACATGGTCCATAGGGACATGTGAAATGGGAACGCGTGTGGACGGATGTAAGGGAATTTTTTTTTTATGGGTATCATGTATACGCGGAGTTTTTTATAGATATGCCAATGAAAACTTGTTTTTTTGTGTGTGTATGTATACATTTGTGAGATGAAAGATTCTTTATGATCTTAATTAGGAAGCAAGAATGCATTATCAATTTGTATTAATTATTGAATGCAAACAATCAAAAACATTTGTAATGCATGAGACATATACGCATAGATGTGTCCACGTGCGCACAATGCATGGAAGAGTGAGATGGATGGTTGGAATGTGAAAGAGTCTTAATGCAGGAGGAAATGCAGCTCGCATTTATAGTATTAAATGAAAGAGAACAGGAGAAATAAACTATTTATGACTAGTGCAATTTTTTTGTTTTTTTTTTTTTTTAGAAAATGTTTTGGTTGAAAAATTCATGAGTCATTTTAAATGGAACAAAGTTTTGATACAGAGATATTTCTAAAGCATCAAATATCTTTTGCAACTATGTACAAAAAGACATGTGTGCGGGCAAAAAAGGAAAATGCATTCTTTACATGCCCCATTTTAATATGCATGGTGAAACAAAGTTTACCATATTTCTTTTTTTTGCTTGTATGTCTATTTGTAAATAAAATTATGTTTAGTGTATTGTTGTAGAACACATGCTATGTTAATTAATACAATTGAGTTATTTTAGTTTATCATATTACAGTATGCAAGTGCTAATAGAAACAATAGTGGTAGGTGGAAGATTGATAGGGGTAGCTCATTTGAGTATAAAGTTTTGTAAGATTAATGAATGTTTTTTTTGATGTAGTGTGAATATTACTATTATATAAAGCTATTGATTTTATTATAAATAAGATTTAAATCCTGTCTATGCAATATGATAAGATATTTTTGTGTATAGAACAGTGTAATTATGTTATAGTAAATTGTTAGATGAATGACTAGAAAGCTATTGATTTTATTATAAATAAGATTTGAATATTGTTTATGTAATATGAATTAAAATTTGTGTTTATATAATTAACAATAAGTAATTTGCAAGAATATAATAAAGAACCTTACTACCTAATATTAAATTTGTGTATATATATAACATAAAATGTAATAGTTTAACTTATGAAAATGTAATAAGTGAAATAAATATTATGATAAATTCTTAGATGGAACTATACAAAGGTATTGATTTTATTATAAATTAGATTTGAATGTTGTTAATCAATTGCGAATGAATTTTTATTTTAGTGTATATATTCTAAACAAAAAAATAATTTGAAAAGATATAAAGAATTTTATTAGGTAAGATAAAATGTAGGTACAGTAAAATAATCAACATGTTTGTAGCACTTTGCATCTAAACATTAAATTATTATAATAATCTATAATAAAATATTCTTATAATGTTTGTAACAATGCTTGAAGCATTAAGTATACATGAAGGCATATAGACATTTAGCAACGTGCAGAGAATGCACAGGAGAGTGAAAAGCATTGTTGGCACCTGAGCAAGCGTGAAAGTGTGATGAGACTAAAATTACATTTGCAGTATTAAATGAAAGAAAACAAGATAAATAAACTAGTTAGCATGAATGCATATATGAAAGGAAAGCATTAAAATATGGATCCATGTAAAGACATATGCATGCACGGATGTGTACATGTGCCCATTTAACTTGGTATGTTAAGAAGAATCTATATATGCCTGCGTCCATAAAGTTAGAAATGTTAGAAACAAGTTGCAATGTAAACAAGAACTAGAAAAACATTACTGACTGAAACAAAGTAGCAATACATTAGTGTTTGTGGAACATGTTTATAAAGTATATCTAATAATGCATTTGGATGCATGGATACATGTAAATATTTGTGAAATCTGAATATACATTATAGCCTTTTAGGAATTGTCATATGTGCTTTTAGGAATCTGTAAGAAACAAGATTTAGAAAAGACGTTTTGAAAATAACTCTTTGCATTTGACAGATATTAAAAGAACATTAATGATTGAAACAAAAGAATGATACATTATTGTTTTTTGACCAAGTGTATTAAGAATATCCAACAATGCATTTGAATGCATGGATATATGTAAATATTTATGAAAGTTGATTATACATTTTAGCCTCCAAGAAACTGTGTTATGTGCTCTTAGTTATCTGCAATAAATAGAATATAGGAAAAAACGTTTTCAAAGGAAGTCCTGATTACAACTCTATGTTGTCATAGTTATTTTCAAAGCCCTTAGTGTTTAATTGCATAACCTTGATATTTTTTTCAATTTTTCCTTTGGTATGGTGTGAATTTTGTTCTAATGGATGAAGGTATATTTGAGGTATAGATAGATAAAGATATGTAAGGGTGCTAAAGAAGTATGAGTGATGTAAGTGCAACAAAGAGAAGGAATTGAGAGAATCATGTAATGAAAATAAGGTATATGAATGCCTTATGGAAAGTATTAGATATGGGAAGGAACAATATGTGAAATTGTATGTGAGAATGAATGGAATGTAAATTATATGAATTTTCATCTTTGAGTTATATGCTTAAAATTAAATGCAAGATATAAAAATTTGAATGAGTGAGCTGGATTGAGAAAAAAAAGGAATGCAAGACATTGGTGTGATGCAAGAGAAGCATATAAATGTATTTTGAAATGTATTTGATTTGAGAAGAAATAATGTGCATGGGTGGAAATGGAAATGAGTGGATTCGATAGGGTATGAAGTGAACTTTTGTTCCAAGAAAGGGTGGAAGAATGTCTATTTTGTTATTGGTTATGATTTTTAAAATCATCATAGGGCTGAGTGTCTCAATAGAAATACAAAAGAAAGACTGGTGTCTCATTTCTCACTCACCTTTGGACTAAACAAAGTTCCAAGATCCTTGAGCTTCCTTGAAATGTGACAAGAGATGAATAGATATAAAAATATAATGATATTTAAGGATGCAAGAGTGAAAAGAGAAACACCAATAAACATTAGTGCCTTTATATGGGTGCATGTCTACATTTATAGTAACAAATTTCCTTTTTGACCTTATCGAGGAAGCAAAAAATGTATTATTATTTTGTTTGAAGTATTGAATGCAAATAATCTTAAACATTTGTAACAATGCTTGAGGTATATGAATGCCTTATGGAAAGTATTAGATATGGGAAGGAACAATATGTGAAATTGGATGTGAGAATGAATGGAATATAAATTATATGAATTTTTCATCTTTGAGTTATACACTTAAAATTAAATGCAAGATATAAAAATTTGAATGAGTGAGCTATATTGAGAAAAAAAAGGAATGCAAGACATTGGTGTGATGCAAGAGAAGCATATAAATGTATTTTGAAATGTATTTGATTTGAGAAGAAATGATGTGCATGGGTGGAAATGGAAATGAGTGGATTCAATAGGGTATGAAGTGAACTTTTGTTCGAAGAAAGGGTGGAAGAATGTCTATTTTGTTATTGCTTATGCTTTTTAAAATCATCATAGGGCTGAGTGTCTCAATACAAATACAAAAGAAAGACTGGTGTATCATTTCTCACTCTCCTTTGGACTAAACAAAGTTCCAAGATCCTTGAGCTTCCTTGAAATGTGACAAGAGATGAATAGATATAAAAAATATAATGATATTTAAGGATGCAAGAGTGAAAAGAGAAACACCAATAAACATTAGAACCTTTACATGGGTGCATGTCTACATTTACAGTAACAAATTTCCTTTTTTACCTTATCGAGGAAGAAAAAAATGTATTATTATTTTGTTTGAAGTATTGAATGCAAATAATCTTAAACATTTGTAACAATGCTTGAGGTATGCATGTATACATGTATCCATGTGCACACAATGCAAAGAGTGAAAAGAATACTTGACATGTGAATGAGAAATTTGAATGGAAAACAGTAAAATGAAGTAGAAATACAAATATGTGAAAGCATAGTGATGCTCAAGTACCATTTGTAGTAGCAAGTGAAAGGAAAACAGGGAAAACAAATTATATACCAGCAAAGCATATATCGAAGGAATGCATAAATATATAATTTGGTACACAAAGAACTATCTATAAATGCATGTGTGCATAAAGCGAGAAAATTCCAGGGAGAATTTTCATTTGAAACATATACAATATTGTTTTTTGAACAATTGTATAAAGGATACCTAATGATGCATATGAATGCATGGAAACATGTAAATATTTGTTATATCTGATTACACATGATAGGCTTGAAGAAACTATTATACGTGCTTTTAGGGATCTGTAATAAACAAGGTTTAGAAAAGACATTATGAAAATAACTCTTGAATACAACTATATGTTATGAGTGTCATTTTTGATGCCCTCAGTGTTTATTTGCATAACCTTGATATTTTCTTCATCTTTTTTCTTTGTTTGGTATGGTGTGGATTTTGTTGTGATGGATGAAGGTATATTTGAGATGTAGATAGATAAAGATATGTGAATGTTAAAAAGAAGAATGAGTTATGCGAGTGGAACAAAGGGAGTGAATTGAGAAAAGGGTGAGATGCAAATAAGGTGTATGAATAAGTTATGAAAAGTATTTGACATGGGAGGCAAGGATATGGGATGGTGGATATGAGAATGAATGCGAATGTAAATGGTATGAATTTATCATTTGCAAGTTATATGCTTACAATTAAATGCAAGAAATGAAAATTTCAAATGAGAGAGCTGGATTTAGTGAAAAAAGGAACACAACACATTGGTATGAGGCAACACAAGCAAATAACTGGATTTTGAAATGTATTTGATATGAGAAGAAAGGACATGCAAGGGTGGAAATGGAAATAGATGGAATCAATAGGGTATGAAGTGATTATTTCTTGCAGCAAGGGGTGGAAGAATGTCTAGTTTGGTATTGGTTATGCTTTTAAAAATCATCATAGGGTTGAGTCCGTCAATATAAACACAGAAAAAAGACCCATGTTGCATTTCTCACTCTCCTTCATACTGAACAAGGTACTGAGATGCTTGAGCTTCCTCGAAATGCAATAATAGAAAATTGGATATAAAAATATAATGATATTTATGGATAGAAGAGTCAAAACAAAGGACAAAGTGGAAGTTCTTATGCATATACTATGGAAAAAATAAATATGGAAGAACATAAAATAGAGAACATGTAAATGGTGATGGAGTGGAGAACATTAAATACATGGAGACAGAAATACTTAGAGCTAATCATAGATATATGCATGGATGCATCAACAGACACATGTATACATGGATGTATGCATATTTGGATATAGGTACAAATGCATATGTTACATGGAAAGATGTATTCATATAAATATGCAAATATGGATGAAGGCATATATGCATATATGCATGTATGGACAATATGCATAAATGTATGGCAACATATAACTTTTAATTTTGTTTTATTGGAAAACTAGCACTATTCTGATAAATCAATATTGGAAAATTAGCATTTAGCTATTTCTATTTATCTGAATAGCTTTATAAATTATTGTTGTTATTGAAAATCAGTGAAAAGCAATCGCATAGATTGATTAAATAAATTCAGGCAAAGGCATAGTTTATAAAACTGGCGAGTAGAGATACATAATCCTTGAATGCAAATTAAATGCATTGAAATATCAGGAAAATGCGATCGCATATATGCATAAATCAATGTATACATGCACCCATAGATACAATCATACATATATAGACAGATGCATGTAGAGATGGCAAGATATGCATAAATCATTGTATGCATGGCTGCATCTATGGATACATAGATACATGATGAAATGGAGAAAAAGTCACATTTATATATGCATTTACTTTGGGAGTTTGATTGTGAATCCATATGCATATTTTGATTAAAACTAGTGGCTGAAGGTACATAGTTCAATCAGACAAAATTAATGCATTGAATCTGACCAAAGGGGAGACTGTTTGTATTGCTAAGTAGTCTTTGAATATATAACAATTAAAAGAGATAAGCAAGTATAAGTATCCTTAGGGACATTCCACATTTTGACCTTTCAATCAAAGTCAATTAAAAAAGTAGCAGTGAAACCTACAGAAACTTCAAGGACTATGCCGATAGAAAACCATATTTTGAACAATGGCTAAACAATCTGTTGAAATTGCTCTAGAAACTTTGAAGCAAATGCATTTTTGCTTCTGTTTATTTTCATTGTACATTTTAAATGAAAGTCGGGTTTTGCATTGTTACAATGTATTTGTATACTTTGGTTATAAAATCATAGTTTAGATCATTTTAAGTGTTATCCATTCGAATCTTTTGTTGAAATACGAAGGATTCATCTGAGTCTTGGAGGCAATGCACAACTGTCCTATAGAGAGAGCTTTGGAACCAATGAGCTGTCATATATACATGGGTGCAAGAGTCCATAGATGCATATATACATGTATCCATGCAAGTTATTGATAAATGCATATAGACATGGATGTGTGTATGCAATTCATAGGCGCATATATACATAAATCAAGGTATACATGTACCCATAGATACAGCCATACATATATAGACAGATGCATAAAGAGATAACAAGATATATGCACAAATCGATATATGCATGATTGCACCTATGGATACATAGATACATTAGGAAATGAAGAAAAAGACACATTTATATATGCATTTATTTTGAGAGTTTGATTCTGAATCCATATGCATACTTCAATTAAAACCAGTGGCTGAAAGTACACAAATCATTCATACAAAATTAATGCATTGAATTGCAT
>VDFB02323533.1:0-189671 GCA_007258455.2 Sequoia sempervirens
ATGGATTTCAACACATATACCATTCAAACCAACACAATCATTGGTCGAGGTATAATGAATTATAAGGATTGATATGGATTGGTAGAGAATTTAATGGTTTGGAATCTTTATGGGCTAATATTAGTCTTAATAGTTAATAAATTATGAGTTTAGATGGATTCTTGAATAGATTAGGATTTAAAGGTCTAAAGTGGAGCTTAATAGATGATAAATTACAAGTTTAGATGGAGGATTAATAGTTTAATATTTAAAAGGTTTCCTTTATTTAGATGCTCATGGTTAGGTGGAAGCTTGGATCCTCATGGCACCCAATTTTTTTTTGTTTCACTTTGTACCTTCACCATATTTTTTCAATTTTATAACCAATCTAATACATGTAATGGGTGGTCTTTTATGAAATTTCTTAGCATTGTTGTATAGAGCATGAAAAATCAGGCCCAGTTGTTTTTTAAAGTTCTAAAAAATTCACTAAGGGTTGAAATTTATGATTTTACATATTTTATCCTTCCATCTAGATGGACTAAAATTTCCCACATGGTGTAGTTCAATTAGGTTTTCCCATTAAATGTAATAAATATGAAAAAATGGCCAAGTTTTGATCTTGTAGGAATCTATCATTCATCTGAATATCCCCTTTGGCCTTGCTTTTGTCTGGTTCAGTTCAATTTTTCTTCTTTGTGGAAATGTTGTGCCCATCTAGTTTTGTAGGCTTTTCCATGTGAAATTTCTCACTCTAGTTCCCAATGAATCATCTACATACCCACTTACCGATGAATTTCCTACCTATATATTTAACTTCAAAATTGGCTATGTTATGTGATTGGTGAATCCCATCTTATCGCACTCACTCCTAATGATGTCATCTTCCCCTTGAAGAATATTGTTCTAAGTGAAATTATTCCAAATTCATTTATTTGGTTCACTTCGCTTTCCTCGTATAATTCGTTTTACAAAATTTTCCCATCCATCTAAAGTTTCATTTCCAAAGTTCTTCATTTGGTTCATATGCCTTTCTTCGCATACATGTTTCATCCCATTTTCCTACATCCATATCTTGATAATGTCATGATGGCATTATTTTACCTTGCTTACATCATCATGACATCATCTCGTCCAAAGCTGCATAGTTTTCTAATGACATAATGTTGGTACCATGTTGATGTCACTCTTGCTAATGTTTTTGAAAGAGGAAAAAATGGGTTTTACAGGGACCCGAAACCACAAAGTTTACAAAAAAAAGATAAGATTGTCCAAGTCACCATTAATAGAAAGGCTGTAAAGAAAACAACAAAATGGCAAAGCCACAACCATCAAAAAAGCTAGCAAGGGCCACATAAAAGACCCAAAAAGACTAGACAAAATGCCAACAACAACTAAACTTGGGATTTTAATGTTTCTGCAGTCTTAGCTTCCAAGTCATTCATTTCTTGAACCCCCCTCTTTAATATCTGGACCATCTAGGTAGTAGGAGGCACTTTCCTCTTAAGGTTGGCTCAGGTCCTTTTTGATATACCTTGGTCCTCGTTCTTGCTTTTATCCTTGTCCTCTTCTAGATCAACAACCAACGAGCCTTGTTGCGACTTCTCCAATTTTTCAGACATTGCATTGATGATTATGGCATTGTGCCTAGCCATTTTATGGTTTTTTCCACAACAGTTTTCATGTTATTTTTTATTTTGACAATCTCAGCTTCCAGAGTCTTGTACTTGTCCTCAATGTCATCTTCTCCCGTTCCAATATTGTTCTTTTTCCATTTTCCTTCTTCATTGTTAAGAGTGGACAACTTCAATTCCAGTTCCTCCAGCTTTCTATTAAGAACCCTATTTCTATAATTAAGATCATTAATTTTTTGATAGGCCCTTTTCAAAACCTTGAAAGTGTCACCAATGCCACTTCTGGAAAAGGAAAGAATATCTCCAGACTGAGCCTGGTCTAAAATGAGGTTAACATCATTTGGATTGGGGGAGCTAGGAAATCTGGTATCATCAGCTCTGAAAGAGGCAGGAGGGGTAGACACAAAGTTTCTGCTAGTTTTAGGGTTCTCATTTTTGTCCTCCAGAGAGTCCGTAGAGTAGGAAACCAACTTATTAGCAGGGGAGCCTTTGAAAGTGGGATTCTTTAAGGGAACCAAGCAGTTAGGGTAGATCTCAGGGTTAGCTTTATCAAGCTGGGGTTTACTAAGCTAGGTTTTCTTACCAGACAGCACAGGGGGCAGGTGGACTTCAACAATTCTCTCCTAGTTAGGTTGATTCTTTGACCCACCACTATCCATTTCATAGTCCTCAGATGCCATGGAGGGAACCGGTTTGGATAAAGCCGACATGCTTCGATAGTGTTCATATATTAACCTAATAAGACCAGGATGAAGAATAGGGTATCTCCTAGGATTTTTCTTGTGGTCCTCAAGACTATTACTCAACGAACATAATAGATAATAAGGTAGAGAAATTTGTACCTTATGGTAGAAGTGGTTAAGGATAGCAAAATGATGACCATAAACTCTGGTGAATCTCCCGTCCAGAGTAATATAATCCATTATGACATGAAGCACCTTTCTCCATAATGCCTTGATGGTGTCAATTTCAAAGTAGTTGTTGGAAATTTTGACCAGTTTCAATCTCTCTTTTTCCTTCTTAGGGAATTTAATTACCGCCTCGTCAAAAAACCTTTTGTCGCAATAAAACTTCACACCCTCAGTGGAAATTCCAGTCACCTCTCCTATAATTTTCTCGTCTAGCTTCACCTTTCTCTCAAAGAGGATTATTTCTCCATTGTTCTAGTTCTTCTCAAAATATTCCATAGCCATAGTATCAGGCCCGTGAAGTTTTTCCAGAAATGGAACCAAACCACCTCTCACAACCTATTTCTAGACCTTATCATTCCTCGCGTGCACCTTGTAGCTATTTGGCTCAACTCTTTTCTTGTCCCCCCCATTTTTGTTTGCACTTCACTACAGACTCTACCAGCGCTGAAACCCTATTGCAATTTTACACAACCATTCGAGTGAACCCATAAAGTGTGCCACTTTTTCTTCCCAGCTAAGTAATATGACACGACCCCATCAAATCTCTTGATTTTGATGTACTTAGCCCTTTTCCTTTTAATCATTAAATATATTTTCCTTTTTCCCATGTGTAACATCATAATCTAATAAGGCCCCGACTTCAGCTCCCAAATCCCTAAAATTCTGCCACTTGTTCAATCCTTGTCTCTTAACCCCCCTCATTCACAAAGTAGTATGCCACGTTGTTAGCTTCCCTGTAGACGTGTGAAACTTTAACTTTATCAAACTTGTCTAGAATATATTTTGCTTCATCAATCCAATTCTTTATAGTCCAGGAGAGGTGGTCCTACCTAGGAGACAATCAATGGTGCTTTTAGAGTCCCCTTCAAGCCATAAGTATTTATTATTCAAATTATGAGCTAACTTTAAAACTTGAAAAGCTCCTATAGCCTCCGCCACATGGTTGGTTTGATGACCTAGGGAAATGGAAATAGCCACCATAAAGTTACCATTTGAGTCCCTTAACACACCTCCACTTCTGGCCATCCCCAGATTTCCCTTCGCAGCGCCATCAAAGTTGGCCTTAGACTAGCCATTTGGAGGAAATGTCTAGCACACACCGTCCCTGCTTTTCTTAGCTGGCTTGGATGCCATAGAAACATCCATTTTAATATTCCGATCCTTCACTATCATTAAATCATAGGGAGTACACACCATGGCTTCAAGGTTAAATCAACAAGACTTTCAATTTGAATTAGAATTATTTTAGATGTATTATGAATTTGGAAGTTCAATTTAATGTCCCTACATGAATTATTTAGTGTCTTGAATTACACAAGCCTTAGTTCTACAATTTTTTAGGGGTATATAGATGTTGCAAACATTTTGAGGAAAACTAAAAAGGTCCTAATTTTGATGGGTTTTCTTCATTCCCTCTTCAATCTTATATTTTTTGTAAGTGCCAAAAAAGATCAATGTGAATGTGGATGTTCTACTTGTTCCTAATGTGTTTCCAAAACCTACGAAAGGTAAAGGCCAATATCAAGACATAGTGAAGAAGGGGATTTTTTGTGGGAATATCCATATGGACTAGATGTTTGACCAAAAAGGTGATTTCACTTTCTATTGGGGTTATTGTGTGAACTTGATGGATTTTGATATCCTACATGTGGTTTTTTGTGTAGATTTGTAGGTCACCTGGACCTTGCAGTCCAATGGCAATGGTATCTAGATATATCTTGTAAGGGCCCAATATTTTTCTAGAGGAATTGGGCTAGTTTTTCTAACAGATTTTGATGGACCTCTTTTTTGTGCCTAACTCTCATGTTTCATCTTGATTCTAGAGGATGTCAATTTCTTGCATTTTGTAGGGGATCATATTTTTTCAACAGGTAAAATTGAAGAGCACTCAAATATCACCATTAACACTTAACCACCAATGTAACTTCCCACACTTGGATTCGAGAACATTCCTTTATAAGCCTTATTTCATTTTGGTGTGGATCCAAGGGAAACTTTGGTGCCTATACCTTATTTATTATCTACAAAACCTATTTCTATCTCACAACACTTCTAGGATGTGATTCTTGGAAATTTTGTGGTCAATTTCTCCTTTTTCTTGCAATAAAACACACAAATCATCAATTCAAATTTATGGTGAATGTTCTTCCACACCTCCTATCAATAATATTGGATTTATAGTAGACATTTAGCTGATGTGCATTGGTGGAGGTTGTTTCTAGTGTTTCTCATATGGAGTGACCCTTTGACATTCTACAGACTTTTTGGCCAAGGGTATAACTACCTTGAGAACTATTTCTCAATGGGATTAGAGAGAGGATAATATTTTTATGGAGAGAATTAGTTATAGAGCCAATAGAAGAGAGATATTCATAAGAAACCCCAGGGTTTCAACTTTTAGTTCTAGGTACAACTATTTAAACATTGTAATGATCCAAGTTCATCTCAAAATTTATGATAACAATTGTAACATTCATAGATTGACTAATTAATGGAAGAATCAACCTTCATTAAGTGTCTCCATATGTATGGTATGCATTTTTGGATGTGCATTGTTTACTTGGATAGCTAAACAATTGTAAAATCCCTATAAATCCTTTATAACTTGGTATCTTTATAGCATAATAAAAGAAATATGTCGGTACGCTTCTGGATTACTAAGTAGAATAATGTATGTGGTTTATTTAAATGTATGTGTAGAGTCCATCTTGCTTATGCATTCTAGAAAGGTTAGTATTTTTTGTGTATTTATTAGTGCATCATCTTGGTTTTAATTATTACATGTTTCGTATTAACACAAAGACTCTATTTCCCAACTAGATGAAGGAACCAGTATATTATTGTATTTTTCTCCCCACCATCCTCAACACATCAAAATTCATCAACTTGAACATATTTTAGTTTCATTAGTTTGTGTGTGTTCTATTGGAATTTTTAAATGTCTAGATAACATTTAAGGGGTTATCAAAGGAAATACTCTTAGACATCCATATGGAATAATATATGTTGATGGGGTTCTTATACTTACATATTCAAAATAGCACATAGGTATATTGTGACACCAGTATTAGGATACATTATGCCATGGGTATAGTTTGATGTAAGGAAGTGTTTAGTTTTTCAATAATCAACCTAGTAAATTTGGGAAACCCATAGTCTTGCATAGCCAAAAGTGAAGGAGGTCTTATCCACATCAATAATTGGTCCTTAGCTAACCAACCTAAAGATATGTTTGTGGCGATCTTCCTAGGTTTAACACCCTTGGCACTTGGGAGATTATCAAACTGTATGGATTTGAGACCTACATCTCAAATCTCCAACAATCCTATTCCTATAAGGTATCTAACCATGAATTATTTCATTCCCTTACTTAGGATGGCTAACTTTCTAGATATATTTTTTCTAGGGAGCTCATTAGTATATTTTTCTTGATCAAGAAGGCTATCATCATCATCGTCGTCATCATCACATTTAATAGGAGTTATTCTATGATGTTATTTTTGTTAGAATTTTTTTTTTATAACTTTGGATCAAGTTTTAGTCTATATTTTTTCACTTTGAACCAAAAAATATAGTCTAAAACTAGTAGAAATTAATCTTGTGAGTGTATCAATCCCCATAAAATTACATACATATCACATTTGAGGAGTGGGTAGCCTCAACCCTTATTTAGGATGTTAGGTTGTTGGGAAAAAATATTCACTCACAAACTAGCACATCATAGGACTACAAGTGCATTCCAATTACTTACTACCATCACTTCCTAGAGGTACAATATGAGTAACTACTTGGGGAGATCCATGCCTATTGCACTATAAGAAATTACTATTTAAGGGTATTAAATTAGGATTTACAAGGTTAACTATAAGGATATACTTGAAATACCATAGGTGTAAGTGAGGCTTGATTCTATGAAAATTAATGAAAATAAATCAATTATATATGAGGCTTTAGCGAAAAACATTCATTTTCTTAAGGTATAAAGTTATTTTTCCTTAATGCAAAATGATCTAGATTTTCCCATCTAAGAGATATGTCTTTTGATTCACCCCTCACTATTTATACCCCATCATAATGTTAATGTTGAGGTCATCCCCTTGGCAATTAAATCCTAGGTAGCCCCCCTAAAATAAAACATAATAAAATGATTTTAATTCTCAAGGTTGTATTATGACATGAGAGAAGAGAATATGCATGAGATCCCTTGGGATGAAAATAATAAAATAGATCAAATTTGTGCTTACAATCTCTAAGATCACCCAAAAGAATCGAGATAGAACTTACAAAATAGTAGGATCCCAAAGACTCAACGAACAAAGTTAATTCCCTTTAAGAAATAAGTGTACAACTAGATTAGTGGAACTTTTTTTATATGTGGTAATACACATAATGAATAATTAGTTTTCATTAAAATATTTCATAAATGATGTTACAATCACGAGGTGCTATTGGTTGATTTTTTTGTCTTTTCAGTGAAAGAATAATGGCATATAAAGTCCTATAAATTATAATAAACCATAAAGAACATTAATAAATTATGTGTTAAAATAATAAAATAGATATCACCATGATGTTCCTTATGACTTTTTGACAATTTTTTTTTAAAAATGTTGGCATAAAAAGATTTTCTTTCGAAAATATATAAGCGTTTGAAGTTCTAAAATAAAGAGATAGGTTAAAAGGAATATACCTAAAATTTGGGCTAAAATATAGAAAAAAAGGTGTATTCATAAAAAAGTGCTATGAGATAGCTTTCCAATGCTTATAAATACTTAAAAATTTGATAAAATATGCAAAGGTTATAATTTTTTTTTTTAAATTACCTATTTGAAAATAAATAGAGGAGGGGTCCACTAATTAGGTATAACTAAACATATGCAAAATTTCAAGAAAACTTGAAAGGCTAAATAGATATAAATTTGAAAGGATAAATAGGTGTAAATTTAAAAGGTTAAATAAGAGAAAATTTGAAAGCCTAAATAGGTGTAAATTTAAAAGGCTAAATATGTGAAAAATATAAAAGAATAAACATGGATAAATTTTAAAGGAAAATAGCCACAAGTTTTGATATGCTAAATAGGGGCAAAAGACATACATTTTTGAAGGCTAAACAGGTGCATGTTTTGAAATGTTAAACAAGGAAATTTTAGTTATTAGTTTAGTGATATGAATAGCTTAGCTGAAATTATTTTGGTTATACACAAGGGATTTTCAAAAATAATAGTTACAACCAATAAAAAATTAATTAAATCAATATTAAATAATATTCTCATCAATATTCACTATAATACACATCTTTCTTCAAAAGGACTTAGAAAAATACATTTTTTCAAGTCAAATTATGTTGATCATACACATGCATATTATGGTCCTACGAAAGTGACTTTTAAAAAGTGATTTTTTATAGAATCCTATACAAAATTATTTTTTGTCATCTGAGTATTAGAATAAATTACATATTTGAAAAGTGGACTCAAAATCCTACATATCATATTATTGAACTTTTTAAAGATTCTATGTGTAAACTGTGCTTCAAATTTTTTTGTCTAATTGTGACAAACTTTGATTTTTCAAGAAAAAGTGAACCCAATTTATTGCACTTACCCTCATATTGTGTTTGAACAATTATATTTGATTGGTCTTTTGCATTTTGGAGGTCTACTTGAAAAAGAAGAGTTCAAACAAATATTTGGTGTCTATCTAACACAAACCAATTGATTGCTTCAAAAATGGATTTAGAAGAACAGATTAAATACCATATGAAGATGACAAAGATGAATCCTAAAAAATATAAAAAACAAGATCATTTGATTGAGTAAATTACAATATTATATTTCTAATCTAAATTTAGATGAGTATCTCAATGATCATGATTTATTGATTTGTGACTATCATCTAATATCAATTTTCTAATAATAATAGATTTATAGACTATATACTATATCCAAAATAATTTTATATTGATTAAATATTTAAAAAAATGGCATACTATCTATTCCATAACATAGATGTCCATAAGTAAATTCTTGAAAACATCAAAAAGATTAAACATTATTTCTTATGCCTGTTCAAATCATTATAAAATGTATCCATCCATTCAATGACTACAAACTGTTTGACCACTGACCTACGATGGTTTTATTTATAACCTTCATGTCGTGGTTCATAAGTATAATTTTTTCCCTCAATCATTCGTTGTATTAGTTTTTTTTCTCAGCGTGCATTTATGGAGGCTTTCCATTATGTTTTATGTTTGGTCGTTCTATTATATATCTTAAGCACATTGTTTATTTTCGTCTATGGACTGGTTGCTGGTTTCTGTAAGTCTGTAGATTGTTCATCTCCTTATCAATCACAAATCTCTTGAGTTTATCCGGTGGGAAAGTATCCTATGACATGAATGATCCTGGTTGAAATGACTGGAATGGGACCATTTTTGAAAATAAAGACAAGGTAACGTGCAAGCTTTTAATGCACTTCTGTATATAATCTGTCATGGGACCACCTAATACTTTATAGCAAATCATACATCTACCGCAGGTGTCAATGATGAAAAGAATAAATCTGGGCCTTAAATTAAAAGTAGAATGGAACATATCAACTAGTGAAATCAAGTGGTTACGAAGATATATGTCTAAATTTTTTTTGTACTTTTGATGATTCATAGAATCTAATATAATTTTTTATTTCAAAAGTAGAGTGTCTATTATTGATTATGATTGAAGCTTAATGGATTGTGAAATAATATGTACAAATAGTTAAATAAAGTGGTGATAGTGAAAACATATGTCTAAATATGGTTACTTTTGTAGGTCAGAAAATAATATTGTATACATTTTTGTAGATTTATAGATCTAAAGTACCTTTTGATTCCAATAATAAAGTGTGTTACTCACTAAATATGATTAAGACAATTTAATGGGTCAAGAAATAATATGCACATGTGAAGAAAATGTAAAATATGTGGCACATTTTGATTGGCATACACACATGTGGATGCATAAGTGCCCACACATATATGTATAGATAACTGTTAATTATTAAGTATCAAAGAAAATAATGAATATGATTAATATACCATTGTTATAATATATTAGTAGTATTCAAGTTATAATTATCTAAACACAATTAAAATGGAAATAGAAGACTAGTTAGTATTAATTATTGGTTGGAACAATAGTAAAGAAGTATGAATTTTTTAGATGAAAAGAGTAAATAAATTTTAGAACTTAAACTATAATTATTAGTAAATTTTATAATAATATTTCTATAGACAATAATACTAAGAGAGAAAGAACTTCAAAGTGAAAGATTAATATCTAAGAAAATATGCATAACATAAGTTGACATAATAGATATTAATTAAGAGAATAGAACTGGTCAACAATTAAATAGACACTAAATATAATATTTTAAATAATATTACAACTATAGACACAGAGGTAGAGAAGTAAATATAGTTGAGATTGAGAAAAAATTAACACTTAGTGAGGATAAAAGCAACAAAGTTACTATAGTAAAATAAACAAATAAAGGATAAAGACCATGATCTATAATTACATAAAATTAGAATCTTTGTAATACCCCTCCGTGTCGGTTGTTTTGGACTTGTGAGTGTGTGTTTCATTGGTTACTGAGTTATTTGATTGTGTGGAAAATATAATATGTTAGTAATCATGTTTAAATAATTAATTAGATCATAAATGAAATTGCAAGGTTATTTAAAATATAATTAGGAATTAAAATAATAATCAATTAAATCAAATCAAATGATTTAGAACAAATGATCAATCAAACTAATTCGTTAAAAATAAAAGTGATATTATTAGATAAATTGATTTAAATTGTTATGAACAAGTAATCTTGAAAAGATAATTATTATAATAAGAAATTTAATGGATACTTATTTAGAATCTTGCAAATGGTTGATTTTAATTATTCTAATGTGGAAGTAATTAACAAACAGTGTATTGTGAAGATAATGAATATATATTCAAATAGAAGTTCATTTTTGAGGATTTAAATTTATTTAATTTTTTATCAAATGCATGATAAAAGAAAATGAAATGTAATTCTTGAAAAGGAAACAAAAGGAATTAAAGGGATTAAATATTAGTTGGATTTATTTCTTGAGTTGTGACTTTTGGTTTTCACTGGAGAATATGAAGAATAAACAAATATAAAGCTCCATCTTTTTTTGGATTTGAAGGTAATTAAATTTCATTTTTGGAGATGTGACCTCTGGTATTCACGGGAAGAGGAAATTGAAGGGATTCATGGGAATGGATTTTAAGAGGGGGTTTCTTTGTTTGAGGGGATGGCTTTTGGAATGCTGGAGAAATTTCTTTTCCAATCAATTTTCTGTCCTTAGTTCTTTTCGGTTTGTGGAGAAATTGGTGAAGAGGAAGGAGGATTCAGATCAGTTGCTGGAAGATTTGCAACAAAAGAAATTGATACAGCAAAAGGATCAAAGCTTCTTCAATCTTCTGCAAGTGAAGGACGCCAGGTTCCTTCTTTTAATTTATTTACCCTCTGTTAAAATAGGGATTTGTGCTTGTGAATGAAATTTGTATTTAAGATTGAAAATTAGGAAGAAAATTTACTGGGGTTACAGTTTAATCAAAGGAAATTGGGGATTGTTATTAGATTGATGAAATTTCTAGGGTTTCTGGGTTGTGGCTGGTTATTTTAAAAGAGGGGTTTTAATTGAAATCTGGGAATTAAACAACATGTTGTTATTTCATTTTGTTTTAAAAAATTTTGTTATTGTTTTGAAAAACAATTACCTCTCCTCGAATTTCTGGTTCATATATATATTTATTTCCTTAGAAAACTTTTTATTTCAATCATGCACAGTGAATTTCATGTGAACAGTAAATTCTCTGTTACTGTAATATTCGAACCTCTGAAAATATATACATACATATATTTATATATATATATATTAGATATATATATATATATTAGATATATATATATATATATATATATATTAGATATATATATATATATATACATATATATATATTAGATATATATATATATATATATTGTTAATCTAATGAAATTTGAATGGAAATTTGAACAAAACCCACGTGACTGCTCATACTTCCATTTAATTTTGATTTTATTCATATATATAAGTTGTTGTGGGGACTTGCTCGCTCGCACTCCACCATTAATCGCTTTGGCCGCTAGCATTCCGGCATTTGTTGCAGTCAGGGACAAATACAGACTATCCACGCAAGTGGACTCACGCGGTGCAAAATTCATAATCTTCCAATTCACGGGCTGTGGGTCCGGGTCTTCTATGCTAATGTGTTTGGGATTTAAACTCTACAAATTTAATGTTTAAATATACCGTTTCTTTATTTGATGTGGTGGATTAAATATATTAATTTCATAAGGATTTTATATATATATGTATATATATGTATATATGTATATATATATATTGGTAGATATATATTTATATATATATAGATTAATTTATTTATTCTGGTTGCAGTATTATTTAATTAATTTCACTGTTATTTAAGAGGAATATATATATATATATATACTGTTTCATTTCTGTTTAATAGATATTCTGTTAATTTAACTGTTAGTAAACAAATGTATAAATATATTCTGTTCTGATTAAAATTATATTTTCTGTAATTTATCTGTTATCTAGAAAATAGATATTCACATTTAGATTCTGTTTCTTTTCTATTTAAAAAAAAAATAAAGCAGAAATTTTTACAATGAAAATATTAGTAAAATAGAAAGAAATATGTCTTATGGATTTTTTAAATTATAACTTTGAGTGGATATTGTTTACGAAAGTAAAACAACATTGTTTATTTAATTCTTGTTTAAATGTGAATATTTTTGGGAATAGAATTTATTATGGGATTAAATAAGTTGTTCTTTTTATATTTCATCTTGTAGTATTGTTGGATTCGTAGAACAGGTCTTTTCTCTTTTTACATTCCCTCCTCGAAAAGAATTAAAATATATAGATTTGTAGTGGTTTTAAAAGGTATTTATGTGTGTAGATTTATTCAGATAGATTTGAGATTTTTAAGGTAGTAAGTTTTAATATGTGGTTTAAGAATTTAGAATATTGTTATTATGGTCATTTTAAAGTATAGACAATTGGTCTTAAATGGTTTTCACAATTAATTTAAATATTGGAAGTGAATGTTAAGTTAGTATGGTGAAAGAGGAAATTTAAATGTATGGGTATGATTAGAGATTGATTAGGATATTCTCGAATTGGATAGTTTATTTGTGAAATGGGATTTTTAATCTTTTGGAAATTGACTTCCTTTATATTTATTTAATGGTTGATTTGTAAGTTCTCTTGATGAATAAGTCTTTTAGAGTACTTGTAATAGTTATCATGAATTGTTTTATTATGGGTAAGTTGTAAAGTTATTTAGTTCTAGTCGCTAATTGATTGGCTATTAAATATTGTTCTTGTTTGAATTTTTTGGTTGTTGTTTATTATGCGAAAGTTTGGTGGAGTTGTGAGTGATTGAGTATTTAAGGTGTTCTTTAAATTTGGTCCCTTGGATGCCTGGTTGCATGCTTTTACCTCTTTTATTAAAGGATTGTTTTTGGACATTTGCGTATTGGTATGAATGCCGTTGGAGATTAACTTTGATTCAAGGAATCCTTTGTCATTTAAATTTTGTTGCAATGTAATTGGGAATTTGTATTTTGTTGATGAGTTGTGGGAAGTTGATCTTCTTGGATTTCTGATTTATTTTGTATCAAAGTTGTTTATGTGGTTTGGATGGGGTGGTTGATCTTATTTTAATATATTCACTCATTATATTTGAATTGAAATTGATCTGATGGCCTTGCAATTATTGTTGTCATTGCTATGTTGTTTTTATGAAAGTGGTTTGTGTACCATCATAAGGGGGTTCTAGTGAGGAGAAAATTGAGGTCTCCCATGGAATGCCTAGTTGGTGGCTTTTGGTTTTATTAAGTGATTTTGTTTAAAGGTTGATTTTCTTTTGCGTTCCCTATTTGAGGTAACACCATTGTTGATTTGTGGATGGGTCTTGATGAATCTTCCCTTTTTATGGCTTTTCTGAGTTACTCTCTTATTTGAGGAAATTTTATCCTTGTGTTGAATTATTGGAGAAATACTCATGTTGCTTCACTTTACCTTTGTTTATGGGTTTTCATTCTTTTGGCTTCCAGAGGCTTGAGATGATTGATAATTGATATTCTCTCTCTTTATGGGCCCTTGATGTGGCAAGTGTTTTGGTTTCATGATTTTAAAAGGGTTGTACGGAATTTGTTGAGACTTGGAAATTGTATTTATAGCGAGATGGGTAATGCCTCGCATGCTTCTCAGTTGTGATCTAATATTCTTATTTTGATGGTACAACCCTTGGTTTTTTATGTTGTTGGGTCTCTAGGGAGAGTGGCTCCTCGTGGGGGCCGGCGCCCCGTTTAAGGGGAAGAGCTCAGGATAACCCACGAGTGAGTTAGTAAACAAGTGAAAACCTAATAATTAACTTAGGAGGGTTGGGTAGTAATATCATTACAAGATTAATAAAATGGATGCCTCGTCTTCATTAGTGCTTTCGTAGACTAATGGAAGGCTGAGAAGGTCGTGGTTGGCAAGGTCGTGACCTCGTCTCCATGAGAGGTCTACGGCTCCGCATGAGTCACCCTATGGACCGGTGCCTCCAATTGGGAGGAAGAGCATAGGACAGCCATAGATGGGACTGGCGCCTCCAGTTGGGAGGAAGAGCACAGGACAGCCCATGTAGGACTATGCAATGACACTCTCCCCTAGTTGCCCATGTGTTTTAATTTATTGTGTACCTCTGGAAGTGGGTTATGGGAGTTGTTTTAGATTGTTGTTTGAATTGATTTAAATTGATTTATGATTTTTTTTTAATACATCTTTAGTATGTTATGTGGTCTTGTATGATCTCATTTATATTTGATTTATGATCTTGTATCTTATGATACTGTGATATGATGTTATTGTATTGTTTAATTAAAATTTGGAATTGTATCATGTTTATTAATTCAGTTTGATTTGGAAGTATCTTATGATCATCCTTTGGTTACTTGTTTACTGATCATTGCTTTGTTTTATGTGATGGGGTTTACAACTTTAAGTTATTATGTTGACTCTTGGGTGTTGTTGATTATGTCATGGTAATCCTTGAGTTTTATGATACTTTTGTATGGCATTGAGTCTTGTGGTTCCCTTTTTGGATGTTCTTGGTTGAGGTCTCTTTCTTGTTAGCTCCTAGCACGGGGGGTGGGTCTTCGGACTCACATGGTCAGGTGGAACATGCTAAGCACCCCATTGGGTCCCCAGTCGAGGATCGAGAGGTGCGGTTTGGTGCGGTTGCAGCAACTCCAGAGTTTTATCCATATTGGAGCTAGTTTTCATCTGTTTATTTGTATTATGTTATCTTATGTATGGTTTCCATTTATGTTTGGAAACACTCTTGTATCATTGTACCTTTAGAACATTGTACGGTAATGTAATGTTAACTCGGTGTGGTTATTGGCCATGGTAGTTGTTATTCATTGGGTTGAGTTAATTATTTTTATGTTGTATTTATGTACTCAAATGGTTTCTTATCAATGATTATCATGTATATGTTATATTTGTTAATGTTTATTTTGTTATGGATTATATCTTTGGGATTTTATTCTTTATTGTTGTTGTGTGGATCTCAGTCTCGTAATGACTCTTCGTGTACCCCAAGGGATGTATGTGTTAGTGAATCTGCTTAAATGGAATTCATGTCATGACTTAATGTGTAATACATGTATGTTATGTTTACTTTAAAAAAAAAATTGTGCTATAATTATTATGTTTTTTTGTCCTTTGGGGTTCACACGGCGGGGCATTACAACATGGTATCAGAGCCTAGGTTCATACACTGGGCACTATGTGTGCTCACTATGTAACCTTGCGCTTAGACCTGTGAGTCTTGAGTTTCACTTTTCTTTTGTAATAGTTGTGAATTTGAATTTCTTTCGTTTGATGGTGTCGGGTCGATGGTGCAGGAAACTGATGGGAAAGGATAGGACCCTCGGTGTAGTGCGCAATGCACCGATATCCTTCCGGTCGGGGATGCTCTATGGACCCTTGAGTTTTAGTGTGATGTGTTTCTTGGGGATGTGTTTTATGTGTGTGAATATGTCAAGTGTGTGTGTAATTTGCGATTTTGTTGTCCTTGAGTGAGGAATTATGTTTTCTTGAATCTGTGAAGGTATAAAATTTTACCCCTTTTTTTGAAATTGATGTGAATTTTGGTGTTGAATAATGATTAAAGTGGAGTTCTTTGTTGAAAATTATGAGTTTTAATGAAAATGTAAGGTTTTGTGGATAATTATTCTATGATTTTAGCAGAATCTAGTATCTGGAGGGTAAGATGTAACTTGAATTATTGGTACTAATGTGTAATGCTCTATGGTAGCTTTTGATTTATAGGAAGTGGGCTTCGGAAAGCATAATGACGAAGGTAATGTAATCGTAATATGCAGGTATAGATACTTATAATTTCAAGTAGTAATTCATTTTGATATAGTAGATGAATTAGGTTTATGGTTAGTATCCTTATACGAATATTTCCTAACTAATTAGAAGAAAATTGTTTACGAGTTACTAGAATTGTTTTGAATTTTATGTGTGGTTTGGTGGGAGGGACAGTGTGGTATCACTCGCTCACGATTGCCCTACCATGCTGGGATTTCCTCTCATGATGTATTTGTGATATATATGTATTGTGCACAACGTTTTCTTGCATGCAGGATTGCAGGAACTAAGCCTCGATTCCACCTGCATTGTCAGGACAGGACGAGCACCATAAACACCCAATGGGATTGATGTGAAAAATAGGAACTGACAAGAAAGTTTCCCCAACCTAGTTCATCATCTGTCCTTGTGTTTTCCAAATTGGTCTGGTTGCAACCCTGCCACCATTTTTGTTTTGGTATCCTTTCCTTATTTTTTTTGGTTTGTTTAATTTTCGTTGTTTACTTGATGATGTTTAATTGATGTTTTAATTTATGGTGATGATGTGCTTATGATCATTGATATTTGTTGTGTTACCATGTTTATGATTGAGCTCGACTTCCAGGAGTAAGTCGATTTTTAAGGGGGGGAGGATGTAATACCCCTCCGTGTCGGTTGTTTTGGACTTGTGTGTGTGTGTGTGTGTTTCATTGGTTACTGAGTTATTTGATTGTGTGGAAAATTTAATATGTTAGTAATCATGTTTAAATAATTAATTAGATCATAAATGAAATTGCAAGGTTATTTAAAATATAATTAGGAATTAAAATAATAATCAATTAAATCAAATCAAATGATTTAGAACAAATGATCAATCAAACTAATTCGTTAAAAATAAAAGTGATATTATTAGATAAATTGATTTAAATTGTTATGAACAAGTAATCTTGAAAAGATGATTATTATAATAAGAAATTTAATGGATACTTATTGAGAATCTTGCAAATGGTTGATTTTAATTATTCTAATGTGGAAGTAATTAACAAATAGTGTATTGTGAAGATAATGAATATATATATTCAAATAGAAGTTCATTTTTGTGGAGTTAAATTTATTTAGTTTAATCAAAATGCTTGATAAAAGAAAATGAAATATAAATACTTGAAAAGGCAACAAAAGGAATTAAAGGGATTAAATATTATTTGGATTTATTTCTTGAGTTGTGACTTTTGGTTTTCACTGGAGAATATGAAGAATAAACAAATATAAAACTCCATCTTTTGTGGATTTGAATGTAATTAAATTTCATTTTTGGAGAAGTGACTTTTGGTATTCGCGGGAAGAGGAATTGAAAGGATTCCTGGGCATAGAATTTAATAAGGGTTTTTCCTTATTGGAGGGATGGCTTTTGGAATGCTAGAGAAATTTCTTTTCCAATCAATTTTCTGTCCCTAGTTCTTTTCTGTTTGTGGAGAAATTGGTGAAGAGGAAGGAGGATTCGGATCAGTTGTTGGAAGATTTGTAGCAAGGGAAATTGATAATGAAAAAGGATCGAAGCTTCTTCAATCTTCTACAAGCGAAGGACGCCAGGTTCCTTCTTTAATTTATTTACCTCTGTTAAAATAGGGATTTGTGCTTGTGAATTAAATTTGTATTTAAGATTGAAAATTAGTAAGAAAATTTCATCAAGTTGGTAGCTTTTAACTCAAAAAAGGAAATTGGGGATCATGAAGGATTGATGAAATTTCCGCTTCGGGTTGTGGCTGGTTATTTTAAAAGAGGGGTTTTAATTGAAATATGGGAATTAAACAACATGCTGTTATTTCATTTTGTTTTAAAAAAATTTGTTATTGTTTTGAAAAACAATTACCTCTCCTCGAATTTCTGGTTTATATATATATATATATTTCCTTAGAAATCTTTTTACTTCAATCATGCACAGTGAATTTCATGTGAACAGTAATTCTCTGTTATGTAATATTCGAACCTCTGAAAATATATATATACATATATTTATATATATATTAGATATATATATATATATATACATAGCATATATAGATATATATATATATATATATATATATATATATATATATATATATTGTTAATCTAATGTAGTAAATTTGAATGGAAATTGAAATTGTAAAAAACCCATCGACTGCTCATACCATTTAATTTGATTTTATTCATATATGGTGGGGACCTGCTCGCATTCCACCACACCGCTTTTGGCGCATTGCAATTGGCTTGCATCATGGACAGCTTCCACAGACCGCCCATGGCAGCCTTGACCGGCCAGTGGCACCAGATCTGCCTAACGTCAGTGGGTCCGGCTCCTATGCTAATGTGCTGGGATTAAATCCTTACTTTAAATTCCCTTAATTGTGCTTAAATTATAATGTGTTTAATATGCTTATCTTAATATTAATTCCTATGATTTATTTAGATATATGAGAAGCATGTGACATATATATGTATATATATGTATATATAAACATATATGTATATATATATATATATTGTAGATATATATTTATATATATATATATCAAGTTTACTCTCGCTTAATAGATATTCCTATGACTGAACTAGTAAACAAATGTATAAATATATTCTGTTTCTGTTTCTTTTCTGATTAAAATTATATTTTCTGTAATTTAACTGTTATTTAGAAAATAGATATTCACATTTAGATTTTGTTTCTTTTCTGATTAAAAATAAAGCAGAATTTGTTACAATGAAAATAATAGTAAAATAGAAAAAAAAATCTGTCTTATGGATTTGTTAAATTATAATTTTGAGTGGATATTGTTTACGAAAAAAAAACAACATTGTTTATTTAATTCTTGTTTAAATGTGAATATTTTTGGGAATAGAATTTATTATGGGATTAAATAAGTTGTTCTTTTTATATTTCATCTTGTAGTATTGTTGGATTCGTAGAATAGGTCTTTTCTCTTTTTACATTCCCTCCTCGAAAAGAATTAAAATATATAGATTTGTAGTGGTTTTAAAAGGTATTTATGTGTGTAGATTTATTCAGATAGATTTGAGATTTTTAAGGTAGTAAGTTTTAATATGTGGTTTAAGAATTTAGAATATTGTTATTATGGTCATTTTAAAGTATAGACAATTGGTCTTAAATGGTTTTCACAATTAATTTAAATATTGGAAGTGAATGTTAAGTTAGTATGGTGAAAGAGGAAATTTAAATGTATGGGTATGATTAGAGATTGATTAGGATATTCTCGAATTGGATAGTTTATTTGTGAAATGGGATTTTTAATCTTTTGGAAATTGACTTCCTTTATATTTATTTAATGGTTGATTTGTAAGTTCTCTTGATGAATAAGTCTTTTAGAGTACTTGTAATAGTTATCATGAATTGTTTTATTATGGGTAAGTTGTAAAGTTATTTAGTTCTGGTCGCTAATTGATTGGCTATTAAATATTGTTCTTGTTTGAATTTTTTTGGTTGTTGTTTTTTATGCGAATGTTTGGTGGAGTTGTGAGTGATTGAGTATTTAAGGTGTTCTTTAAATTTGGTCCCTTGGATGCCTGGTTGCATGCTTTTACCTCTTTTATTAAGGGATTGTTTTTGGACATTTCCGTATTGGTATGAATGCCGTTGGAGATTAACTTTGATTCAAGGAATCCTTTGTCATTTAAATTTTGTTGCAATGTAATTGGGAATTTGTATTTTGTTGATGAGTTGTGGGAAGTTGATCTTCTTGGATTTCTGATCTATTTTGTATCAAGGTTGTTTATGTGGTTTGGATGGGGTGGTTGATCTTATTTTAATATATTCACTCATTATATTTGAATTGAAATTGATCTAGTGGCCTTGCAATTATTGTTGTCATTGCTATGTTGTTGTTTTTATGAAAGTGGTTTGTGTACCATCATAAGGGGGTTCTAGTGAGGAGAAAATTGAGGTCTCCCATGGAATGCCTAGTTGGTGGCTTTTGGTTTTATTAAGTGATTTTGTTTAAAGGTTGATTTTCTTTTGCGTTCCCTATTTGAGGTAACACCATTGTTTATTTGTGGATGGGTCTTGATGAATCTTCCCTTTTTATGGCTTTTCTGAGTTACTCTCTTATTTGAGGAAATTTTATCCTTGTGTTGGATTTATTGGAGAAATACTCATGTTGCTTCACTTTACCTTCGTTTATGGGTTTTCATTCTTTTGGCTTCTAGAGGCTTGAGATGATTGATAATTGATGTTCTCTCTCTTTATGGGCCCTTGATGTGGCAAGTGTTTTGGTTTCATGATTTTAAAAGGGTTGTACAGAATTTGTTGAGACTTGGAAATTGTATTTATAGTGAGATGGGTAATGCCTCGCATGCTCTCGATTGTGATCTAATATTCTTATTTTGATGGTACAACCCTTGGTTTTTATGTTGTTGGGTTTCTAGGGAGAGTGGCTCCTCGTGGGGGCCGGCGCCCCGTTTAAGGGGAAGGGCTCAGGATAACCCACAAGTGAGTTAGTAAACAAGTGAAAACCTAATAATTAACTTAGGAGGGTTGGGTAGTAATATCATTATAAGATTAATAAAATGGATGCCTCATCTTCATTAGTGCTTTCGCAGACTAATGGAAGGCTGAGAAGGCCGTGGTTGGCAAGGTCGCGACTCCTTGCTCTCAATGAGGCTCCATGGCTCCACATGAGTCACCCTATGGACCTGGGCGCCCAGCTGGGAGTATAATGTGACAGCCATAGATGGGACCGGGCATTTCCGGCCAGTGAAGAGCACGACAGCCCATGTAGGACTATGTGATGACACTTCCCTAGTTGCCCATGTAAGCCACTTTATTGAGTTCCTCTAGAAGTGGGTTATGGGAGTTGTTTTAGATTGTTGTTTGAATTGATTTAAATTGATTTATGATTATTGCTTTAATGCATCTTTAGTATGTTTTGTGGTCTTGTATGATCTCATTTATATTTGATTTACGATCTTGTATCTTATGATACTGTGAGATGATGTTATTGTATTGTTTAATTAAAATTTGGAGTTGTATCATGTTTATTAATTCAGTTTGATTTGGAAGTATCTTATGATCATCCTTTGGTTACTTGTTTACTGATCATTGCTTTGTTTTATGTGATGGGTTTTATGACTTTAAGTTATTATGTTGACTCTTGGGTGTTGTTGATTATGTCATTGTAATCCTTGAGTTTTATGATACTTTTGTATGGCATTGAGTCTTGTGGTTTCCTTTTTGGATGTTCTTGGTTGAGGTCTCTTTCTTGTTAGCTCCTAGCACGGGGGGTGGGTCTTCGGACTCACATGGTCGGGTGGAACGTGCTAAGCACCCCATTGGGTCCCCACCGAGGATCGAGAGGTGTCGGATTGGTATGGTTGTGTCGACCTGCATTTGTATCCATCTTGAGCTAGTTTTCATTTGTTTATTTGTATTATGTTATCTTATGTATGGTTTCCATTTATGTTTGGAAACACTCTTGTATCATTGTACCTTTTGAACACTGTACTGTAATGTAATGTTAACTCGGTGTGGTTATTGGCCATGGCAGTTGTTATTCATTGTGTTGAGCTAATTATTTATATGTTGTATTTATGTACTCAAATGGTTTCTTATCAATGATTATCATGTATATGTTATATTTGTTAATGTTTATTTTGTTATGGATTATATCTTTGGATTTTATTCTTTATTGTTGTTGTGTGGATCTCAGTGTCGTAATGACTCTTCGTGTACCCCAAGGGATGTATGTGTTAGTGAATCTGCTTAAATGGAATTCATGTCATGACTTAATGTGTAATACATGTATGTTATGTTTACTTTAAAAAAAAATTGTGCTGTAATTATTATGTTTTTTTGTCCTTTGGGGTTCACACGGCGGGGCGTTACAATCTTTGGAAGGAGGGTGCATCATATGTAAATCTAGTTGCTTGTGTTGATTGTAATTTTGGTAATTCAAATATTTTTCATTTTTATTGATCTTAACACTACAATTTATGGTTAAACTAAGATAATGGAATGTGTTTCTTTCTTGAGAAAAAATCCAAAGCAACTTTTCAACCTTTCATTGACTTAGGAAAATTAATTAATGGCTAAGTGGGTCCTTTAGCGATCTCGAGATCTATAAAACCTATCAATCATAAAGGGATTAAATGTGAACCACTAATTAAAATTAAAGATTTTGATTATTAAAAAATGAGTTTGAGAAGTGATTGTGAAGATGTGCTAAAATATTGTAACTTATGTGGATTGATGAACTCATATGATGTGCACTTTGATGATCCACAAATCTACAAATATCTTTGAATTCAAAGGCTAGAGTTGTGGATCATCCATCATGATTGCTAATAAAGGACTAATATAATACTTTCAAGTGTAAATGATATAAATTGCATGGCACGTTTGAATAGATTCAAGATGATCAACAAATTTCTTCATTGCTCAAGAAAATATGGATCATGGATTATACAAAAGGTAATGCTACATGTCCTAATTCAATTGGTGGGTAAAATGGGATTAACTTTCTTATCCATAGATCTAACATGACCATTTATTTTAATATTAAATTCTTAATTAATATCAATTGTAATTGCTAATTAATTGGCCAAAAGTGGCATGATGAAATAAAGGCTTGAAAGGGATGCAGTGTAGTGTAATCGATTCCTCTTGGTTGAAGCACAATTATGAATGGATCCACATGGATCCTAGTGTTGAAGATAATGGCATGTCTATTATGTTTATTTAGCAATATTCTTTGCATGTTTGATATGTATTCCAAATTTATTATGGCTATAGATTTCTTAGCTATGTATTGTAATTTGTAGACACTTAAAATTGTTTAAATGCATCACACATTTGTAATTCACCAATTTCCATCACTTTCCTCATTATCTCATAATTTCTCAATTTCAATTAAATATTTTCTAATTATTTGATTAAATTCATTATTTTATACTATTAATTGAATAATTGATATTATTTGATTAATTCATTAAATTTCTCTCTTTTCACATTAATTAAATAATTTTAAATTATTTAATTAAATTCAATTTTATCTTCTCGCATGATTAAATAATTTCAATTCTTTAATTCAATACTAATTTTCTCTCGCACATAATTAAATAATTTCAACTATTTAATTAAATTCTAATTTTTGGCTCACCTCATAATTAAATAATTTTTTTAATAATTATTTAATTACTAATTTTCCTCCAACTTGCACAAACCATATTCCTTTTTCAAAATATATTCCCTCCAAAATATCTCAAACTAATTTCTTTGAAATAAGGGGATATTTTGAGTTAACTAAAGCTCTCAATAATTCTCCACCCTTGATCTCCTCAATCTAATTTGAACCATTGATCTTCATCTTCAATCTCCACCATTGATCAAATATCTACATTTCTATAAAATAAGCCTTCACCTTCATCAAAATAATTCATAATTCTCATGAGAAATTAGAGCACGTTTGAGCACTTGAGCATCATGATTGTGAGTCCATATCATCATCAAAGATTTTTCACATAATGGAATAATAGGTTTACTTGTTATTTGAGTTAATTAATCTTAATTTGAATTGATTTCTTAATTTTAGGTTAATGCATTGATTCGATTGCATTCTATTTCATTGAGTGTGGGTTTAGTTGATCTTCTTTTATGGGTCTTAGATATTTCTAACCCTAATTGTGTTAGTTGATTTTCTAATCAATTTTCTATTACTCCCCTATGAAATTCTAGCATGTCTGATGGGACCCACATCCCTAATCTGGCATTTCTTGAAGGTTTTGATGACTTATAGGTTATAGTGACATTGTTGTGGCAAATCGATGCTTCTATTTTCTACACAGTGACACTTTTGTCATGCATCAACACTATTAATCTGTACAATAGCCTTCTATTAAATATCGATGCTTTTGTCCTAATGCTTCTATGTTTTCTATCAGGTATGTGTAGCATCATGATGGGCCAAAAAGTGGCAATATGATGGGTATGTGGCTGACGACTATTTTTTTACCCAAAATTGTTGAAACGAAAAGCGTTTTTAAAGGAGATTCTCAACTTTTCACTGATATAAATTATGCTTTACTTTGAATTTAATAAATAATTATTATTCATTTTCTATTCAAATTATGACTAAAGTCCTGATTGATAGGCTAATGGAAAAACATTTATAGCTTTCAAATGGTATCACATTTTTTGAATCCAAACCATGCATCACATTCTATGCTTCACATACTATAGGATTAAAATAAATAAATTGAATTTCATGAAGTTTTGACCAAGTTAAGGTGGTTAGACATAAGATTTTTTATATTTTTAAAAAAGTTGTAATAAAAAATTCATAATTAATTATTTACTTGGAAAAAAATTACAAAAAAATATGCATCACATTGGGGCATGATTCCTCTACTTATATCTAAAATATTATAAAAAAATATTATCATTTTATTGTAGTTAGGGTGGTCAGACAGACACCTACTTCTTATTTTAATCCCTGAAATTTAAGTACCATTGTATTGAAATTTCAAATTTTCACCAAATTGATTTTTTTTAAACAAACCTAGTAGTTTAGAAACTACATTCAATTTTCTATAGATTCTATTCTTATGTATTTTTTAAATAATATAGATAACTTATTCAAATTTTTACGTCAAGTTTCCTAACTCTGATTTTTCTAAATTTTTTGCCACTTAAGGGCTTGGTTTTTCTATGATGATCCTGCACATACCCTATCACTATAGATTACAGTGATGCTTTTGTGGATTATAGTGATGCATTTGTTGCAACTTGATGCATCTATTATGACGTGATGCTTTTGCAAACTTACAATGATTCTTTTTTGGTAAATTGATGCTTCTATTTTAATTACAGTGTCATGTTTGTTCTTTTCAAAAGTATATCTATTTTTGTACTTTCAAATTTTCATAACCCTAATGCTTTGTGAAAAATTCTTATAACTAATGCACTTGTGTAGTTTTTGGAAAATGTTGGGAGAAGGAAAACAAATCAAACTACTAACAAGTTTTCTTGTAGGGTTTTCATACAAATTTCACATTTCAATTTGGGCTTTAAAATTAAACAATATAAATTTCACATTTCAATTTGGGCTTTAAAATTGAACAATACAACTTTCAAATTTCAATTTGGGATTTAAAATTGAGTAATACAAACTTCACATTCTAATTATTTCAGGTCAGCTTATGTTGGTTGTATACAAGGGGTTTTAAAAAACAACTTAATCCTAGTAAAAAATTAATTAAAAATTATTTACTAAAAAATTAAGAAAGAATATTTTGACTAAAATTCAACATCATATACATCTTTCCACAAAATATTTTGAAAATTAATTTTATTCAATAATTATTTTGTTGTTCATACATGTCCACGTTTTTTCCTTTAACATATATTTTTTAAATATCACTTATTCCTTAATCATCACATGACAAAAAATAATAATGGGATCATCTTTTCACATTGAGGTGATAATAATTTGAAAGTGTACCCTAACAGTTATAATGGATATCATATTAAAAGAGGAAAGAGATTATTAAGTATGAAAATTCCTATACTAAAATTAACATGAGATTTTATAGAGTGCCAAATAATTATGATCTCAATGTTGGCTCTCATGTCACAAGATGGTGATCTATTCTTACAACAAGTATTATTGGAAAGCATGCCAATGGTTTGTCTAGGTTTCCACATTTGCAAATTGCTAATACTTAAAATATTAAGTACACACACTATGACTAGCCAAGATTAGTTATTTTATAGTTATGGGAGTGAGTAATTTAGAACTAAAATTAAGTAGTGTGGATCATACTTACTGATTGAAATGATGTTGAAGATATTCCTATGTAGGACCATTGAAATATCCCTTTAGCTTTAGGAAAAATGGTGAAGATGTGTTTGATATAGGAATTAGAATATGTTATGCTTCCTTTTTCTAAGTTTATTCCATCTCATACTATTGCCACACCCTTTGAACATAAGAATTTAGCCCAAAAAATACCACAAACATCTCTTATTTGCATCATGCTTCTTTCTCTCACTTGAATATATTTCTTCATTTCCCTTCTCCCTTTCTTTCTACCTTGATGGATGTCCACCTTACACCTTTTCTTCTATAGAGAGCCCTAACAGCTGGACTCCAATGATTCTACCATGACACCCATACTTATGCCATTAACTTTTTTTCTCCTCCTCACTTTTCCATCCTCCAATATCTCTTCATTATGTTGATAGGTGTTCCACTGTAGCGACATTTTGTACATGTACATAAAAATGTTTTTGTTGGCAACAGAGGACATGTTATATTGATTTGCGGTGAATAGAAAGTATACATCAAAACTCTAGATGAGATCTCCCCATTGAATGAAAGCCAGTGAGGTCTTCTTCACAATGGAAGTCAGTTCGTGAACATGTTGCTTATACCATGATGGAGAACTTACAGTTTGCATTGAAGGATTTGGAGGTAGTCTTGCATGCTCTGCCAAGACATTTCATGGATCTTTGAATATGGCATTCCAATGAAATATAAGGATTTGAAGTCCAAGTCTATCAACAAGGAAAGCCCATCAACATGAAAAACAAAGAAATTTGGTATAGTTCTATGGCGTAGAAAATTGGGCACTCTTGAAAAAAGAGATAATTTCACGCCTAATTAGACCTACTTTTGAGTACCCTTACACTATTCATTCTTCAAAACAACATTTGTAGGCCCATAAGACCCATTATTTTTTATCTAGAGGCCTATTTCACTTGAGAAATCACTTAAATCCTAACAAACAACATTTAATTCATCCATATCCCGAAAACCCACCTTCAAAAACCACTGGTGGGACCCATTCACCACCTTGGGTGAATGAGTCCCCTTTGGTGGGACCCATTCGCTAAGGGTGGAGAATGAGTCCCTTTTGAGGGAAAATTCAATTTTGAGCCCGAATTCAATTAATTCAACTTAATTTTTCTGTGAATGTTGGCCTCTTAGGTCTAAATAATAGGAAAATAAGGTGTTGTTGCTTATAAATACTCATTTTAAGTCATTTTACACATCTTTTAGTGATTTCACAAAGGAAAAATTCTAAAGTCAAGTCTTCTACAACAAGTTTCATTAGTAAAGTTGAAGTTTTAGGGCATTAAACTAGGGTTTTTGTAGGTCTTGAAGCTCACTTCTTGATCAAGATTCAACATTGCAAAGGGTTGATGATGGATGCCTATGGTGAATCATGGAGAAATCTAGGTTGAGGAGATGCAACTAGCCATCAAATCACACCTTTAGAAAGACTTGTTTTCAAAGTGATTTCATCTTCCATTTCTTCTCTATCTTCATATTAAGGTTTACATTTTATTTACATTCCATTTACATGTCATTTTATCTCCATTTTTGATGTGTTGTAGGATTTCTAGGGCTAAGATCTTGCATCACTCAAATCACATTTGCATTTCTTATTCTAGCACAATAGAATAGGGTTTTGACATACTTCAGATTTTCCTAGTCTTTAACACACTTAAGGCTAAGGTTTTATGCAATTTTTTCTCTATTTAAGGTTTTATTACCCAACTAGGGGTTTGGCCAAGGAAAACCCCCCCATTAGACAAATAATTCTAGGTTGTTTTGCAATAATTTTCTGAGATGTTGATTCATGTTTCCGTCAGAAAGTGTTGTAAAGGTGTCAAGGTGCAGTTCACAAAAACTTGAAATCACATAAATTTGAAAGTGGAATAATTTTCCATGCATGGTGAATGAGTCCCTCATAAGGTGGATTTTTGAGTTAGATGTAGATCTAGACACTCAGTTGGCAAAAAATAATTCCTAGGGAGAAAAACCTTGACCTAGGACTGATTCACCCAAGGTGGCGAATGAGTCCTAGTCAGCTCAAAAGTCAAAATTTCCAGATTTCTAGATTAATTTTCTGTCATTTTGAGCTTTACAGGTGCACATATTCTAAAAAATACCTTTATTTTTAGTTAAATTTGCATTTTCATTCATCCTTTTAAGATTTTTACAAACATCACTATGTTTTCAAATATTGCATATTTCCTAGATTTTGCATTCATAATCAATCAATTACTTAGCTTATCTTGCAACATTGTTGGCTCAACAAGATGATCATGGCAAAGAATATCTTGTTTATTACATCAGTCAAACCTTGATTGATTATGAAACTTGATACTCACCAATTGAAAAACAATGCTTAGCTCTTATATTCGCTACTAGTAAATTGTGACATCATTTACTAAATGTTGAAATACAAGTCATGATAAAATTTGATCCCCTTAAACATCATTTCAACAAAACAAACCTTTCTGGATGCTTAGCTAAGTGGGTGATGTTGTTAACTGAGTTTGACCTTAAGTTTGTTTCACAAAAAGAAATCAAAGGACAAGCCTTAATCGATCACTTAGCTGATGCTCCTTCTCCTCTCGCTTTACCTAATCATGACTCCTTTCCTGATGATAGTGTCTTGACCACTAATATTAAAACATGGGAATTGTATTTCAATGGATCTAAGTGTAGAATAGGTTCTGATGCTAGAGTGGTATTAATTTTTCCTAATAGACAACCTCTTCCCTTGTCCTATCGATTAAATTTCCTATGCACAAATAACACAACTGAGTATGAGGCATTAATCGCAAGTTTGCAAACTGCTTTAACAATGGATGCTAAATATATCAATATCTTTGGTGATTCACAATTAGTTATCAAACAAATCAATGGTACATATCAAACTAAACATGACAAGTTATCAAAATACAAGGATCTTACAATGAAACTATTAGAGAAGTTTGAATCATTCACCATTGATAACATCCCATGAAAAGACAAGACATGTGGACACAATGGCGAGTGCAACCTCTCTTATATCCCCACACGATCCTTCATCTGACTTCACCTTTGTTATTCATCCCATCATGAAACCTTCGATTGATACTTGATTAGAAGAAATTTTATCCACAACTCAAGATTACTTGTGCAAATGGTATGATATGATCTACCATTATTTAAAAGATGGTACCATTCCTGAGTCCACAATGACAAATACTCGAAAATGTTTACACAAACTAGCAGTTAAATAAATGATTTTGGCTGATGTGTTGTATAGAAGATCCTTTAATGGTCTCTTACTAAGGTGTCTTAAGGATTCTAAAATCCCTATAGCCCTTGAACAGGCTCATGTTGGTGCCTGTGGAGGTCATTTTGGAGGATGGTTGTTAGTGCAAAAACTCATCAGTATGGGATATTATTGGAGACATATGAAGAAATACATCTTCACCTACATTAAATGATGTCACAAATGTCAAGAACATAGCAATTTGATCCATGCTCCTACTTTTGAGCTCCATGCCCAAGTTCCTATTTGGCTGTTTTCAGTATGGGGATTGGATCTTATTGGAAAATTTCACCTCCCTCTTCTATTGGACATACATTTATCATAACTGCAACAGAGTATTTCATGAAATGGGTAGAAGTTATTCCTCTTCATTCTACAAGCGCTAAAGTAATTTGTTGTTTCATATTGGAACACATAATTGCTCACTTTGGACTTCCTTTGGCAATCGTTTCAGACAATGGAACCCCGTTTAAGAATAATGAAGTCAAGAAATTTCTTGAAACATTCAACATACAATATTGATTTTCCACCCGAACTATCCACAATCCAATGGACAAGCTGAAAACACTAATAAGATTCTAGAACAAATCCTCAAGAAAACTATTAACAAACATCATAAGGATTGGCATACATAATTACATTATGCGCTTTGGACTTATAGAACGAGTATTAGATTATCAACAGGAACTACACCTTATAACCTCATTTATGGAACTAATGCAATCATGCCCTTGGAGTTAGAAATTCCTAGATTGCAAATTTCTCTTCAAAACCTTATTGATGATGCCACTTATAAAGAACAATGATTGCACCAACTTGAGATGCTTGATGAAAAACGCATTAACACTCTTGCACATCTCCAAGCTTACATCAAATGATTACAATGAAAGCATAGCTCACATGTCATTCCTAGAATGTTTCATAAGGGTGATTTTGTTCTTTCCAAGAATCAACATAATACTAATGCTAACAATGAAGATAAAGATAAATTCAGCCCTAATTGGTTAGGGCCTTACATAGTTGATACTAGTTACAGGTCTCGTGCTAATCTCTTAATTGAGCTTGACGAAACACCCCTTAAGGAACCTATTAATGTCACGTATTTGCGTCGGTATTACCTCTAATCTCTTTGAATAGTATGTTTATTAAATCAGTGTTGTCTAAAGTTATTTGATGCCATTCTAAATAACTTTCACATTGCTTCGTTCTTGACAACTAATTTTGTGTTTGTCTTGAACACTAAGGTAATTATTTAAGTTCATTTTATAATTACATTAGGATTCGTACTATTCACTGTCATCTTATGTTAAGTTAGATCCTTATATGAGTTATAGGTGCATTTAATTTAACATATTCTCCTCTAGTCATCAACATTGTATCTATAGTGAAACTAAAATATGTTTTACACTAGATGACAATCAATCATGTTAAGTCATGTAGACATTAATTAAATAATTTTACCATAAGTAATTTAATTAATCATATTGCATTGTGGTTTACAATTCCTGAGAGGAACGAATTTTAGCTGAAATCACATATTTTTAGAAAATATAATGATTTAAGCCTTTAAAAGTTCCATTTTAAGGATTCCAATTGAAGAGGGTTTGATCAAATCACCTTAGATCAAACCCCCTTGGATAGAACCTCGCTAGTTTTAAACCATACCTATAAATGCGTCTCCTTTACACCTATCAAAATGCTGATAAAAATCACTTTTGATTTAGATTTTGGGGACAATGAATTCATTTAAAATTTATTTCAAATGATTATGGTATTTCTAAACAAGCTATCCAATGAATATAATTTTAATATGTTTTGGTTTTGTTATGTATTTGTTTTTTAAGTTTTATTAAACATAGGTTTTTCATCTAAAATGAATTTCTTTGTTCTTCACATGTGGAAAAATAGAAGATTATCAAAAAATTTTTGAAAAATATGAGTGCACTAGATATTGAAGTCCTTGATCCAACAAAAAAATAAAATAAAATTTTGACATATAAAAAAGTTACGTTATACAACGGCCAGGTCGAATTGTAATTCGTTTGACTTTGAAACTTGATTAAGGAAAAATATTCAATAAAAACTATCTAACCAAGTGGAAGCACTAGATATCAGAGTTACAAATCTAAATTTGAAAGAATTAGAATTTTATCCTTCATGGAAAAAATTATGCGTTATAATGGTGTCGCCACTTTTAAAAAATGTTGTTTTCTAAAAAATCTATTTTCGTGGGAGATGGAAAAAGAAGTGCAATTTGATTCCAAAAATTTTGAAAAATATTTTTAGAATCTACAGACAAAATTTGATGAGACTCTAGTTTGCACCATCTTCAAATTCCTCACAGTTTAGCCGCTATAGGTGCCCGAATGTGAAGATTTAGTTAAAAATAATAATTTCAGTGTCCAGTTTGGCCAAAAATTGTAAACCACTATTATGGGATCACCTACATCCTAGTATCATATACAAAATCACCAAGGTTTGTGAGAACTAACCCCTTGAACTCCGGCACTCGTGATCTAGTCCCTGGACATCGTGAAGGTCGTGTGTGATCATGATCATGAACTACCGAGTCTAAGTGCATACTCCAGACCCTGTACTCGACCAACAGCCACAAGACGCTCCTCTATCATCTGATCCCTCTCCACTCATACCTATGCTAGCTTTGCATGCAGTCTCTCAACCTTTGCTGAGGTCTGTGATGACTGTCCTGCACTCTCAACTTGACAGAGTCATCTCCTCATGCACTCATATGCTACTCATAGCCTCGTGAAAGGTCTGAGCAACTATAGCTCCTCTTCCACTATTGGTGGGGGCACATAGTTGGGATTCATCTCCTCCTCATTGATGGATGCAAGCACTATCTTCATGGCATACTGAAGATAGAACTCTCACTAGTCTCTCATTGCTCCTACAAGATAGAAAAAGTACACAATTAGTAAACATCATCATGATATATATATATATATACAAAACATAAAAAATCAAGTACATGCATAAAATCAAATATCATGACCTATGTCTCCAGTTGGGTGAGGGATATCAACCTTATCCTCTCTGGGGGGCAAGGAGGAAGTGCTAGAATCTCTCTGACTATGAGTGTCGATGTCTACTATAGCTACTACACGTCATCTGATCTTGTTTAAGTATGTGAGGACTCTCCATGCTCATACTGATCCTTAGTCGCTACCTCATCACCCTCACTCAGGGGTACCTTCTCTTCGTAATACTCATGCTACTCAAAATCCTCAGCACCCTCATCCTCCTCTCCATCCTAGTCCTCATAGTCAAGATTGATCTCTGAATTGTACTCATCATCAATAACATTAGTAAATATGTTTGTTGTCATGTATCGTACATCCTCTGCTCTATCCTCTGGCTCATCTCTGGTGTAGGAGCACCTTCACATCACCATGATTATATTTTGTAAATGATTCCATTTTTCCATTTTTATGGGTCATTCAAAGTCATTTGATGAGTAATTGCAAAGAAAATGTAAAAATTGTCAACAAAATGTCACATTTGCAAAAAGTGTAAAAGTTGCATAAATTAGGAGTTAATAGGTCATTAGAGTCTAATCAATAATACGAAGTTCGAAACTAGTTATAAAATGATCATACATGGTGTAAATTCCTTTAAAAAGGCTTTTGTAATCATTTTGTGTTGTTGGTGATTGAATAAAGGAGTTAGATCAATGAAAAGTTCTAATTTTATGCATATTTTCATCGAAATTCTCTGGTTTTTGGTGTTGTACAGCCATTGTATGGCTTGAGTATATTTCTAATTGTTTTCATGTGTTATTAATCTCAATTACCTTCCAAATAAAATTTGTTTCATGCAGATTGGTGTTGACTTGTGGAAGTTATGATGGTTTTATTGACTGCAATTTTCTAGATTTCTCCATAACAATCATGTTCCAACAAAATGTACATACAGTTAAGGCCTCCAAATGAATTAAATCATATATGGTTGGATATAGGAATGAGTTAAATTTATTTTGGCATTGTTTTGAGGTCATTTCATTGAATATTAAGAAATTTATGCTCATTTTGGTAGAAACTATCAAGTTCAGATTTTGATAGGGCAGCAAGCTTTCAAAAATTGATAACTCCATTTATATTGATTGGAATCCTTTGAAAATTGGTTTGTAATTCAATTATATTGTGTTATTCAAGATTATTGAATTTTTAGGTGTAAGTTTTGAATATTTTGGTTCATTAGGTGATTCCCTAGCACTATTACAATGCTTGGAAGAGCAATCAAGAGGGTTAGAAATTGGTATTTGATAAAAAGTCTTGAATAAAGTTTGGAGAATGGTCTAATATGATTGTGCAGACCTATTTAAATTTGTTTGTAATGTTATAAAGAATAAATGGGCTTGGGTTGAACATTGTAATGTTGCTAAGATATTTTGTGGAATCACTAAATGATTTGGTGCCTTTTTTTTTGTTTGAGTGCTTTGGAATCAAGGTTTTGTGAAGGGAAAAATGAATTTGAGATGAAGAATAAAAAAAAGATGTTTTAAGTTTTGACAAAAAAAATTGTGAAAGTTAGTTTTCTTCCTTTGCTTCACATAAAAGTGTCATCAGATCCTGGGAAAGATTTGCGCTGGTGAAAGTTGGTTTTTTGTTTGGTGTTCGTGTAGATCAGAAAGCACCTAATTGTTGCCATTGAGAAGGCAGACAGAAAGTTGTGACAAGTTAAGAGTTGTGGATCAAAGAGAGACTTGCTGAGAGATGGAGAATTTGAAGAGGTACTTGCAGATAGAGGAAGAGAGAAAGAAGGAGAAGAGACAAGAAAATTTTGATAAAGAGATTACTGAGTTGAAGTAAGAGATAAAGATGTTGGATAGAGAGTTCCTAGAGTCCATAAAGAAAATAGAACAACAAATGAAGCACTTAATGAGTTGGAACTTGAAAATACACAAGAAATTTCCATGGCCTATTCACAAGATAATCAAAAAGAGGATAAGGGAAATCAGAATGAAGGAACAAGAATCCTTTGAAGATGCAAAGGAATACTTCATTGAAGAAGTTGCAGATACTCCAAGTCATGAAGATGAAGAAAGGACCAAGAGCATATACCTGATTCCAAAGGTTAAGGACATTGAGTTGGTTAAGGGAATGGTCATGGATGAATTGGCCATAGATTTTTGCAAGGAGTTGCAACATGATGGAGGTATCATGATTGTAACCTTATATCATTTGATTGTGTGACTAATGCTTTGGACAAAGGATTGTTTGCAGGATGAAGGTGAAAGAGAGAAGAATGATCTTGAGGTGTATGAAGGAATGAAGAATTTGATTTCAGAAGGGAAACATGGTAGGCAACTAATTTTCATGGAAAAATTTAAACTAAAAGTGAAAATGAGGATGATAAGAAGCATATTAGTAGCAGGGCATCTGAAGAAGGCAATTTTGTTGGCAACAACACTTTCAAGTGGACTTGAAATATTATTGGTGGGGAGTTTGGTGCATGATCGCCTTCACATCACCATGATTATATTTTGTAAATTATTCCATTTTTCCATTTTTAGGGGTCATTCAAAGTCATTTGATGAGTAATTGCAAAGACAATGTAAAAATTAAAGTGTAAAAGTTGCATAAATTAGGAGTTAATAGGTCATTAGAGTCTAATCAATAATAAGAAATTGGAAATCAGTTAGAAACTGATCATAAATGGTGTAAATTCCTTTAAAAATAATTTTGTAATCATTTTTTTTGTGGGTGATTAAAAAAAAAAGTTAGATCAATGAAAAGTTATGATTTTATGCATATTTTCACAGAAATTCTTTGGTTTTTGGTGTTGTACAGCCATTGTATGGGATTGAGTACATTTATAATTGTTTTCATTTGTTATTACTCTAAATCACCTTCCAAATAAACTTTGTTTCATGCAGATTGGTGTTGATTTGTGGAAGTAATGGTGGTTTTATTGACTAAAATTTTCTAGATTTATCTGTAACAGTCATGTTGCAGCAAATTGTACGTGCAAGTACGACGTCCAACTGAACTAAGTCATATATGGTTGGATATCGGAATGAGTTATCTTTCTTTTGGAATTGGTTTGAGGTTATTTCATTGAATATTAAGAATGTTATCCACATTTTGGTTGAAACTATGAAGTTTAGATTTTGATAGGGCAACAAGCTTTCAAAAATTCATAACTCCATTTATATTGATTGGAATCCTCTTAAAATTGGTTTGTAAATAAATCATATTGTTTGTTCAAGATTATTGAGGTTGCAGGTGTAAGTGTTGAAGATTTTGGTTCATTAGGTGATGGCCTAGCACTGTTATAATGCTTGGCAGAGCAATCAAGAGGGTTACAAATTGGTATTTGATAAAAAGTCTTGAATAAAGTTTGGAGAGGTCTAATATGATTGTGCAAACCTATTTACATTTTTTTGTAATGTTATAAAGAATAAATGGGCTTGGGTTGAACATTGTAATGTTGCTAAGATATTTTGTGGAATCAATAAATGATTTGTTGCCTTGTTTTTTATTTGAGTGCTTTGGAATCAAAGTTTTGTGAAGGGAAAAATGAATTTGAGATGAAGAATCAAACAAAGATATTTTAAGTTTTGACAAAACAGATTGTGAAAGTCAGTTTTTTGTGCAGGTCAGAAAGCACTTGATTGCTTCCATTGAGAAGGCAGAGAGAAAGTTGTGACAAGTTGAGAGTTGTGGAGCAAGGAGAGACTTACTGATAGATGGAGAATTTGAAGAGGCACTTGTAGATAGAGGAAGAGAGAAAGAAGAAGAAGAGACAAGAAAATTTTAATAAAGAGATTACTGAGTTGAAGCAAGAGATAAAGAGGTTGGATAGAGAGTTCCTAGAATCCATAAATAAAATAGAACAATAGATGAAGCACTTGATGAGTTGGAACTTGAAAATAAACAAGAAATTTTCATGGCCTATTCACAAGATAATCAAAAAGAGGATAAGGGAAATCAGAATGAAGGAACAAGAATCCTTTGAAGATGCAAAGGAATACTTCATTGAAGAAGTTGCATATACTCCAAGTCATGAAGATGAAGAAAGGACCAAGAGCATATACTAGATTCCAAAGGTTAAGGACATTGAATTAGTTAATGGAATGATCATGGATGAATTGGTCATAGAGGTTTGCAAAGAGTTGTAGCATGATGGAGGTATCATGATTGTAACCTTATATCATTTCATTATGTTACTAATGCTTTGGACAAAGGATTGTTTGCAGGATGAAGGTCAAAGAGAGAAGCATGATCTTGAGGTGTATGAAGGAATGAAGAATCTGATTTCAGAAGGGAAACATGGTGGACAACTAATTTTCATGGAAAAATTTAAACCAAAAGTGAAAATGAAGGTGATAAGAAGCAGATTAGTAGCAGGGCATCTCAAGAAGGAAATTTTGTTGGCAACAACACTTTCAAATGGACTTGAAATCTTTTTGGTGGGGAGTTTGGTGCAGAAGAACCTTCACATAACCATGATTATATTTTGTAAATGATTCAATTTTTCCATTTTTAGGGGTCATTCAAAGTCATTTGATGAGTAATTGCAAAGAAAATGTTAAAAATGTCAACAAAATGTCACATTTGCAAAAAGTGTAGAAGTTGCATAAATTAGGAGTTAATAGGTCATTAGAGTCTAATCAATAATAGGAAGTTGGAAATCACTTAGAAACTGATCATACATGGTTTAAATTGAATTAAAATGGCTTTTGTAATCATTTTGTGTTGTGGGTGATTGAATAAAGGAGTTAGATCAATGAAAAGTTCTAATTTTATGCATATTTTCATAGAAATTCTCTGGTTTTTGGTGTTGTATAGAAATTTTATGGGATTTAGTACATTTATAATTGTTTTCATGTGTTATTACTCTCAATCACCTTCCAAATAAACTTTTTTTCATCCGAATTGGTGTTGATTTGTGGAAGTTATGGTAGTTTTATTGATTGCAAATTTCTAGATTTCTTTGTAACAGTCATGTTGCAGAAAATTGTACGTGCAGGTACGACTTCCAAATGAACTAAATCCTATATGGTTAGATAGAGGAATGAATTATCTTTCTTTTGGCATTATTTTGAAGACATTTCATTGAATATTAAGAAAGTTATGCTCATTTTGGTAGAAACTGCCAAGTTCAGATTTTGATAGGGCAGCAAGCTTTCAAAAATTCATAACTCCATTTATATTAATTGGAATCCTCTTAAAATTGGTTTGTAAGTCAATTATATTGTGTTCTTCAATATTATTGAGATTTCAGGTGGAAGTGTTGAATATTTTTGTTCATTAGGTGATGACCTAGCACTGTTACAATTCTTGGAAGAGCAATCAAGAGGGTTACAAATTGGTATTTGATAAAAAGTCTTGAATAAAGTTTGGGGAATGGTCTAATATGATTGTGCAGACCTATTTACTTTTTTTTGTAATGTTATAAAGAATAAATGGGCTTGGGTTGAACATTGTAATGTTGCTAAGATATTTTGTGGAATCAATAAATGATTTGGTGCCTTGTTTTTTGTTTGAGTGCTTTGGAATCAAGGTTTTGTGAAGGGAAAAATGAATTTGAGATGAAGAATCAAAAAAATATGTTTTAAGTTTTGAAAAAATAGATTGTGAAAGTTGGTTTTCTTCCTTTGCTTTGCATCAAAGTGTCATCAGAGCTTGGGAAATATTTGGGCTGGTGAAAGTTGGTTTTTTGTTTGGTGTTCGTGCAGATCAGAAAGCACCTGATTGCCACCATTGAGAACGTAGAGAGAAAGTTGTGACAAGTTGAGAGTTGTGGATCAAGGAGAGACTTGCTGAGAGATGGAGAATCTGAAGAGGTACTTGCAGACAGAGTAAGAGAGAAAGAAGGAGAAGAGACAAGAAAATTTTGATAAAGAGATTACTGAGTTGAAGCAAGAGATAAAGATGTTGGATAGAGAGTTCCTATAATCCATAAAGAAAATAGAACAACAGATGAAGCACTTAATGAGTTGGAACTTGAAAATAAACAAGAAAGTTTCATGGCCTATTCACAAGATAATCAAAAAGAGGATAAGGGCAATCAGAATGAAGGAACAAGAATCCTTTGAAGATGCAAAGGAATACTTCATTGAAGAAGTTGCAGATACTCCAAGTCATGAAGATGAAGAAAGGAACAAGAGCATATACCTGATTCCAAAGGTTAAGGACATTGAGTTGGTTAAGGGAATGATCATGGATGAATTGGCCATATATTTTTGCAAGGAGTTGCAGCATGATGGAGGTATCGTGATTGTAACCTTACATCATTTCATTATGTTACTAATGCTTTGGACAAAGGATTGTTTGCAGGATGAAGGTGAAAGAGAGAAGCATGATCTTGAGGTGTATGAAGGAATGAAGAATCTGATTTCAGAAGGGAAACATGGTAGACAACTAATTTTCATGGAAAAATTTAAACTAAAAGTGAAAATGAAGGTGATAAGAAGCAGATTAGTAGCAGGGCATCTCAAGAAGACAATTTTGTTGGCAACAACACTTTCAAGTGGACTTGAAATATTTTTGGTGGGGAGTTTGGTGCAGGAGCACCTTCACATCACCATGATTATATTTTTTAAATTATTCCATTTTTCCATTTGTAGGGGTCATTCAAATTCATTTGATGAGTAATTGCAAAGAAAATGTAAAAATTGTCAACAAAATCTCACATTTGCAAAAAGTGTAAAAGTTGCATAAATTAGGAGTTAATAGGTCATTAGAGTCTAATCAATAATAGGAAGTTGGAAATCACTTAGAAACTGATCATACATGGTTTAAATTGAATTAAAATGGCTTTTGTAATCATTTTGTGTTGTGGGTGATTGAATAAAGGAGTTAGATCAATGAAAAGTTGTGATCTTATGCATATTTTCACAGAAATTATCTAGTTTTTGGTGTTCTACAACCATTGAATGGGTTTTATTACATTTATAATTGTTTTCATGTGTTATTAATCTCAATCACCTTCCAAATAAACTTTTTTTCATGCATATTGGTGTAGATTTGTGGAAGTTATGGTGGTTTTATTGACTGCAATTTTCTAGATTTCTCTATAATAGTCATGTTGCAGCAAGTTGTATGTGTAGGTATAGAATCCAAATGAACAAAATCATTTATGGTTGGACAGAGGAACAAGTTAGCTTTCTTTTGGTGTTGTTTTGAGGTCATTTCATTTAATATTAAGAAAGTTATGCTCATTTTGGTAGAAAGTATCAAGTTCAGATTTTGATAGGGTAGCAAGCTTTCAAAAATTCATAACTCCATTTATATTGATTGGAATCCTCTAAAAATTGGTTTGTAAGTTAATTATATTGTGTTGTTCAAGATTATTGAGGCTGCAGGTGTAAGTTTTGAAGATTTTGGTTCATTAGGTGATTGCCTAGCACTGTTACAATGCTTGGAAGAGTAATCAAGAGGGTTACAAATTGTTATTTGATAAAAAGTCTTGAATAAAGTTTGGAGAATGGTCTAATATGATTGTGCAGACCTATTTACATTTTTTTGTAATGTTATAAATAATAAATGGGCTTGGGTTGAATATTGTAATGTTGCTAAGATATTTTGTGGAATCAATAAATGATTTGGTGCCTTGTTTTTTGTTTGAGTGCTTTGGAATCAAGGTTTTGTGAAGGGAAAAAAGAATTTGAGATGAAGAATCAAACAAAGATGTTTTAAGTTTTGACAAAAAAAATTGCAAAAGTTGGTTTTCTTCCTTTTCTCTACATCAAAGTGGTATCAGAGCCTGTGAAAGATTTGGGCTTGTGAAAGTTAGTTTTTTGTTTTGGTGGTTTTGTGTTTGGTGTTTGTGCAGGTCAGAAAGCACCTGATTGCTGCCATTAAGAAGGCAGAGAGAAAGTTGTGACAAGTTGAGAGTTTTGGAGCAAGGAAAGATTTGTTGAGAGATGAAGAATCTGAAGAGGCACTTGTAGACAGAGGAAGAGAGAAAGAAGAAGAAGAGACAAGAAAATTTTGATAAAGAGATTACTGAGTTGAAGAAAGAGATAAAGAGGTTGGATAGAGAGTTCCTAGAATCCATAAAGAAAATAGAACAACAGATGAAGCACTTAATGAGTTGGCACTTGAAAATACACAATAAATTTTCTTGGCCTATTCACAAGATAATCAAAAAGAGGATAAGGGAAATCAAAATGAAGGAACAAGAATCCTTTTTAAGATGCAAAGGAGTACTTCATTGAAGAAGTTACAGATACTCCAAGTCATGAAGATGAAGAAAAGACCAAGAGCATATACCTGATTCCAAAGGTTAAGGACATTGAGTTGGTTAAGGGAATGATCATGGATGAATTGGTCATAGAGGTTTGCAAAGAGTTGCAGCATGATGGAGGTATCATGATTGTAACCTTATATCATTTCATTGTGTTACTAATGCTTTGGACAAAGGATTGTTTGCAAGATGAAGGTCAAAGAGAGAAGAAGCATGATCTTGAGGTGTATGAAGGAATGAAGAATCTGATTTCAGAAGGGAAACATGGTAGACAACTAATTTTCATCGAAAAATTTAAACCAAAAGTGAAAATGAAGGTGATAAGAAGCAGATTAGTAGCAGAGCATCTCAAGAAGGCAATTTTGTTGGCAACAACACTTTCAAGTGGACTTGAAATGTTTTTGGTGGGGAGTTTGGTGCAGGAGGCCCTTCACATCACCATGATTATATATTTTTATTTTTTATTTTTTATTTTTTTTAGACTACAGGAATCGGGTAGCACGACCCCCTATAAACTGCAGTGCACCTGGTAAACTTTTTAACATGACCGGCGGCACTGGCGCGACACGCCCTCCAGTACCATGGGGGTGGGGGAGACTAGACCTCGTGAATCACCATGATTATATTTTGTAGATGATTCCATTTTTCCATTTGTAGGGGTCATTCAAAGTCATTTTATGAGTAATTGCAAAGAAAATGTAAAAATTGTCAACAAAATGTCACATTTGCAAAAAGTGTAAAAGTTGCATAAATTAGGAGTTAATAGGTCATTATAGTCTAATCAATAATAGGAAGTTGGAAATCAGTTAGAAACTGATCATACATGGTGTAAATTCCTTTAAAAAGGATTTTCTAATCATTTTTTGTTGTGGGTGATTGAATAAAAGAGTTAGATCAATGAAAAGTTTTGATTTTATGCATATTTTCACAGAAATTCTCTGGTTTTTGGTGTTGTACAGCCATTGTATGGGATTTATTACATTTATAATTTTTTTCATGTGTTATTAATCTCAATCACCTTCCATATAAACTTTGTTTCATGCAGATTGGTGTTGATTTGTGGAAGCTATGGTGGTTTTATTGACTGCAATTTTCTAGATTTCTCTGTAACAGTCATGTTGCAGAAAATTGTACATGTAGGTATGCCATCCAAATAAACTAAGTCATATATATGGTTGGATAGAGGAACAAGTTATATTTCTTTTGGTGTTGGTTTGAGGTCATTTCATTGAATATTAATAAATTTATGCTCATTTTGGTAGAAACTGTGAAGTTCAAATTTTGATAGGGCAGCAAGCTTTCAAAAATTCATAACTCCATTTATATTGATTGGAATCCTCTAAAATTTGGTTTGTAAGTCAATTATATTGTTTTCTTCAAGATTATTGAGGTTTCGGGTGTAATTTTTGAAGATTTTGGTTCATTAGGTGATGCCCTAGCACCGTTACAATGCTTGGAAGAGCAATCAAGAGGGTTACAAATTGGTATTTGATAACAAGTCTTGAATAAAGTTTGGAGAATGGTCTAATATGATTGTCCAGACCTATTTGCATTTTTTTGTAATTTTATAAATAATAAATGGGCTTGGGTTGAACATTGTAATATTGCTAATATATTTTGTGGAATCAATAAATGATTTGGTGCCTTATTTTTTGTTTGAGTGCTTTGGAATAAAGGTTTTGTGAAGGGAAAAAAGAATTTGAGATGAAGAATCAAAAAAAGATGTTTTAAGTTTTGACAAAACAGATTGTGAAAGTTGGTTTTCTTCCTTTTCTCTGCATCAATCTCCCTCATCTGGTGCTAGTCTTGCATTACCTATAGGGACATCCATGGGGAACACAGGAGCTAGTCGTGTCACTGACCACCACTCATGCTCATCTATGCTATCGACATCATCAGTGTCAGACACTGGTGGCTGATTGTGATTTGAATCATCAAAATCACTCTGATGAACATGATGTATAGTAAGCCAAATAGTATCACCTGGCCTCTGGACACTTTGCACTGATCCACTAATGAAGAGGCATGCCCTCGGTGGTGTCTATACCTGACCAAATTGCCACATGACTCATCCATAATAGAAAGATCATACAACATAGTCATGCCTCCCAACTAGAAATCTTTCCATTTGCATCCTCCTCAGTCGTCCTATGGGATTTGGCCATTGTAGAGTGAGTAGATAGGGTCCCAATAAGATCTCGTCTCCCTCCAGCTGGTCAAATCTAACCCTCCAAAAATGTAAATCTTTGTTCTACCACAAACATCATAGAGGACAAACATCATAGAGGATAGCTGAATACTCATGGATATCCTTTAGCTATAGCACAAGGGAATCCGACAGGCCTAGTACATGTGATATGCTTGAGGCACCACACCTGCAGAAGCATGCAATGCATCATACTGTCTATTTCTCAAAATACAAATATGCCAAGATCATAAGATAAGTGTGCTAAAATGCAGCAGCCCCAAGCATAGACTGTCTTGTGCTTGTACATCCCTCGAATCAAATGTACCAATCCTCCATCTAATTGTGTCGCTCATCCATAAGGATTGAGAACAAGAGCCACTATGTGCATCATAATACTTCTAACAATAGAAGCTCGTGAATATAGAAGCATGGGAAGCTTGATCCATGCTCTAACATGCTCATCATGAACAGGTCCACCCAGGCAATATTGCATGTCCACCTTCTTCTCATGGAATGACCGATCCCCCCAAAAATATACCCTCTCCCTGAATAGGAACTCAGACAATATGGTGTATGTCCTTGAGAGTGATGATCATCTCCCCGGTAGGAAGATGAAATGTACAAGTATCAACGTCCCAACCCTCACACAGGGTCATACGCATGGCACCATTGTATCACATAGGTGGCATAAGATATGCCCAGTAGATGCCTATTGTCTATAAATGCTCTGTCTCTACTGTCGATAGTGCTGGAGTGTGATCTCTCAGAAAAGTAAGTTGTCTTCCCACTAGCCACTATCACGACTAGGCAGGGACCTATCAAAATCATCACAAATGCTCTAAAATTCATCTAATCTCTTCAATTTTTACATATTTCATCATTCGAGTGTGCTAAAGTAAATCTAGTGTGCTTTTATAATGGCCTTAAACACTTTAGAACCCTTTTAGGACATTTTGCAAAGAAACAAGACACTTTGTGAAGAAATGGGACACTTTGCGAACAAAAGGGACACTTTGTAGAAAAAGGGGACACTTTGTGAACTTTTTTCCAAAATCTTAAATTAACCTATCCATGCATTAAAAATCATTAAATTATTACAAAATCACAAGGCAAAAGTTGCAGAATTGACTTACCTCATAATACAACTCGCTGTGTGCCACCTGCTCATGAAGCTCATCCAGCAGCGAAGGTGTGTAATCTTGTCTACTTGGTATCTTCTCATCTCACTCGTCACTCTCAAGCTACAAGAAGGTAAATTGCAATAGTAAGTGAAAAATTACTTTCTTCTACTTCTTTTAACCTATTTTTATCATCTTTACTCTTATGCATTAACTTAGGGTTATTTTACCTTAACAATTAATAAGGCATCTTTTCTTCAAAACAACATAATGGGAGCTAGGGAAATGCATTTTCAATGTCATTTGATGCGTTGGAATTGTGATTTCATACCCAACATCATCAATCATCTATTGTTATGTGGCATGATACTTGGAAATGCCCTATGATATGATGTTTCTTATTCAACATTGCTAGATTGCTACCTTGATTCCACCTCCGTAAAGCAAGCAAAATCAAGGGGGGCATACATCTATCCTTGAATTAGATTCCTAGGAGTTAGACAAAAGGATTTTTGGATAATTAATGAATGTGTGTTGCAGAATGCGGTTCCTAATGTTGTGGTTTTGCAAATAACTACACTAGGGGCTTCATTCTCCCGTTTATTGAATGAGTATCATTTTATTTAATAAAATGCATTGTTTAGAGTCCTTTAGCTTGCATATGCACATAGAGTCATATGGGGGCTAAAGTGGGGGCTAAATTTGACGTAGAAAACTGGACACTCTTGACAAAAGAGATAATTTCATGCCTAATTAGACCTACTTTTGAGTACCCTTAAACTATTCATTCTTTAAAACAACATTTATAGGCCCCAAAGACCCATTATTTTTTTATCTAGAAGCCTGTTTCACTTGAGAAATCGCTTAAATCCTGACAAACAACATTCAATTCATCCATATCCCGAAAACCCGCCTTTAAAAACCACTGGTGGGACCTATTTGCCACCTTGGGAGAATGAGTCCGCTCTAGTGGGAACCATTCGCCAAGGGTGGAGAATGAGTCCCTTTTGAGGGAAAATTCAATTTTGAGAGGGAATTCAATTAATTCAACTTAATTTTTCGGTGAATATTGGCCTCTTAGGTCTAAATAACAGGAAAATTAGGTGTTTTTTCTTATAAATAATCATTTTAAGTCATTTTACACATCTTTTAGTCATTTCAAAAAGGAAAAATTCTAAAGTCAAGTCTTCTACAACAAGTTTCATTAGTAAAGTTGAAGTTTTAGGGCAGCAAACTAGGGTTTTTGCAAGTATTGAAGCTCACTTCTTGATCAAGATTCAACATTGCAAAGGGTTAATGATAGATTCTTATGGTGAATCATGGAGAAATCTAGGTTGAGGAGATGCAACTAGCCATCAAATCACACCTAAAGACTTGCTTTCAAAGTGATTTCATCTTCCATTTCTTCTCTATCTTCAGATTAAGGTTTACATTTTATTTACATTCCATTTTTGATGTGTTGTAGGATTTATAGGGTTGAGATCTTGTATCACTCAAATCACATTTGCATTTATTATTCTAGCACAATAGAATAGGGTTTTGACATGCTTCAGATTTTGCTAGTCTTTAACACACTTAAGGCTAGGATTTTATGCAGATTTTTCTCTATTTAAGGTTTGATTACCCAACCAAGGGTTTGACCAAACAAAACCCCCCCATTAGAAAAACAATTTTAAGTTGTTTTGCAAGAATTTTCTAAGATCCCAATTTGGGTTTCCATCAAAAAGTGCTATATAGGTGTTAAGGTGCAGAACATAAACTTTAAATCACATAAATTTGAAAGTGGACTAATTCACCATGCATGACGAATGAGTCCCTCATAAGGTGGATTTTTGAGTTAGATGCAGATCCAGACACCCAATTGGTAGAAAATAGTTCTTGGACAAAAAAACCCTGACTTGGGACTGATTCGCCCAAGGTGGCGAATGAGTCCCAGTTAGTTCAAAAGTTAGAATTGCCAAATTTCTAGATTGATTTTCAGTCATTTTTAGCTTTACAGGTGCACATATTCTGAAAAATAGCTTTCTATTTAGTTAAATTTGTATTTGCATTCATCCTTTTAAGCTTTTTGCAAACATCAATGTGTTTTAAAACATTACATATTTCCTAGATTTTGCATTCATAATCAGTCAATTACTTAGCTTAGTTGCATTTATATTATCTCATTTAGTCTTAATAACATTATACATCTCCTTATTTGAGTGAACCACCTATTTTGCTGGAGTTTATCTCTCTCCTTTTAGGTGAAAGATCCTAAGAGCGCAAGAGTAGCCTATAAGCCGAATGCCCAAAAATCTATGGTTCAAGTTCAATGAACTTGGAGGAGGCCAACACGACAAGGCTCTTCAGAAGTCCAATGTTGATACAAGATGAGCAACAAAATGGAGGAAAGAGGCTCGCATGGATATAATCTCATGCTTCTGGTGAAGAAAAAATGATGGGGTAGAGTATTGAATATGTATAAGAGATTCCCCTTGTCACCTTCACATGGCTTCTGGTGGAAAGTGTGATGAAGATGTTTTTGCTCCTGAGATTCCTAGAAGTAGTGTATTGGAGAGCCATGTTGTTTCCCAATCTACCAAGTGTGCATCTCTTGAAATCGAAGAAGCATTAGAAGTTGTTGCACTGTAAATAATACGACCTCTTTTGTGTCTAATCACAATATATCTTCTTGAAGAAGAAATATTTCAAATTTGCAATGTTGGATATCTGTGTCAAAACATGTCGTAAAGTACTTGTAATTTGAACTTCTAGAAACATTTTGAATTTCCAATTGAAATAAAAAAACAATGTTTTATGCCCGTATGAGACATATGCTTGTTCAATATAGTTATTGTAGGCAATAGGCTTCTGTCCAAGGGTTTAAAGCATTCCAAATTGTTAGAAGATTAATCTTTACTTGGTAAAGGTTATTCTTTAATTGTAATTATTTATTAACTTGTAGGAATATTGCAAAGGAATCCCTACAAGTCTTTTGTATTTTTTGTCATCTCACATATGTGTGAGGATGAATTATTTTTAATTCCTTTATTAAGGAATATTTGTAGCCAACTCCTTAAGAGGTGACACATTGCACACACATAGATGAATGGTGGCATTCATTGAGTTGGGAGTTACATTCTAACTCCTCTTCTCACCTCTATTTATTGAGGTGTCTCTCCTCTCATTCTTTAAGACTCAAGCAAGCAATCCTAAGGCTGCAACTCTCTCTCTCTCTCTCTCTTTGTATTATTCTTTAAGCACTTTGCCTCCATTCATAATATTGGGGTTTTTTCTTGTTTTTTCCCCTTAACAAATTCTTGTGTCTCTCTTGCTTTGGTGGTGCTTAGTTTGGCTACTTCAATCTATTTGGTAATCTCTTTCCTTCAAACAATTAGTCATTCATTAGTACTTTCCATTCCTCTTTTCTATTTCCTTTAAAATGAGTTTTGGTTTCATATTTTGAAATTGCTTTCTAGGAGTTTGGCATTTCTGTTCAGATTTCAGATTCACCTAAGTTTCAGTTTAATATTTCTAATTAGTTATAGATGGGTTATAGTTGGGCTCTAATAGAATGATTTCATGCACCTAAGTTTCAGTATAGTATTTCTAATAAGTTATCGATGGGTTATAGTTGGGCTATAAGATGAATTCAAACAAATCCTCAATTTATAAGTTTATCTACACATATGGATTTGGCATTAGGTAAAAGAAGGATTAAATATCCTTTGACTTGGACAAAGTTGAGATGGAAGCATTTCTAAATAGATATGAAAATAAATAAAAATGGAGTATCGTCTTGAGAAAAATGAAGTTTAAAATTAGATTCATGAAGAAGAAAAGATGAGGAAACCCCACACTTGGATCAAAAGAACATGAAAAAGGTCAACGTACTTGGTTTGCAAACAAAAAATTCTTCAATGTTAGAGATTTGTGTATTCATTCAATAGAAGAATTTCATTATCTCAATAATCCTTGCAGCAGTATAACTTTATCAACAATGAGTAGGCAAGACAACTAACATTTCAAGCAAGGAACATCAAGTAGATATGGGTATATAAAGATAAGGCTCAAATGTTTGAATATTTAAAGCTTACCATGGACAACTACGTTTTACATTCCAATTTTTTAGGTGATAGCTATAGATGGTTTATATATCGTCCTTGAGTATGGTTAGAAACTTTGGGAAAGTTATCAATCTTAGTGTCCAAAAGAAGTCATGAGGATATGATAGAAGAAAAAGAAAGTAACTTTTCAAGAAAATTGAAAAAATTAAGCAAGGAGTATAAGGGCATAGGTGTATGATGAGAATGCTTTGAAGATTTGAAGCTTACTATTGACAAATATGTTTTGTATTTCCATTATTACAGTGTAGCCATGGATGGCATAGATATTGTTCTTGGATATCCTTGGTTAAACTTAAAAAATCTCAGAACCATGTACAAAAGTTCATGAGGCTTGGTATAGGAAGGAGAAAGTAACCTTATAGGGTATTGCATATCATAAGCAAACAATCAAGGTCACCAAAGGCATTCTATGCAAGTTGGACAAAAATTCCCTACCATATTGAATAATGAAGAAAAGCATGAGGAAGAATTGAAAGAAGGGCAGAAGGAAGGATCAAAAGAAAAGCATAAGTAGCTCTTCGTTTCTCTGCACTCACCAAAGTGACTTTTCAAAAAGTACTAATGTTTCTTGTTTCATTTAACATCTAAGAAAATAAACACAAATGGCTAGGAAATTAACAGTTTCGTTGTTTTTGTAAGAAGGAAGAATTACTGGACGAAATAACGGATATAAGAAAGGAAATAAAATAACAAAGAAAATGCCTGATTTTAGCCTATCAGTCCTACGTTTATGAAGCGATAAAGACAAGAAAATGAGACTGGACATGTTGTGACTAAAATAACCGCCTCTATAAATTTGTTTTATTTGGAGAAAGATAAAAAAGAGCACCCGAAAGGCATACCTTGCAAACGGTCCTTATTCTTTTACTGCTACACCATACAATGTGAACGTTTTTAGGCCACAACAAGAAGGAAAGTCATCAGTATTTCTACACCTGAAGAAAATCATATCTTCCAAAGAATTACTTGGTAACTAAATGAAAAAAACCTAAATTGAAAATAAATAAAAAAGCAATAACAGAATATCTTAGGGAACAAAAACCTGGCTGCATGGAGTGGAGGACGTTCTCCATGAAAAGTGGCAAAGATATTCTAGGAGAAAAAAGATATATATAAAATACGTTGAGAGATATCCTTCTAGAATTTGGGCTTGGAAGTTTGCTCCGATAATACATTTAACACTATAAATTACAGAGGTCATCTTGTTGATGGATGAGATAACTACGGGATTAGACAGTTCCACAGCATTCCAAATTGTAAAGCACTTACACCAATTAATGCATACATTGGATGTGACTGTTGTGCTGTCTCTCTTGCACCCAACTCCAAAAACATTTGAACTATTCGATGACATTATTCTGTTATCTTAAGGTCACATTATGTATCAAGGTTCTGGGCTTCTATTGAAATACAGAGCAATTTTGTATGGCAGATGCTTTTTATGGTGTTTTCAAGAGCTTATTAGTGTCTGCTGTAAGATATGTAAAAATTTGGAAAAAAATCGTATTGAGTTATAAAGATCTCTATTATAATATAGGAAATAATTGCATTTGTAAAAGTTTCATATAATATGTATTTAAAAAAATAACATTAAACTAATAAATTCTTTGATTAGTAGAAATTAGCTTCTATTATTTTAGTTGTTGAGAAAAGAGATTTATTATTAAATAATGACATTTTATCACTTTTCATAGTTATGCTATTTTTATGAATTTCTAAATAGAATTTTATGACGAAATAATAATATTTTTAAGAAATAGGGTGATGTAATCTTAAATATTTGGAGATCTTGAGTTTAATCATTGAGAGTGCATACGGAGATCTTACACCCAGTACAAATATCTATCGATGTAATATAAATATATTATACAATAAAATAACTAAACTATTACATTTATACTTATTTGAAAATAATATTTATGAACATATCCCTACCGTAGGGATGTGGCAGGTCCAGAGTTTCCTCTTATTTATGGTATAAACCGAGGTGGGATGGCCATAGCTAAGTTTATGTATAGACCACTTTAATTTTGCAATCATTTGATGGATCAATAATTGAAGTCATTTTCCAACAGTGAAGTATTTGACAATTGATGGGACAACCCAACTATTTTTCTCCAATTTGAAAAACTGAAAGGTATCCTTGATAAGCTCTTCAACTAAAGCTTGAAACCAATCAGTAGGGATAGGAGGGGGGGAAAAACAGGCTCAATATCTTCCTCCAAATAAACTGGTCCTAAACCTTTTTTGGAAAAGAATCCCATATCTCCACCTCATAAAAAGGGGTGGAAAAGGATAAACATTCCAGATATTAAGGATTAGTGATAAGGAGGGAGTGGTGTTACTCAAAATCTATGAACGTTTTTTATAGCCAACAGCGAGTTCCATGTTTCCAAAATGTTGAAACATGATTTGCTATTTTACTCTAACCAAGAAAAATCAAATAAACCAAGTAGTGCATATAAGCTCGATGAAGGGCACTGTGATAAAGCTTTGGGATTTTGTTATTCGCCATTAAGATTGAGCATGACCAACAGCAGAACGAGAAGGCAAACGAAATAGAAGAGTATTTTAAAAATTAGATTTAAATCTGAACTGTTTTCATCTATCTAAATAATCTATCCCGTGCACTTTTAAATATTCGGAGTATACAATATTTTGGATAATAATTACATAAACATTTTTTAATCCACGTTTCATGATTTAGATAGAATGATCTAATCCACGTTTCAAAACACATTTCATGATTTAGATAGAATGATCTAATCTACGTTTGAAAACACATTTCATGATTTAGATAGAATGATCTAGTCCACATTCCAAATCACATTCCATGATTTAAGTAAAATAATCTAATCAACATTTCAAATCACACTTCATTATCTAGATAGAATAATCTTTTATAAATAATATAATATTTATAATCACTTACAGGTTTGAGCTGTGCTGAAGCCACGCACATACTATCTAATACAGTAGCAGCAGAAAAAGGACATACAGAGAAGCATCGCTCCATTGCGCGGCCGTGAAAGAATTAGTAAAGCTGTCAAACTATGGTCGTCCGAACGTTACATAGATAAGATCTGGGGGAGGGTTTGTATGGATGGTATAGACTTTATGTGGAATTGGGCAACTAATCAGCATAAAAGAGGTTGTTTTCCATTGCACTTGTTTCCATACGTTTGCGGGGCATCTGTGTCAGCATGAGTGCAACATTTTTGTTCCATATGCTCCATGATTAGTGTGAGCTGCAAACCACGTGCTATTTTGCGAATAATATCTAGTATAGGTTGGATGCCATTCCCTCAACCGGAATGTCAATCATTGTTTTTTTTTCCGATGAGATGACCGTTTCTAGTAATAGGCGGATTGAAATGATCATTATTTCCCACACTATGGGTTTGTTCGTGTATTTAAATATGTTTTAGAGGTTACCGATTTTGGTTGCTTAGGTAAGTAAGCCTCAATCTCATCCTCCAACTTGTTAAGTTCGTTTTTTACTTTTAAAAAAGTTAAATAGTTTATATTAATTAAGTATTCGGAAAAAAAGTATAGAAAGATTTTAAAAAATAGTCATAAGAGTTTAAAGGATAAAATTTTAAGGAGGTTTGTCATAGTCTCATCACTTTTAAAAGTAAAGAAATTTATAAATAAGTGCAAAATACAAAATCTTTGTGAAAAAAATGATCAAAATAATCAAATCAAATAATTGTGTGACCTAATTAAGTTGTGAAGATTGAATAGAAGACAAAGACTCCCAATCTATAGCATTCCAGCTACAATCAACATGAGAAGTTCATTTAGCCACCAAAGATATAGAATGTTCAATAACTAACCAATTAGAAGGTGTAATTAGGCGAGAATCTCTTAGAAAATCTAACCCTACTACAAAACCCTTAGCTCCTACATACTAACACTAACTACCTTTCTAGAGCATAGAAGAAGAATTCAACATTTCCTCCATAGAGAGATTAATTTCATGAAGGAAAATAATATCATGCATATTAATCCTAATAATATCTCAAAAAACCTTTTGATTAGGTGCACTACCCAAACCCTTTATATTTCATGATAAAACTATCATTATTGAGAAATAAAAAAGTGAGAATCTAACATGCAAATAACCACAAACTCATCTAGCATTTCTCTTATCTTCACTTTCTCTTTATCACTTTTCCTCCCCACTTTGGAGACTTTATCCATACTAGTTCTTGTAAGATATTTTTGGTGAAGTCTCAATGAAGGAGGGATTTTCTTCTTAATAATATCCTTAGTTCCATCCTTTGTACCTTGAAGAGCATCTAGCATCACATAGTCTAATTTTTTTTCAAATGGAACAACCATCAAAAACTAGAACTATAGGACTTTAAATGAATTTTATGACTTTCACCTAATCCATTGACCTAATTTAGAGAAAGAGGAGTCTCTTACCAATTTATGCTTCATAAAAAAATTGAGCTTTTGATGGTGATGGAAGTAGGGTAGAATTAGGGAGTACTAAATCCTAATTAGAAAGAGTCTTCTTGATCAAAGTAGAATCAAAATCTTCAAAAGTCTCTAAAATATTAAATATGTCATTAGAATAGCCCTTTGATATTTTTTATGCATCTCATTCCTTCCTTTATTACCATACTTCACTAAAATAAACCTATTTATGTCATCCTTTTCTACATGTGTTGGGGCTTTCCCTTTTGTATTAGTTTTAGTTATAGATAACTATGGTGGAAGATGAACAACATATAATTTTTTATTTGAGAAATTTATCTAAAGATTCTCATAATCATGACATACATAACATCTAAAAGGAAGAGCCACATAATCTAATTGTTGAATCCAATGCATAATTCCTAATTAATATCTATGGAATCAAGAAAAGTATTTTTAAGATCAATTTTCACATAGATACAAGAATAATAGATAGGTCTTTCTCTCCAATTTGTGATGAGAAGGGACTAAATTTTTCCAAAGGATAGCTAGAATATAATGAAAAATAACAAGTCTCTAGAATTCCATCAAAAGACAAAGAAGATGAACCCAGACTAAAATCTTAGATGAGAAATCTTCAACTAGATCAAATACCACATGTCGAGGTTTAATGAATAATCCAACTTGATTAAGAAATTAATTCCCTTCCTTGAAAGCTAAATTATAATTATAAATTCTAAAAAAACCACAAAGAATAAATTGTTTCTAGCTAAAGTAACCTCCATATCCCCCTCTATTAATCAACATGATGTGCCCAATTCTCCAAAAAAGGCAGCATAGTTTTTAAACCCATAAATTTATAAATTTAATTATACTATGATAAATAAATAGCATCATCAAATAAAACCTCAAATTAATAACAATAATGAGATGGGCCTCACTCTCTTGCAAATAACCATTGGACCAAGGATGATTATCAACATTGTTATCACATTTAGCTTCATGTGTATCTTTCAAAAGAAAATTAAAATCATATTTATGATTATATTTTATGTTATCATTAACTCAAAAAACATCCTTAAAATAAAAAGGAAAGGGATCCTTTGGCCCCCCTCCAAATCCTACCATATGTCGACCCACAAACCCAAAACCCATTAAAAACTAGTAAAAAAAAAGGTAAAAAATTGAACCACTATAGCAAATATATGACCAAATCCCAACAAATTACTTCATATTAATAATTTGGAGAGTCTTCTCTTAAATTCACTAGCATGCAAAGACCACACAATGAAAAATTAAACTTGACCCTTCTATTTCAAGCCCTAGGATTTCAAACCACTCTTCTTGTCAAGTTGGAGTTTTCATTTAGATTTTGTTGGCTCAAATTCTTATATCTAATATCTCATTTGGATAATAATTTTGTAAGTGGTAATAAGGTAAAATCATTATATTGTGACTATGTATATAAAAATAGCAATAGAGTTGCCATATAATTTTAATTTAAACTAAAATTATAAAATAACACTTAGATAAATAAAAATAGTAAATGATTTAAATAAAATTATATATATACATAATATCTTAGGGTATTCCCATGACTCAAGCCCAGTGGGTTCTCTTTATGGGGCAAGCTTGAGGCGAGACTAATCTTTGGGGTTGTGCGGTAACCAACACAACCCCCAAGTGTGCATGGCAAGGTAATAAATAGGCTAGGTAGTTCAACCCAAGACCTCGGGGAGAAAACCCAAGACATAATTAAGCCAACTCCACTAACCTGTGGGGGCAATAAAATAAAATAATTTTTAAGTAATTATAAAGTAAAATAAAAAACTTTTTAGTGGATAGAAAAATCTCTTTGGATAATAAAGATGGGAGACAAGATGGAAACAAACTTTAACAAGAATAATATGGGTCTAAAGAGGGATGAAGTGGGAAGACAAAAACAAAAAAATGAGAAAAATTAGACTGAGTTGGAAGAGAAATCATATTATATGAAAATGATGGTAACAAGAGGGAAAAAAGAAGAAACAAGACCACAAAAATCTACTCTATAGCTTCAAAATGATGCATGAATAGAATTCAAACTTGATGAAAATTCCTTACTACTTCAAGGATACAAATCTTTGAAGACTTGGTGAAGAAGTCCAAAGTGCATAGATGTGATAATAGTTTATGTCTATAGTGTATGATGTCTAAATGAGGGTAGGTAGGCTCTTTTTATAGATTTACAAGGGTAAAATTTTATTATTTTGAGTGGAAATAAATTGAATTGACCTTAGTTCTACCTAAGATAATCCATCATTACCTTTTTGTAGACAAGGGATGGTGGGTAATGTGCACACCTCCATGAGGGGTAGGGGTGTAGGTTTTCCATACCGCAAAGTGGATGATCTCAAATGGGAATGAAGGTGGGATCACAAAAATATCAATGGATGTAGTATCATCTTAATTATATTAGATATGAAATGGAAGAAATCGGGTGAAAATACAAAGTATTCATATAAGGGAATAAATAATTTACTTTTCATACAAAAATTATGTATATGTTATGAACTTTAATATATTGTAAAGTTGTACACAATGTAGAAATATTATTTTGTGAACTCATGTCACTTTTTCATTAAAAATAAAAATAAATTATGAGAGGACTGTCACTAAATATTTCTTCATGTCATGTTCAAATGAATTTGATAGCAAAGGTAAACTATAAAATTTCACCCTACATTTACTCCATTTTCAAGTCAAATTTAGTAGCCCTTCCTTTGATGGAATTAAAAATTATTAAAATAATACAAAATGTATTACCATATAGCCAATGTTTGTCAATATAGTCAAATATATTTTTAATGAATTTTTAGAATAATTATTGTAGGAAAAGAATAAGTTATTTCGACTAAGGAGAATACTTTTTTATAAAATTCATCACACAAATAATTATTTTGTGCATAATGGAGCAAAATCAATTGCACTAACACATCAAGGTGGGAAGCCCAACACTATAAAATGCCTCCTTTAATCATCGAAGACTTGTTGTGAATCTCGAGTGCACTAATCTGGTGTAGTCTTGAAAGTTTTGTAAGGGAAAATAATGAAAAATTGTCAAGTTTTGGGTTTTTTCAACTTTCCCTTCAATATTAGCAAAGTACATGGATCAAATGATAACTAGAAGTCCCTACTTAAGAGTTATAACCACAAATTAAACAATAATACCTTCAAAAATTGAGCAATTGAGAGAATGTGAGAATACTCATTAGAAATAGGGTCAAAGAAGAACCTGCATAAATATATATTGTATTATTCTATATTGTATTTTAATCTCTCCTACCCCTCTCTCTTAGGTATCTCACTCCCTTTATCCCTCCCACCCTCTCTCTCTTTGGTTTCTCTCTCTCTAGTCTCTCTTGGGCCTCTCTCTCATCTCTCCCTCTAAAGTCTCTCTCACTCCACCCCCGCTCTCTCTCTGGTCTTTCCTGGGTCTCTCCCTTTCTCTCTCAAGTCTCTCCCTCTCTCTCAAGTCTCTCCCTCTCAACTTTCTCTCACTTCAACCCCTTCTCAAGTATCTCTTGGGCCTCTCTCTCAAGTCTCTTCCTCTCTCTCTCAAGTCTCTCCATCTCTCTCTCATTCCAACCCCCTCTCTCACACACTCTATCTCCCTCTCAACACCCTCTCCCTCTCTCCCTCCCACACCCCCTCTCTCTCAAACTTATATAATTATATATTATTAATATATACTAAATGTATTATATATTACATGCTAGTTATATATACTATATATATATATTATATAATATACACTATATTATATATAGTATATAAATTATATATTATATTATATTGTATGCATAGGGCGAAGATTCAATAGATTTGAATTTGTTAAAAATGGTTATCCATTCAGAAATAATAGATATCCATTTTTTAGAGCACAACCACCCTATGTTTTAAGAGATCAAAGGGTTTATTTCGAGCTGTAAGTAATGGATATCCATCAATTAATCATACTAGATATCCGTTTTGTTGCATAACAGATATCTATTATGGACAAAACGGGTACCTGTTTTGTTCTGTGTAAATTATAAATATGTATAGATTATACATATTATATAATATAATATAAAATAAATAATATAGTATTATAATATTATATAAAATATTATATATTATATTATTATATATAATATATTAATATTTTATATTATATTATTATATTATATCTTATATATTATATAGCCTTATATATATAGCCTACTATAATATATATATAAATATCGATAAGAATGTGACAATAAATGGATATTCGTTACAAAATAATAGATATCCATTATTTTATTGGTATTAAAGGATATCTATTTTGTATTGGATATCCAACTTAGTCAAAATGAATATTTGTTTATATCGGATATCCATTTTTCTTTTGTATTTCTTTGGTACTTAGATTGGGAACTACCAAGCCTAAAAGTCAACATCCCCAACGTGTTTACAGGGGTTCTAATAATTTCTCAGACTTCACCCTTTGTGCTAATAGCTTTTTTTATCCTATTTTGATGAAACAAAAAGGGTTTGTTCAACAAATTGACAACAGTCTACCGATATAAGATATGCTTTATTTTGAATTTAATAAATAATTATTATTGATTTTCTACATGCATTATGTGTAGAGTCCTAATAGATAGGATGATTCAAAAACATCTATAACTTTTAAACGGTTATAGTTTTTTTGAATCCAAAAGATGCACCACACTCTATGCTTCACAAACTATTGTTTTTAAAAAAAATTGAATTTCATAATTTTTTGACCAAGTTAGGTTGGCCGGACAAATGGTTTTTAATATTTTTAAAAATTCCTACTAGAAAATTCATAACTAATTATTTACTTGCAAAAAAAAAATAAAAAAATATGTGTCACATTCGAGCATGTTTCCTCTACTTATATTGAAAGATTTAGAAAATAAATAAATAAATAAATAAAAATTCTCATCATTAGGTGTTCAAACAAACACTTGATTTTTATTTTTTTCCTAAAAATTTAGTACTACTGCATTGAAATTTCAAAGTTTAAAAAGCACAAAGTTGTGTTATACTTAATAAAGGAAATGGCCAACACCGATCCAACTTTTAAACTTGAATCACTAAAAAGTGGCATATGTGTTTTGAATTTTGAAATGATGTAAACTAGTAAAATATGTATTTTTAGTATACTTTATGTTTGTATTTTAAAAAAAATTAAAAATTTATTTTAAACTAGTTTTTAATAAATTAACAATAATTTAGTTGTTGATAAAATGATGAAAAATGAAGTTGCATGAGACGTCAAACTTTTATAGTAATTTTTTTCTTTCAAATTTTTGTGTGTATTTATAACTTGAAACTTTAGTGCATGGATATATTTTTTTCCAATTTTTTTTAATCAAAAGTGGTAGGCCACTATAATTTTATTAATATTATATATATATATATATATATATATATATACAAGATCTTGGTTCAAGTAGACATACTGGCGGGAAAGAACTAGGAAGAAAACCCCTAGTTATAGTCTGAGTAACTGACTTTTACAGTTCGACTGACTTTTACAATTCAACAATTGGACCAACACAGTTAGATTGACTGGTGCAATAGACTAATATGATCTTGTTTCCTACCCTAGACAAGCTACTAAAAAACAAAGGACTACATCTGACTGATGCATTACATAAGAACATCCCCCACTTCATGCCCAATACAAGTGTGACACCCATTACATTTATATAGCCCATTATATAAGATCAACAATGTGAAGTCCATTACATATATATAGCCCCTTTCCAAAAGAACTAAGCCCATTACATGTATACAACCCCTTACCAAAAACAAAAACTATTAGGCTAGAAAAAAAACTAATTAAAAAGATAATGACTTGTTTCTTGCTCTTTTAAAACCATTGAATGAGCTTTCTTTTGTTTCCACATGCTTGTTAGAATGCTGATGATCATAAGAAGGAATAGTTTTGTTGATATCTGGAATGTAACGATAACAGTATTTCCTTTTTGTAGCTTGTGGAGTGGCTGAAAGTTGAAAATCATGAACACAAATGTGGCTTTTCAAGAAGGAAATTGCATGATACTTCCGTTTAAAGTTATCTATCTCCTCCATTGAAAATGCCAATATATTCTTGTTAATAGCCTGATATAAATAAACTGAGGTATCCTGCATTGTTGATAACAACATTCCTTTAAATATTTTTGCATGTACCTCTTGTCATAATATATGAGATGTCTTGGAAAAAGATCCCCAATCAAACCTTCACCCATAGTAAAATCATACTATTGTAGGCTATGAAGCAAAGCATCATTTTGTAAGTATATGCTAACAACAAACTTGTTAGCAATGTTTTGCAAAACATCAAAGTTTTGAACCAAATCTAGTATATTTGATAGAAATATGGAGAGTAAATTAGCAAGAAAAATTAACCTTTGCAGCTCGTCTTTTCCAATGAAAGCAGAGATGGGTTCCTCCCATGGCTTTACCATGACTAGCACTCTATAATTTTGTGCTTTAAATTATGTTTACTCCATAATCCCCAATTCTTTAAAGACTGCAATGCACACTATAAACCAAGAATTGTGTGTTGCAAATGAATAGAGCAAGACAATTTTAAACAGATTTTGCATGCTTATTCTAGTGATGGATTTATTGAAAATCACACCTTGTAAGGATAACACGAATGAAGATTATTGAAACCATAAATCGGTTGCCAACATTCAAATTATGAAGCCATCTTTGTACCAAACAATTTCGCCAAAGTTACAGCTAATTTTTTTTCCAATTTTGATAAATGTATATTTTTAAATAAATATTAAAATGTGCATGAATCAAAAAACAATTGTTTCTATCGGATGTCAACTTTCATATTAAATATTTATCTAAAGTGGAAAAAAAAATATGCCATCTTGAATTAGATTCTTTTATCTAGTGCATCATTTTTTTTTTCAATTTTTTTAATAAGTTTTAGTATTTTTCCTTGGCATGGTAATCAACCTAATATTTTGTTTTGATAACCTACTTTTAGTAAAAATAAAATATTAAATATATAAATAATAATTAAACTATTAAAATAAATATATTTTTGAAAACTAAACTTATGGATCTACAAAAGGGTATTTTTATATTTTTATAAAAATGTTATTTACATTAGTAGGATTTATTGAAACTTCAAGTTTTTCAAATAATTTTATTTTTTTGGTAAATTGGACTCAAAGTGGCGCTCCATATATTTTTAGCCAACAATTTTAGTTGAGAAAGTTGTGGAAGTATCTAACTTATCTAGAATGAATCTTACTAGATCATATGTTTGACCAAAATTGATTTTTAGTTAGAAATACTTAAATTAAGTTGTGCTGATAAGTTGGTTGAAAGTGTGACACAACTTTATGCTTTTACCTTGGCACTAGGTCAAATAGATTTACTTTTTCCCAGAAAGGACTAGTAGCTTAGAAACTACATTTAATTTGCTACAAATTTTGTTCTTACATATTTTTCAAATTATATTGATAACCTATTAAAATATTTATGTCAAGTTGTGTAACTCTATTTTCTAAATTTTCATTGCCACTTAGGGGCTTAGTTGGCCCCGCATGATCCTACACTAAACCATTAGCTATATTTCTAAAGTTATTTTTTTCTCTTGAAATTTTCATGACCTTGTAGGTCCAAGCCTAAGTGTTGGGTTACCATTCCTTTTCTGGGCCTAAATCCAAATGAAAAATGTCTTGTGAATTTCAAACCTTTTGGAACAAGTACCCACTTCAAAATGGGTACTTATTCTAAAAAATGAATGGGTATTTATTTTAAAGCTTAAAAATGACACTTCCCTTGAATGTGGATCCAACTTCTTGCACATACCCACCAAGTGGAAACATGTCCTTGCATAACTTGAACTGCAAGTCCAGCCATTGAGATCTATGGGTATGCCTTGCATACTCATACACTATATTGTCATGAAATGTAGATATAAACTGATACACTAGAATCTTTTGAATAACCAAATCACACCTTTTTTCTTCTTTACCATCTTTTGTGTTGTAGGATAATTTTTTATACTTGTCAAACTCTACTAGTTCATTTCCAACCACATGTGTGATTTCCATATATTCACATATTGGCATACATTGCAAGCCACCACAATGTTGGCATGTGTCATCCAAGCATAATTTCCTATAGAATATTTGACCTTCCTCTCTTTCGCATAAAATTGTTGATATGAAGTCTCTTGAAGATGTAGGTGGGGAATGTATGCCACAATCCTACAAAACATTGTTAGTATACATGCAAATCTAAACATATAGACCGATAAACATCAAAATGGTTAGAAAATTCAATATGCACTCTACAATAAGTAGTGCATTTGTGATTTATTATGGCATAGAAAGGTTTTAGCATTTCAAAATATCTTTGAAATTTTTTAACTTGAGAATACATCTTGAGAAATTTACCAAAAATTGTGTTTAAGTCGTATCCAAAAAATTATTTGTATGTGGCTCACGGTTTTGACTATCGTTTCTCCTTCTTACCATATCCCTTTGATTTAGAGATACCCTTGTGTAATTCTTTCAAAAGTCTTCAATTAGTGATAATAATGCTTCAATAATTGCTTTATCTTTTCCTAGTAGTCTCCCTAAGAATTCCCATAATTCATTGTCATTGATGTCATTAATTCTTTGGCACCTTCCAACAATTCTTGATAAAAATAAATTATTTATTAGATCGATGTTTGACTTGTCTTTCTAAGGAGACAAGCTTTCTTCATTTGATTACTTACTATTGTTTACGTAATGACACATTAGGTTACATTACTATCTTTTGTGCATGAGATGTTACCCACACTCTTATATGCACTCATTAGATTCTTCACAATAGATTTTTCACTTGAAGCCTCTAATGTTCTCAACCCAAGATTCTTCATGATGGACCTAAACTTTATACTTCACATCATTTCAACAAATAGTTGAATTTATTTGGTCTCATTTAATTTCTCAAAGAAAACTCTCCAAATCTTATGAGCATATATTCTACAAACTTGTGTTTTGGAATTTTATCTTCCATTGGCTACAAAATATTCTCATCAATATCAATCAAATACTTGGTCTTTCTATGCAAAATTCTAGGTGGTGTTCTCAAAGGTAAATTTTTCTCAACATTATGAATTTCATTAATATTTAAATGAGATGGGATAGATCACATACCTTTGATCGAAGATGGAATAGATGGCATACCTTGAGGTTGAGATGGGAATGATAGTATAGCTCCTTCCTCACATGTTATTGATGATGTACTCTCAAATTGAGATGTTGTAGATGGTGTCCCTCCATCTTCACTTATGGTAGAGGATATGTCTCCATCTACAATATTCAAATATCTCATAGCACGAAGGTTTTGCATTCATTCCCTTTGTGCTGCCAATACCATATCTCTTGTCGATGGTTGAGGTTCCTCTTCAATTGGAATTTCTTCGATAGTTGTGTCCAATTTCCTCTTCTCATGAAGTTCCCTTGTATTTGAGCTACTTTCTTTGCATTCTTTGCTTCTTGCACTTCCTATGTTGTTTAATCCTTGATCATTTCCTCGATATGACAAAGAATTTTATCTATAGCATGATAAAGAGATGAATATTAGTTCCAAAAAATTGAATGCATAAAAATAAATGAAATATATGTCATTTAACCCTTCATACAAAATACATACAATCAAAACATGCTATCATAAACAAGTGCACTAAGAACACATGGTAGGAGTTTGATGCAACCTTCAAACAAAATCCATAAAACTTTAATGAAATTCAAAGAAAACCTATACTACTCAATGCCATATACACCATTAAAACTAAAAATAAAACTCATGTACAATCAAAACACACTATCATAAATATTGTGGGTATGTGCAGGATCATCATGGAATAAATAGGCCCTTAAGTGGGAAAAAATTTAGAAAAATCAAAGTTAGGCAACTTGACATAAAAATTTGAATAAGTTATCTATATTATTTCAAAAATCTATAAGAATAGAATTTGTAGAAAATTAAATTTAGTTTCTAAACTACTAGGTTTTAAAAAAATAAAAATCTATTTGGTGAAAATTTGAAATTTCAATGTAGTGGTACTTAAATTTCAGGAAAAAATAAGAAGTAGGTGTCTGTTTGACCACCCTAACCACAATAAAATGATAATACTTTTTATAAGATTTTAGATATAAGTAGAGGACTCATGTCCCGAGTGATGCATATTTTTTTGTAATTGTTTTTCAAGTAAATAATTAATTATGAATTTTTTATTACAACTTTTTAAAAAATATAAAAACTTGTATGTCTGACCACCTTAACTTGGTCAAAACTTCATGAAATTAATTTTTTCTTTTTTTAATCCTATATTATGTGAAGCATAGAATGTGACACATGTTTTGGATTCAAAAAATATGATACCGTTTGAAAGCTATAGATGTTTTTCAATTAGCCTATCAATCAAGACTTTATTCATAATTTGAATAGAAAATGAATAATAATTACTTATTAAATTCAAAGTAAAGCATAATTTATATTGATCGAAAGATGAGAATCTCCTTTAAAAATCATTTTTGTTTCATCATTTTTGGGTACAAAAATAGTCATCAGCCACATACCCATCATATTGCCACTTTTTGGCCCATCATGATCCTGCACATACCCTTGCTAACCATGATGCATGGTTAAGCACACTAGACATATAATGTAGGATTTTTATGCACATAATTCATGATGGAAGGTTCACTCAAAAGGTGTGAAAATCAAAAGATAATATGTCATTCAACCTTAATGCACACCATATATGACATATTTAATTTGATCCATTGCACACTAGACATAAGTGCACTAGGACACACCATAAGTCTAAATAGCATGCATGGTATTGGATGGTTGACACAATAATTATAATTAATTACACATAGTTAATGTCATCAACCCTAATGCATAAGAACATTATTAACATTGTGCAACCTTCATGGAATATTTTCATTCATGTGTAGCCACTAAAATTGCTAGATATTCACCATATGAGATTCCTACAACATATGGTAGCTATACATTTGTTGTTTCCAAACATATGGCAACTATGCATTCATTTTTTCCAAACATATGGCAGCTATACATCCGTTGTTTCCAAACAAAACTTGAATATTGTAGGTTTGAAAATGTGCATATTAGTCAACTTAAGTTGCACATTTCGTATCATACCATTTCAAAGGGTTTTAACTTGGTTGCAAATTTCATAGAAAACCTTGACCAACATTTTCATTTGGAATATTTGTCATATATGTAAGTGTTTTTTTCTAGTTTGGGGTGAAGTTGAAGTTGGTTCCCAGCCATAGAGGGTTTGAAAACAATTTTGCAGCAATTACTTTAGAGAGTGTGAGGAAGATGAGGGAAATGTTACAATAAAGGGACCCTTCAAGGAGGTTAAAAAGTGTTTTTTGTGGTCTTTGTGGATATATACTCAATTCAAACTATGGTATCAAAACTCCTTAAAGACATACCTTCTACTAGCTATAGAGAAGAATATAATGACAACATATTCTACTACAATGAGTTTGGAAAAGGATGTTGTAGAAAAAGATATTAAGGTTAGAGAAGGGAAGAAAGGAAGAAACTATGTGGATATTGCAGCAATGCAAACCATGATTTGTTTGGTTGCCCAAGAGTTACATGATACTATAAGAACAACCAAACCACTACAAAGAGTGAATAATTTTCTAGGCTAAAATGTTCCAAGAGGGGCTAAGGTTATAATGAGAATTTTCAAAGGAACCCCCCTTGAATGCTCATAGATGTCAAAAAGTAAAAATGTAAATAATGATGAACATAGAATATTCATTTTAACAAAATCTAATCTAATCCCTTAGCAAAATCTAATGCATTTGATTAAGTCTATGTATGTTGAGCACTCATAATTTGGAATACTTAGCAAAATATAATCTCAAAATAAACATGATAACAAAACCAAAGCATTGTATTAAGCATTTATGATAAGGGATGACAAAAAAACATAATAGAATGAAGGAAAATGTAAAGAACATGTATAAAGACCTGACATACCTTAAAAATGGAGATTCAAATTGAGAAACTACCCAATTATGTGGTATTTTTTCTTCTTGCATCAAACTCCTCAATAATTTGAGATTTTCACAAACTTGCTTCCTTTTCAATGTTCAATTGTATATAACTCTAATTTAGAATTACTAATTTAAACTATAAAATTAACCAATGTATAATATTAAATTATAACAATTCAATCATAATTAACATTGCAACACTACAAATATTGAAACTTGAGTTGATATAATCAAATTTGATGTAAAAAATATGTTATTTCCTACTTCTTAAGGTGGAAAACTAGAAAAGGTGGTGGAAAGTTCATGCAAAGGTGGTGCAATGTGTAAAATTTGCATGTGCTCTTCCCAATAGCATCAAAAAGATTTTTTTTCGGATCACATGCAAAAGTAGGAGAATAACAGAGAATGTGGGCTTGGTCATGGGTGTCCTCTCTTTTTTATCATTTTTAGAGTAAGAAAAATTTGCTCTTGTTATAATGCGAGCATGTTTTAGCTTGCTCTAAAAATGGCCATATTTCAACTTTTCCAAAATGCACTCACATTGTAAAAAAGTTGATTTTATAAATGTTTCTTAACTATTATCATGTGGCAATAGGGGCTTGGGTTAAGATACATCAATGAGACCTATATTTGACCAATTATGACATATTATAAGTGCTATGTATGTCTAATTTTGTGTGTGATATCAAGTTTCACCACAATTCCCTATACGCTCAAGATTGTACATTAGCCCTCAACCTTGTATCTTAAATCCTAAACACTAAACACTTTACCTTATACTCTAAAACCTCAACCATCAACCCTAAACCCTTAACCCTTAACCCTTAAAACCTCAACCCTAATCCCTCAAACCCTCAACCATCAACCCTAATCCCTCAAGCCTATATCTTCAACCCTTAAACCCTTAAACCCTCAACCCTCAACCCTAATCCATCAACAATATACCCTCAAACCTTAAACTCTTAAAACCTCAACCTTCTACCCTTAGCCCAATACCCTAAACCCTCAACCCTAATCCCTCAACCTTATAACATCAACCATTTAACCCTCAACCCTAAACCCTCACCCTTAACGCTTAATTCCTCAACCCTAATCCCTCAGCCCTCAACCCTTAATTTCTCAACCCTAATCCCTCAACCCTTAAACCCTAATCCATCAACCCTCAACCCTTAAACCCTAATCCCTCAACCCTTAGCCCTTAAATTATAATCCCTCAACCTTAAAACCTTTAAATCCTCTACCCTCTACCCTCTACCCTATACATTAAACCCTAGACCCTCAATTCTCAAACCTCTACCCTATATATTGGATCCTAAACCCTAATCCCTCAACCCTATACCTTAAATCCTATACACTCAACCCTAAACCTTTAAACCCTAAACCTTCATCCCTCAACCCTTAAACCCTCAACCCTTAACCCCTCAACCCTTAAACCCTTAATCCATCAACCCTCTACCCTATAAAATAAACCCTTAACCATCAATTCACAACCCTCTACCCTATACACTGGACCTTCAACCCTAATCCTTCAAACCTCAACTCTTAAACCCCCAACCCTCAACCATCATCCCTCTACCCTATATATTAAACCCTTACCCATAATACATCAACCCTATACCTTAAACCCTAATCTCTTACCCCTCAACCCTTAAAACCTAATACACTAAAACCTAAACCATTACCCTCAACCCTTAAACCCTAATCCCTTAACCCTCAACCCTAAACCCTATCCCTAAACCCTCAACCCTCGACACTATACCTTAAACCCTAATCCATCAATCCTCAACCCTTAAACCCTAATCCTTCGACCTTTAAACCCTAATCCCTCAACTCTTAAACCCTTAAACCCTAAACCCTCAACCCATAATCCCTCACCTCGTAAACCCTCAACCCTTAAAGCCTTATCCCTTAAACCATCAACCCTAAACCCTCAACTCTCAACCCTTAAACCCTCAACCCTTAACCCTAATGCCTAAACCCTAAACCCTTAAACCCTAAACCCTACAACCTACAACCTCAAACCTCAACCCTCAACCCTTAATCCCTAATCCATCAACCCAATATCTTAAACCCTAATGGACCTATACCCTATACACTTAACCTTGGACACTCAACCTTGAACATTATCCCTCAACCCTCAAACCTCTACCCTATACCCTATACCCTCAACCTTATACTTATGCCCTAAACCCTCAACCCTCATCCATATGCCTTACACCTTCAACCTTAAACCTTGAACCCTATATCTTAGACACTCAAGCTTGAACATTATCCCTCAACTGTAAACTCTCAACCTCAACCCTATACCATTAGCCATATACTTCAGCCCTAATCCCTGAATCCTTAACCCTATACCTTAAACCCTGAACCCTATGCCCACAAACCCTCATCCTTATACCCTATAAGCTCACCCTTATACCCTAAACCTTGAATATTGTCCCTCAACCCTATACTAAAAACTAAAGCATATGTACTCTCAACCCAAGTTACCCTATTCCTTATACCCTCAATCCATATCGTAAACCCTAAACCCAATATCCTAAACCCTAATCCCTATACCTTACACACTTCATCATATACACTCAACAAGTTGAGTATTATCCCTAAAATGTAACCCTCAACCCTCTACCTTGTACTCTCAATCTATTACTTAATCCCTAATCCCTCAACCCTCAACCCTATACCTTAAACCCTAAACCCAAAAATCTCAACCCTCATCCATATAACCTATACCCTCACCCTTATATAGCCTAAACCCAAAACCATTACATACATAGATACAACCATACATACATACATACATACATACATACAAGCATACATACATACATACAAGCATACATACATACATAGCATACATACATACATATAGGCATATAGACATACATACAAGCATGCATATATGTGTACATACATATAGGCATACATACATACAAGAATGCATGCATACATACATGCATACATATAGGAATGCATGCATACAAGCATCGTAGATATATACAAACATACATATAGGCATACATACATACAAGCATACATACATACAGGCATACATACAGACATAAAGACATGCATACATACAAATATATATACGAAAATACATACATCAAACATACTTAACAAACTTGCACAAAAAAATTCCAAGCAAGACATAATGTGAGCATGTTATAACGTGCTCACGTTATGCCAAGCTTGAGAAACATGCAACAACATTTTACAAAAAAAGGAGAGAAATACATAACATAACATAACATAACATGAGCGCGTTATAACACACTCACATTATATCTTTCCTTGGGAATCCCCAAGCCTTAGGCTTGGTATTTACTTTGGATTTCCAACCCAAAGGCTTGGAGTGCCTTACCAACATCCAAAGATTTGTTTTTACATATTCTACAAGATTTCACATAATCTCATTTGTGCTAACCATCAAGTTTGCATGTGTTTCAAGGTCGAGTAAATTGAACACTTGGGTAATGTAAGGCTCTCTCTTAGGTATTTAACAATGTATTTTTTTCACATTTTGACAATGTTAAGGCTTTCATCTTTAATTTCTTTTGTTTGTGTGTTCTTTTTTGTCAAAAAATAGTGTTTAGTATTTTTTACTTCATTTTTTAACTGTTCATTGAAATTTCAAATAAATTACACTTTTATAAACTAGACTCCATTCTAGACATTTAAAAATAATAATTTTTGATTAGCTCTCAAAAATTATGGGGGTAGTATGGCCAAAATTATTTTTTCAAGGTGTTTCCACTTTGAAAATTAGTAAAGAATCAAATATTCATTAAAAATTTATCAAAAAATCAGGCATTTAAACTGCATGTTGTTAGCTAATTTCTCACTGAAGTAATTTTAAAAATACAGAAAAAAGGTTAACCTTTTGAGGGAGCCAAAAAAGATGCTATGTTATATTTTTTTGACAAAAACAACACCAATTTCTATGGCGCCCTTTCTTGAACCCCTTAATCTCTATCATTTTCAAAGAGAATTAGTAGTTTAGAAAGTAGACATGGAGCACTAAGAACATTCTTTTTGTTATATCTTAAAATTTTGAGTGTAACTATCCTCAGTTTCTCATCCAAGGTTAGTACTTCCTTATTTCAAAAAAAAGTGGCCACTTAAGACCCCTTTTTGGCCCCCCATCTTTCTACACTTACACTATCTTAGGAGGGGATTTTAATGCTATTACCTCCTTGAAAGATTAGAATGGAGGTATCATTCCCCCTCCAAAAGTAATGGAGGACTTTTCTAATTTCATCTTGGATAATGCTTTGATTGATTGTTTACCAACTAATGGTAAATTTTCCTAGACAAACAGAAGGAAACATTTTTGTCTCATTGTAAAGAGGTTATATAGACTTCTCCTCTCCATAATTTGGACCAAAATCATCAATGCCATCTATGCCATCATCCTTGCATAACTATGGAGCTGAAGTTTAAACAACACTATAGTCAAAAGTAAACTCATCCCAAATAGGTTCCTCATCATCCTTAGTTTCCATTACACTCGGATCCCATGTGTTAAGACGTTGATTGCTTTGTTCACTACGCTCCACCTGTGATGTTTTCTCTCTAAATAAATCATCCTCCAACTCATCACTATACATGTTAACATAAGAATCTCTCCATAAATTGATCCTGGAAGTCAAAGCCAAAACCACCAATGTCCTCATCACTATAACATCATTGTTTATTGTTTGGAAAGCCTCATCTATTTTTTCTTCAACAAGACCATCATCCAAAGGTGTGTTATTGATCTCAATGTTGTCAACCATGGTACTAGTATCTACAGTTTCACTAGATAACTCTAGTGATGAATTAAAGGTTGCTATCATGACTTTTTCCTCATGCACATTTTCAACAATGGAGGCTATATGCAGTCCTAAGAAGTTTTCTTGGGGCTTTGTAATACATGCCTCTTGATTGGTGAAGTCTTCTTCATAGAGAGGTTCCAAAAATTTGTCTTCCTTGCATTCAAGCTCATCTCTACAATTTTCTATTCTTGCCATGTCAAATTTAGCAAGATCCTTTGTAACCACCACCTTCCTCCCCCTTGACTCTTCCTTTTCTTTCACATTGATTTCTTGAAAACCTTCTCTCTTCCTTACCTTATTATGTACTTAGTAAAACCCTTTTTTCTTGGGTCCCTCCAAACAACAAAGTCCAAGAAAGCTTCAAACGAAACATTGTCTTTGATCTCATCAGGAATGTTTTGATATTCATCAATAATTTTAGGAGCTTCACTTTCATAGATGATTCTTTTCTTTTTTAATCTTATCATTAGCTCTTGGATAGGATCTTCTTCCTTGGATACGAATTTAGGTTGCCAATCCATGCTTTCACTTAACAAGCCAAAGAAACAAGAAAAACATTAAGTTACTTCTCCCAAATGTGAAAATACCAACACACCTACAAGTGTTGATTACTATCAAACAACTAAAAATCTAGTAAGGTTTAGTTTCCCAATAGGCTGGCATGAAAACCAAGCTTTGACACCACTATAATGCCCAACCCCGTTCTGAGTTTTTGACTTGAGATTTTTTTTCTCAATGTTTTCAACTTGGTATATGTTATGTTTTATCGAACTTGTCTCAACACATTGCATGTATAATAGCAACTTCAAAATGAAATGCATGCATGAATTTGATATTCAATTTATGAACTTCCTCTCTCTAAATTAGACTGAATATTACATGATTTAAGCAGAGATACATTTCAGACCTTAACATGTTCATACTGAGCTCTGATATTGAATAGTCATAAAGTTATTTACACTCAGGAAAGGATGGAAGCAAAAAGGATTTAAAAATATGATTTGCAGCAGTAGTATGTCCCATACATTCTTAACTTAGACCATTGGATAGCAGCAATAAATAATGAATTAATAGAGATAACTCAGACTAATTACAAGATTGAAAGAGTTTAAGGCTGAACTGGAACTTAACAACAATAATGACACTAAAAAATTATGCATGTAATCAGTAGATGTAACATACAAAAATAAATACCAGGCTGTCATATGCAACCGACAAGTCAAACCTTAAGGTAAATGAGGACGCCCTAGCAATAAAGATCTCAAAGTTAGGCAATAATAGGAAATTACAGGATCAATTAATGACTGCCTGACTTGAAAGTTAACCACGTACAAGTTTGCTAATTGTTGCAGCAAGTTTAATGATGATTTCTAAGCACCAAAGAAGCACGCTAGGCCAACAATCTCACTATTGGACCTTCTAGTAGCAAAGAAACTCCCCAAAACTCAAGTTCCCTGCTTCATAAACCACAACCTGGTCATTATTTGCTCATACACACACTATAATGACATCAAAAGGTGATTGTGACCACCCATATTTCCACGTTTTTCCTCAAATTTTCTATCACTAGGCATCTAGGGTTTATGGAGACCCTCAACCTTCTTCCCTAACTCACCCAGCCATAGATTAAAAAGGAATAACTCAGAAAATGAAGCTTAGACGACTTGAATAATAGATAACACCATCAACATTGGATGTCGTAGTCAGTTACCAAGGAATAGAAATATGCTACAAACATATATTCAATATAAGCAATCTCAAAGCAAAGGAAACATTCTTTCAAAACCCACGACGTGGAGAAAAGGTATCTTTCAACAACACACTACTAAATATGCAATAATAAAATGATTGGATTTCTCTGTAAATCCTTCAAACTAATTACCAAATTCAAATGCAATTAATACCTAAGTAGAAGACATGTATGATCTCCTCCACAAACTAGCTAGGGTGGATCTCTCACCACTGAAACCTGTGCTAAAGATGAGGGTTTTTGTCCTCAACCAACTACAAAAGATAAATTGGAAACAATCCAACAGAGTCTCCTTAAGTTGTCAAATCCATCACATGTCTAAATAAGAGCTAAAAAGTAGATTAAATAGAAGTGGATGGTGAAATTAGGGCAACCTCCAATTTGAATCCTTTTCCCTCCAAAAACCCTTTTAATATTTTCTTTATACTTAAAAAAATTAACAAATAATCCTCAAAGGGGCATCCTGCTCAAAAGGAAACTATTTTACCTTATCCAACCTTCTAAAACAACGTTATCTCATTGGAAACCAAGGTACTTTTCGATGACCACCCACCCCCTCACTTAAGTTATAAAGTTATTTTATTAAAATAACTTAACTAACTTAACTAACTTATTAAAAGTGAATATTAAATAATCCAACCTTAGGCTCTCCAATGCCACCATAGAAATAACATTGCTAAAGACACTATGAGTCTGGGACTAGTTTCCCAAAATAGACTTACTATAGATAGTAACTACTAAAAATAGTAAGTTCTCACCAAATATCAAACTAGCCAAAACATTAAAGCTCATCGAACAACTCCCACATACTGCCCAAACAAGAAACCCTACATTGCATTGCCGCTTGAACAAGTTACTAAAAATAGTAAGTGAGTCAGAACCAAACTAGCCTAGAGAAGGACATCAAAAAATGGGGACATTACAAAAACTAATATAGGTTGGTCTTGAATGGGAAAGAGTACATCTTGAATGCTCATATAAGCAAGTCCAAAATTGCTTTGGCTACTTTGTTAAAGGGGAAGTGTTTGATCAATGCAAGTGGAAGATTTGTGGTCTCAGAGTTTGAGAATGTAAATGGGGCTGGAGAAGAGCTTCATGTGTGCAAGAGCAACAAGTACAACAAGTTAGGTGGAATAAAAAATGTTTCAAGTTCTAGGTGAAGTTCATCTTGTGGTTCAAGGCAAGATGGCACCTTGGTAGGATTAGGGGGTTCTCGACCCTCTTCCATTAAGTCCCTATGCTTTTGGGGACCACAAGCCTCTTAGTTGTGGATGTGTGATCTGAAAAAGCAAGTCTCAGGTATGTGGGATCATTAGGGTCTTAGATATCCTAGCTCATTAGATTTTTTCCAGAAAGCCAAAAGGAGGAATTCATCATTATATTGGTGCCATAGGGATGTGGAAAGGACTAATGTGTATCAAGGATGGAATGGGGCACCTTTGAGAAGCTTCTATTCAAAGTTGCAGACTCTGAAATGTCTTGGAAAACTCAATTTGACTTGTATAGATGGAGAATAGGTGTTCACCTTGGCTGGCTTGCAAACTCTATGGGAAAAAAGTTGTTCACCCCTGTGAATTTGTTAGGAGTGGCTAAACTTTTCTATGCTAAAGCAGTGAACTAATTTTGACACAAATAATGAACAGGAATTTGGAACATCTAGGATTTGATATTTAGTCTAGATGCTTGGTCTTTTATCTTCTTGTATTTGGGGAGTTGTGAGAAGGTATTAAGTTGCTTCTCCACATTTGGGAGGAGGCTAACTCTTATGTTTGGTCATGTGTATGTAAGTCTGTATATATTGTAGGTATAGTTGGAGCTCTATAGGTTGTGTTGGGCTTGATGATGCCATGTTGGCATTCTAAACATCTGTAACAACATTTTTTTATTTGGAACAAAGAGATATTTCTCTCTAGTCTAGAGCTTTTCACTTGAGTTGGGTTTTATTTAGGGTAATCTAAGTTTGTTTTAGCTTGTGTGTGTTTATCTTGTTATTGTCCGCAACTAGAGTGTAAAGATATTCATTTGGTTGATTTGTACATGTCATATGTTTTCTTGATGTCCCTTATTGAGGGTGTTAGGACACATTAATGATCTATAAGAGTTCTTTGCATACTATATCCATTTCCTAATACCAGTGTGTATTATGACCACCCTGTATATCAACAAGACTTAGTAAATATGAAGCAGAGTCTGCAAATCACTTATTTCTCCATAGTCCGTTTACTGCCACCATTTGGAGTAAGTTTTTGACTCTATGGAATATCTCATGGGTGTTTCCTTATACTATTGAAGACTTCTTCTATCAATGGAAATTTCCCTCTTTGAACCTTCTATTTGAATATTAGGGGCTTTCACTTTCCCCTATATAGCTTAGGGTGTGTGGAAAGAATGGAATAATATAATTTTTAGAGATAAGGAAATGTCAGAGAACAATGTTTTTGAAAAAACCTTCAGATTAATTGTGGAAAACTATAATGTCATTCCTCAACAAGAGAATAAAAAAGAGGCTATGGTGTGCACTCCATATGATTTAAAGATAGCCAAGGAGTGGAAGATTAAAAATGATGTGTCAAGGGCTTCTAAACTTACAAAAAAAAGACCGGACTGGGGTGAGTTGGAGTTTTCCTCCATGTGACTGGTTTAAAGCTAATTTTGATGGCATGGAGAAGGGAAACCCAGGATTGGCTAGAAGTGAAGGCGTGATCAGGGATTCTAATGGTAATTTTCTAGCGACGGTGGCTATTCCCATTAGTTCTCAAACTAATCACATGGTTGAAGCTATTGGAGCCTTTCATGTGATTAACTTTGTTGTTAAAAGGAATATTAAATATTTATGGCTCGAAGGAGACTCTAAAAACATTATTGATTGCCTCCTAGGGAAGTCCCCTTCATCATGGTCTATCAATAGTTGGATAGAAGAGGCTAAGTTCCTCCTAGTTAATTTTGACAAAGTTAAAATTACTCATGTGTTTAGGGAAGCCAATATTGTGGCTAATTTCTTTGCTAACGAAGGGGTTAAACAATCTGAGATGGTCACATGGAAAAACCTCAATGATCTTGGTGCCAATGTCAAGGATTTAATTAATTATGATATGGGTATGTGCAGGATCATGATGGGCCAAAAAGTGGCAATATGATGGGTTTGTGGCTGACCTTTTTTTTAACCCAAAATTGATGAAACAAAAAGGGATTTTAAAGGAGATTCTCAGCTTTCCACCAATATAAATTATGCTTTACTTTGAATTTAATAAGTAATTATTATTCATTTTCTATTGAAATTGCAACTAAAGTCCTAATTGATAGACTGATTTAAAAACATCTATATCTTTCAAATGGTATCACATTTTTTGAATCCAAAACATGTGTCACATTCTATGCTTCACATACTATAGGATTAAAAAAATAAAAATTGAATTTCATGAAGTTTTGATCAAGTTAAGGTGGTCAGACATACGAGTTTTTTTATATTTTTTAAAAGTTGTAATAAAAAAATCATAATTAATTATTTACTTGGAAAAAAATAACAAAAAAATATGCATCACATCTAGAAATGAGTCCTCTACTTATATCTAAAATCTTATAAAAAAGAATTATCATTTTATTGTGGTTAGGGTGGTCAAACAAACACCTACTTCTTATTTTTTCCCTGAAATTTAAGTACTACTGCATTGAAATTTCAAATTTCCACCAAATAGATTTTTATTTTTTTTAAACAAACCTAGTAGTTTAGAAACTACATTCAATTTCCTACAAATTCTATTATTACATATTTTTGAAATAATATAGATAACTTATTCAATTTTTTACGTCAATTTGTCTAACTCTAATTTTTCTGATTTTTTTGCCACTTAAGGGCCTATTTTTTCCATGATGATCTTGCACATACCCATATCATGCATGGTAAAACGACTTATTTTGATGATTAGAGTTAGTAGGACCAAGTACTTCAACATCATTAGATTTTATGGGGCCTCTTTTAATATCTTAACTAGCAGTAAGAGGTGACACGTTTTGTGGGTTCTTTGGTCTGGTTGTGACAGTTCATCTCAGTGCTCTAGTTGTGAGGTGTTTGTGAGAATGGGAGGTGACAAGAAAAGGGTGGAGCCGAAAACCTATGAAAAGTATAAGAGGAACTAAAGTTTTGGGAAAAAATTGAACGTTGTGGTCTACTCTCATTCATTGAGAAGCTTCATAGGCCTGACTTGAAGGAAACTAAGTACTTTGAAAAAAATTGGAACAATGGGGAAATATTTTTGTTTGGTAGGTAGGTCAAGGTAGACGAGAACCTTATTGAAGAAGTGACTGGCATGTCTACCGAGGGAATGTAATTATTTCATGATAGAAGGTTCTCTAATGAAGTGGTTATCAGATTCCCTAGGAAAGAGAAAGAAAAGACCAAGATGATAAAAGTCTCCAACAACTACTTTGAAGCAGATACGATTAACTTGCTATGGAGGAAGGTGCTCAGAGTCATCATGGAATACATTACTTTGGATGGTAGATTCACCAGGGTTTATGGCTACCACTTCACCTTGCTCAACCATTTCCATCACAAGGTAAGGGTTTATTTACCTTATTACTTTTATTGTTCCATGAGTAATAGCTTGGAGGATCATAGGAAGGATCCTACAAAATACCCTATTCTACACTCTGGCCTTATTAGGCTCATTTATGAACATTTTCAAAATATGCCAGCCTTATCCAACCCTATCTTGGCCTCACCCTCAGAAGATGAGGATACTGAGGATAGTGTTTCAAAGGAGGGTAAGGAGCTTGACCCTGAGTGGAATGTTGAAAGTCCCCTGAACCCTAATTTTGGTAAGAAAACCTGACAGGGTATTCCCTTGCCTATGAATCCTAGTGTTGCCAAAAATACCAGTTGCTCTATTTCGAAAGCTAAAAACCCCAACCACCTTGGTACGAATGTCAAGCCCTCCCAAAAAGAGTCCCTTGTTAACAAACTATCTTCTTACTCTGAGGATTCCCAGGAGGACTTTTCAGAGGCCCTTAATGCTAGCCAGAACTCTCACCCATCCTTCCCTGCTTTGGATAGAAAAAATAGGCCGAAATTCCCCAAAGACCTAAACCCTGAGGACCACTATTTTAAACTAGATCGTGATTTTCATGGGGATATGCTAGTGATTGTCGGGAATGGTGTTGTGGATTACTTCAGAATAATGAAATGGGCTTTTCATGAAATTAAAGACCTTAATCTCAGAAATAGAGCCCTCAATGGCAAGCTAGAGAAGTTGGAAGGTAAAGTTAGCTCCCTTATAACTGTGGAGTGTGGGAGGAAGGAGGATGGAATGAGAATGGAGGCTGAGGAAAATGAAGGAAAATTCAAATGTTTGGAAGATGAAATAGGTAAAATGAAAAACACTATGAGAACTATTATGGAGGAAAAACATAGAATGGCGAAACATAATACCATCATCATTAGTGCAATGTCTCAGAAATCAGAGAACTCCCAGCAGGGTTCTCTGGTTGTGGATCTGGTTGCGGATAAGGACAAGAATAGTATTGAGGATGCTATTATTTCCAAGTGGTCGAGAGCCAGTATGAAGAGGAAGACTCCTCCTATGCCCCAGATGGTTCAGGTCTTGAAGAAGGGCATTCAGGATATGCACAATCTTGAAGCAGAGGCTATTGAAGCTCTTAAGTTCTTAGGTTAGCTGGGGGTTTCTTGCTGGTTTTTTTGTTTGGGTCTTTTGGTGGCCCTTGTAGGCCTTGGTTTGGTGGCTGTTGTTTTTCTTGGGCTTTATTTTGATGCAACTTTTTTGTCTTTGGTGACTTTAATGCTTATTCTTACTCTCTATAAACTCTGTGGTTTTGAGTCCCTGTAAAACCCATTTTTTCCTTTATCAAAAACAAGACTTAGTACATATTTTGTAATTTTATGAAAAAAAAATTATTTATTGAATCCTTACGCTAGAGATGATGAAAGGGTATGTGCAGGATCATGATGGGCCAAAAAGTGGCGATATTATGGGTACGTGTAGGGTATGTGGCTAACGACCTTTTTTTTACCAAAAATTGATAAAACAAAAAAGGGTTTTTAAAGGAGATTCTCAGCTTTCCACCAATATAAATTATGCTTTACTTTGAATTTAATAAATAATTATTATTCATTTTCTATTTAAGTTATGACTAAAGTCCTGATTGATAGGTTGATTGAAAAACGTCTATATCTTTCAAAAGGTATCACATTTTTTGAATCAAAACATGCATCACATTCTATGCTTCACATACTATAGGATTAAAAAAAGAAAAATTAAATTTCGAAGTTTTGACCAAGTTAAGGTGGTCAGGACATACAAGTTTTATATTTTTTAAAATTTGTAATAAAAAATAATAATTAATTATTTACTTGGAAAAAAGTACAAAAAAATATGCATCACATATGTACATGAGTCCTCTACTTATATCTAAAATCTTATAAAAAACTATTATCATTTTATTATGGTTAGGGTGGTTAGACAGACACCTACTTATTTTTTCCCTGAAATTTAAGTACTACTGCATTGAAATTTCAAATTTTCTCCAAATAGAATTTTTTTTTGTTAAATAAACCTAGTAGTTTAAAACTACATTCAATTTTCTACAGATTCTATTGTTACATATTTTTGAAATAATATAGATAACTTACTCAAATTTTTATGTCAAGTTGCCTAAATTTGATTTTTCTAATTTTTTTGCCACTTAAGGGCCTATTTTTTCCATGATGGTCCTGCACATACCCCAAAGTTAATCCTATTCAAATAGGAAAATGGTCACAGTGAAATAATAGTTTGGTTAGACCATGAATTAATTGGATAAAAAAGAATTATGGGGTTGTATGATTGCATCTACCTTTGCAGGCATATTACTGCCTTTGTAAACATAGCGATAATTGCAGTTACTCATGGTCTGGTTGACGGTCACAACTTATTGTAAAGGGTATCCATACTTTCCTTATTTTTATGTCACTTTTTGATGTACAAGTAGTGGTAGGTGACAAAGCTATTGCAATAATTTAAACACTTTAAATCTTCATTCATTGTCTCTTTTTTTATCTCTTTTGGTATTAGAGGATATACAATGTTTTGATTAGATTCTTGTTGATTTTCTTGACTTTCTTTGTTATTTCTCTTCCAGATTTTTTTAAATTGTAAATTCTTCATCTACTGTTTTACTTTTGGGTGATTTTTTATGTTTTGGAGTATCATTTTTAAAATTTTAGTAGTCTGAGGCTATGAGCACTGACATTGTAGTTGTTCACATCCACAAGGGATAAGCTTTGTCTGCGTTCTTTTGCTTTACTTATGTGTTTTATGTTAGCTTCTTGTTGTATGGTATATAGTCTTGTCCCTTCCAACTTTTTCTCCATTTTCACATCTCAAAGGATGTGACATTTCCCTCCATGTCGTTAATATAGAACAAGCTTTTGTAGTGGCAAGGTGACCTCTTTGTTGTGGGCTGGCTTAATTAGAACCTATGATGGAAATTACAACTAGGTTATATCAGATGGTGGTGTATGTTCTTCAATTATAGCTAGGCTAGACGATGCTAATATTTTTGAATCCTTAGACATCAATGATAGAAATTTTAAAATAAAAACAAACATTGATATGGTAACAATGTACGGAGCATTATCCGAGCCCTAGACTTTTGTTAGTCAACGACTGAACTATTTATAGTGCATATCTTCCTACACTTTATACAATCAAATGCATATTCAATTAAGAAAATAGGAAGGTATAATATGGTACTCAATTTTTTTTAATGACAACAACATCATATTCAAACAAAGATCAATGCACTTGAAATCTAAAATGGTAGTAGCATTAGTATGAATTATTTCTGGATTTGACTGTGTAAGTTTTTTTCCTCAATGATTCAGATCAAACTCCATGATCCTTCATCAGGTAGTAGCATTAAACATTACAGGGGAAAGGATTACCTAACATTACCATTTATATACCATATTCAACTTAAATTTTTAAGTTTTTTTCCTCAATGATTCAGATCAAACTCCATGATCCTTCATCAGGTAGTAGCATTAAACATTACAGGGGAAAGGATGACCTAACATTACCATTTATATACCATATTCAACTTAAATTTTTAAGCAGGACATGTATCTATTGTTACACAATATTACCTAAGAAAATAATATATGTGAAATCTGAAATACAAGTAGAAATCTAATCATATCCATGCTTAACAGATACAAAGGATGTCTTCTTAGACAACTTACCTCAGGATGAATCCGACACTATCAACAATTAAATAATAGGTCTTGGACAATGTCATATTCAAATGAAGAATCATATTCTTGAGATCCAAAATGATAGTAAAGTTAGACTTTATGGGGAAAAGTAGGAGCTAAACATATTCTCTAGTATCCCATATCCAACTGATAAGTTCAATCAGGAAACATATCCATTGTGACACAGCATTCATTGATGAAACTATGGCAGAAAAACCTATAGAAAATGTAGAAATCAAAGTCACATCCCTATTCAACAAATACAAGGATGTTTTCTTACATGACTTACCTCTAGTATGCATCACATGCTATGAGCAATCAAGGAACAGATCTTGGATTTTGAAGTTACAGTTCCTCCATGCCAGATAGACAATTTCACTGATCTTTCAAGTGCTTGCAACAATCTTCTATACAATAGGTAGCAATGTTTTCTTTAATTGAGAGGATAAATGCCTCAAAATATATTTAGCAGCCCACATGCATCAGGTGCACAAGTAATTGACCTTCTTTCGCTAAGAGCTAAGGGCTGATGGGTGTCCATTTTGACAAATTCACCTAAGGCACAATCCTAGTTTCATCCCTTATGGTGTTGGGCCTTGCACTCAGCAAGATGTAATCCTTGGTCTCAACAAGACTTGATCCTTGGTGGACTCTTTTTGAGCCATTCAACTTCACCAACCAAGCAAAGGCCACTTAACTTAGCATTGTTTTAAATTAAATATAAGTCATATGATCCTTGTACTAAAAACATTTAAGGTTAATGGAATTCACAACAGTGAAAATGGTTTTCATATTAATTTCTCTTTAGTATTTGAGAGTGGAAACTGCAATTGTATCATTCACATAGAAATCCAATACGTATAAGGTTTGGATTGTTCATAAGTCGCCTTCTTGAATATTTTTTGTTAACTTGGCAAAGATTTCCTCATTTTTTAGTTCTTGTACCTACTATGAAGTGCATACTTATAACATCATTCTAATTGGATACTACAATGCACTTCTAGGCTACATTACCAAATTGTCCTAGTTTTGCAAAGACTCCAGGTACGAAACGATTCCAAAACAGACTCAGAATCAAAATCCAAGTGGGTACCAACAAGAGTCACTTTTTTGGTGCCAGAAATGATTTTAGGAAAAGCATTTCATACTTGGGTGATTCCATGCATGACGTGGCATGCCTAGAACAACTTTGGGAAAATCTGATGGGTCTTGCATTAAAAAATTAAAAAAAAAACCTAAAAACTAAAGTTAGCTCCCACAATGCCTCCTTCATTTCATTTCACTTCATTCTTCCTCACGATCTGAGCATGAAACATCAACCAGGCGGCTCTAGGATTTTTTAAGGCAAGATGTTTTAGCATGAACCTGGGTGAGGGCATGGGTTGTTCTGCATTTTTTAGGTTATTCCCATGCTTTTCCACAATTTCTCAAGGAAAGAATTAATATTAATTTCCCATGATTATTCCCATTCCTTTAATCAATTTATACACTATTACAACAATGAAAGTAAAATATTTATGAATGGTGGTGAGAAAGAATGATTAGAAAGCATGCACGTATAGGTTCATTGTGATTGTTTATAGAGAATGGCATGGACAACTATGTCGAAGCACAGTTGTTTTGGAATCTTCTCCCTAGATTTACAACACCACTTTGGTCTTCCCGTCTTGGCGATGACATCTAACGAGGATATACTAAAATTTAAGAAATTTTCGGTCATCAATATTGGCATTGACAAGTCAAGATTGGTTTATTTTTAATTATTATATATTATATTATTATGAAATATATATATATCATATTATTATATTTTAAATTTTAAATTTGTATATTATTATATTATTATATATTAAAGTATTATATTTTAAATTAGTATATTATTATATTATTATTATATTATTATTATATTATTAGTATATTAGTATATTATATAATTATGAAATATGTATATATTTATTATTTTTATATGTTTTTGTATTGACATACCCATACCTATATCCAACCAAAATTTTTTTTTGTCATACCAATGTACCCACGTACGCAATTCTGATTCAATAACTTAGAATATAAGGCTTTACACCTTTTCTTACACCGATACAAAAGAAAATCTTAATCCACTTCAAATTCTATGGAGATTACAAAAGTATTCTAACATTTGAGTTTATATTGTATCCTTACCACATATGCTAAATCCTACCCATTGTATAATAAACCCTAAGTAGAAAATGAAAACAACAGAACAACTAGTTTATTCCACCAACATCTCATCACCCATGGCTATCAGACAAAGTTTACTTATAACCTTCAACTCCAAGGATGTTGTCTTTCTATAGATCTCTGAGGGGTAGAGGTGCCAACTAAACCCTTCTTTGGAACAACACCCAGCCCCCTCCTAGGTAATTTGCAACACACAAGACATGGAGAGCTTGACATCCTACTTCTGGAGTCAAAGGAAAGGACATTCACCTTGCACTCAGTGGGTGTAGTGCCCTAAAGACAAACCCCTTGCAACCCATCAATCCTCACAAATGAGTCATCACTTCCAAGGATTTGTCTACTGGTAAAATATCCTCATGTGCCCATGATGACAGGGATGTATGCAGGTAAGACAACCTAGCAAGAGGCAACGTAAAATACAGATTTAATAACATATTTACATAGTTTGACAACAACCCAAAGAAAACATTGACCAAAGGCACAAGAAAGTCACAACTGAGATAATCAACATTCAAGCCAAAATAATGCCACACTATTATGGGTTCTTCCTTAATCATATATCTAAAGGGAAAATTAAACACCTTGTATGGAAAAGGTTGAGTGTTCATGTATGTTCATAGTAAAAGTTTTAAAAGAATTGAGAAATCATAGAACATTGAAGGTTCCTGAAGCTTACCAAGTTTGCTTCAATTGAAGATAGAACACGAACTTATCCTATAGAACCTAGTTCATAGCCTACAAGCTTCTTTCCCCGACAATGCTAACTGAAAGTTTTCTTGTAACCCATCATGCACATTCTTCAAGACATAATACATCAAATAGACTCATGCTAGTCCCTTAATACCCAATGGTATCAGAAAGGAGGAGTTTCATCCATAATTGTTATCCCTCTTCCCTAGTGGCACTTCTCTATAATAACCATCCCAAGAGTTCCCAAATTTCTCAGCCCCCAAAACATGACTCCTTGTAGGTTTAAGAATTAGAGATCTTCAAGAAAATGCTTCCCAAATTCCCAGCTCTTCATCTGTCAAGACAAAAACCTTCGACCTCTTAAAGCCTTTGAAAACAAAGGCCATAGATAGCAATTACACCCACAAAATCCCATTTTCCAAGTCCATAAGCCAAAAGTAAGCGCCATGTATACTTCACTTTCCAGAAATAAATATAGCGTACATTTCATTGCCATACAAGAAATTCTCCCGCCACTTCAACATGGCTTTAAGGAGCAAAAAAATGAACATTTGAAATTAAAAGTTAGGAAAATGATATTATATCTAGGTTTTAGCACTTGGGATGGGATCTATAATACCTTTCTCAAAGGTTATGACTGAAACAACTTAATCAACCAATACAAACTACTTGCCCCAAGACCTAGACTGAATCATATATGAAAAAAAACAAGAAAAAGTGTCCAAGACCACAAAAATATCAAAACCAAAAGAGAAATTGGATTTGAAAAACCTCCAAAGACTTGTGTGTTGCAAATCAACCTTATTTAGTAGTACCCCTACACTCATTCACAAGTGTTTGGCCAGGGGTTTGGCTTCTTTTTTTTTGGGTCTGCACATAGGGTTGGTTTTTTCCTTGGCTGAGTGGCTTTTGAAGAGCTGAGCTTTTGATTGTGATATTGTATTTTATTTCATCTACAACCTTCAATATAAAAAATTACCCAAACCAAAAATACAAAAAAGCAAGTAGGAAAAAAAGAGAGGCTATAACTCTTTACTTCTCAGCATGTCAATCTAAGATAAAGTTTTAAAATTAAATAATTATATTTCAAAAACTGTAGGGGCACGAGGGCAGAGAGGCGATCTGCATTTTACAGGAATTAATTAAATAAAAGTCCTGGGAAAACTTCTAGTTCCTTCCCCATCCTAAGATTGTATAGGGATAGATTCATTTTGTTTCAGTAACTAGAACATCAAAATAGAACCCAGGACCCCTATTTTAAAAGGATAGATTCATTTTATTTCAGTAACCAACTATATTTTTTCCCAAGCCTGTTCCCTAACATCCTATTCTTAAATAATTATATTTGAGTGGAGGCACATATATATCACCTATTATCCAGCAACAACCAAGAAATAATTAGCCAAAACTATAGAAAATCAAGCAAAAATTGAGGCTCATTACTTACACTTGAGTTATATCATGGACCAACCTGAACAAGAATAGATATTTTGAAGTACATGCTTCCACCCATCAATCTCTTCTCTTGGGTTGATTTCAGGATATCTAAAATGAGTTAGATCAACTGATGATAAAAGAGAGGAACGATCAAGCCAGAGGTGCTCGACATTGCAGTAGCCTTTGAGACACCATGGTGAGTCTGTATAGCCTTTGGAAATATAGGAATGCAAAATTTGAATCACACTGCTATTGATTGCTCTTTCCATGCTCAACCCAATCCTTCATTTTTTTCCAATTTGTGATTTTCTTAAAATATTTTAGTCCTGAAGTGGAGAGATCTTGGAAGACATAATCAACTAGTATTTTTCACATATTTTCCCCTGAAACTCAAAAGCACATGATACCTCTTATTTCTTTGGCAGGCAAGTTTAGTTGTGGAAGACTTATTCTTCCATTTTAGAGTTGGATCTAAAGAGAAACAATTTTTAAGGATTGAAAGAAAAACAGAGGATTAAACCCAAAATTACATCTCTTTGAACTCCTATCACACATTACCATACCATGTCTACTTCTAAATAGAAAATCAAAGCATTAAAGATGGCACTAATGATGCTACTTTGGATTTGGGATTCATCTTAGGATTGGAACCAAAATTATCTTTGGATAGTGAAGTTGTGCATGATAATTGTGAAGGTGGTGCAAACCTATTGTATGTAATATACAAATTTTGATTTATTTATGTATTGATTTTGATTATTCCCTTTGATTGGATTCATCAATAAACTTTACTTTGGGATACATACATTTTTATCTTTCTTCTTGATTTTTGGGTGGATGTTTCTTTTTAGATTCATCCTAATTTTGGTAGGGAGCCTCCATTTGAATAGAAATATTTTGTTCCATGTGAATTCTTCACTTTGTATAGTGGATGATATTGTTCGTCCCAATCAAGGGGTATAGGATGTTGCAAATGCATGTTGTGATTATGGATGTAGGAAGTAGGTAAAAGATGGGTGGATGGAGGATCTATGGAAGAGTTATAGATGGCCTTTATTTTGATGTTTTCATTGGATGAGATTAGCACAACTATCATTAGGTTTTCACCATTAGATTGATCACTTGGAGATGTCTAGCCAAGGCCTTAATATCCATCATTGTCATATGTTGATTGGGTTCAAGAATTCCTTGTTCATGAAGGCCTAAACCTTTTCCATTGTAACACATGATTTGAGAAAAAATGTTTTCCATAGGATATTTTTAACTTTTGAAATAGAATGCAAATCCATCATTAGGCAACTGTGACTTAATGGAAAGATCTATGTTCTCCTCTGCAAGAAGGCCTAATCGTATGAAGGAGGTTGAACCTAGCTTATAAGATGATTATAATTTCTCCCCATTTGCAATTATGGTATCTTGATTAATGATATGCTCAATATTATCAAACTTTTCTTGCGAATCCATATGCATGGTGAGATCCATATCATTTGTTTGACTATCTATGTGGCCAAGGGAGTTAAGTGTCTCATATTGGGAAATGAAAGATTCAATATTATGAATGGGATCATCTTTGGTTTCATGGTCATGGATAGGATAAAGGTGGAGTAATGGATCATCTTGGATTTCTAGATTAATGGTAGGATCATGATAAAAAAAAATCAGACTTTGGAAGTCATTATCATAAATGAGATCTTGATCAAAGATTGGATTGTGATGGGTATCATGATCATCTATTTGATCTTAGTCAAAGATCAAATTAACATGACTATTAGGATCATGGATGGGGACTTTATTAGTAACTTGGTCATGATTTGGTTGGGAGAAATTTGTAGCATTCTTTAGAGTGAGCTCTTGAAATAGCCTTAGTTCCTTCTTAGAAAAGATGGATAAACTTTTATTAGATTTTATTTTCCCTATATCAATTAGGCCTTTAATGTATGTTTCTAGTGTCACATTTAGTAGTATGCTTGGGTTAGTGGGATAATTTTTGGACCTTTTGGATTTTATTGTTGTATTTTGGAAACCAATTAGACTCGGATGAATAAAAAATCTTCACAATTATTTTTTATTAAATAATTGATGCAATTTTATATTTAAATGAACAATTAAAAATAGTAAATATAACCACCCAAAAAGAAAGGATTTATTGGTTGAATGTAATGGTACATACGTGGAAAGGTGTTTTTTCACACATTTTTGGGTTATTTATCGTTGTTGGGTGTGACAAATGAGTGTAAAAAAGTTATAGAATAGTGGTTGGAAAAATATAGGAGAAGTTGCAGGCACCCGCAAGAAAGGCTATGTATAAAATCAATAGTGAAAAATGTGGAAAAATGTTTCTACAAGTTGTTGCATGTCAAGTTCCATGTATTTGTAAAGGTTATTTGCTAGAAGATTAATATATTTTGGACCCTCTATTGGTGGATTAGCCCAGATTTGGGTGAACCATAGAAATATTTGTGTTTTTTTCCCCCAAGGTTAAGCCCACTTAACATACAAGCCCATTTGCAAAACCTTCCACAAGTGTTGTGACTTATGAACCATTCATTATAGAGCCCATTTTTCTCAACAATTGATAAGTAGGAGGTATTTTCCATAGTGTGTCAAATTATGATATTGCTATCAGGATTCAACTATGTACAGTTTTACAAGTCAAACACATTGACCCATGTTTCACCAATAGTGGTTCACAAGAACCCATCTCTCATGAAAATGAATAGTCCACTTAGCACTCATTGCATCTAGGTGATGCTCACAGAGGTTCAAAACATTGGGCCTTCCTGGTAGGTCGCCCATCCAGGCATGACTCCAATCACTTTGCACTCATTGCATCTAGGTGATGCTCATAGAGGTGAAGGTGCGGGCCTTCTGAGGAGGTCACCCATCCCAATACTACTCCATCTCAAGTGTGCTTAACCAAAAAGTTGGAAAATTGATGTAGCTGATTTGGATGCTTCAATCATGACATGCCAATAATATATTTTCATACAGAGTTGCTTTGCTAGGATTTCTACACTAGTATATAATGCATAATCATGATGATGCTCTTTGATAGTTGGGTTTTCCTTGTCCAAATATAAACATTTTGATAGAGTGCCATCATAAATCTTGTGATAAAGTGTGGCTGCAAGGATGAAGTGGATTCTAGATTTTGGTTTAGATTTTGGGTGATTTTGTGTGGATTTAGATGATGGAGGTAAGGATTAGGTTTTTGATTGTAGATGGAATAACTAGTGCTTTAGAGGTGGATGTACAGATTGATGGAGGTTGGATTTAGGGATTTTATGTTTCGATTGCAATGAGGGATGTTGGGATTGGGTATTGAAATTGGATTTTGATTTGGGATTCATCTTAGGATTGGGACCAAAATTCTCTTTGGATAGTGAAGTTGTGCATGACAATTGTGAAGGTGGTGCAAACCTATTATATGTAATATACAACTTCTGATTTATGTATTGATTTTGATTATTCCCTTTGATTGGATTCATCAATAAACTTTACTTTGGGATACATACATTTTTATCTTTCTTCTTGATTTTTGGGTGGATATTTCTTTTTAGATTCATCCTAATTTTGGTAGGGAGCCTCCATTTGAATAGAAATATTTTGTTCCATGTGAATTCTTCACTTTGTATAGTGGATGATGTTGTTGGTCCCAATCAAGGGGTCTAGGATGTTGCAAATGTATGTTGTGATTATGGATAGAGGAAGTAGGTAGAATATGGGTCGATGGAGGATCCACATAAGAGTTATAGATGGCCTTTATTTTGATGTTTTCATTGGATGAGATTATCACTACTATCATTAGGTTTTCACCATTAGATTTATCACTTGGAGATGTGTAACCAAGGCCTTGATAACCATCATTTTCATATATTGATTAGGTTTGAGAATTCCTTGTTCATGAAGGCCTAAACCTTTTCCATTGTAACACATGATTTAAATCTTCACCATTATTTTTTATTAAATAATTGATGCAATTTTATATTTAAATGAACAGTTGAAAATAGTTAATATAACCACCCAAAAAGAAATGAGTTATTGGTTGCATGTAACAGTACATGCATGGGAAGGTATTTTTTTCACATGTTTTTGGGTTATTTATGGTTGTTTGGCTTGAGAAATGAGTGTAAAAAAGTCATAGAATAGTGGCTGGAAAATTGTAGGAGAAGCTACAAGTACCCGTAGGAAAGGCTATGTATTAAATTAGCAATGAAAAACATGGAAAAAAATTACTACAAGTTGTTGCATGTCAAGTTGCATGTATTTACATAAAGGTTATTTTCTAGAAGATTAATATATTTTGGACCCTCTATTGGTGGATTAGCCCAGATTTGGGTGAACCACGTGAAATATTTGTGGTCTTTTTCGTTGTCCATTTTATTTCATATTTTTTAAATCTGTTGTGTATTCATATTAAATATGCATTTAATTAGTAGTAATATGCCTTCAATCTCTAACAAGTGGTATTAGAGCATGTTGTGTTTAGTTATCCTCTATAGGAAGGTCTCACAGTTGAGTGGGAGAAATGGTAGACAAGAGTAAATTGAAGGTTGACAAGTTGAATGGGAAGAACTATCAGTTATGGAAGATGCAAATGGAGGATTATCTTCATCAGAAGGATTTATGGTTTCCATTGGAAGGGAAAGCCAAGAAACTGTCAACAATTTCTAATGAGGATTGGGATATTCTAGACAAAAAGGAACTTAGCAGTATTTGTCTATGTTTGGCCCAATCAGTGGCATTTAATATTTCACGAGCGAAGACAACTACAGAGTTGATGCAAACTTTGGTGAAACTATATGAAAAGCCTTTAGCTTCAAATATGGTATTTCTTATGAAGAGTTTATTTAATATGAAAATGGTAGAAGGTGGATCAGTTTTTGATCATTTAAATGAGTGTAACATACCAATCAATTGACTTTTGTAAATGTTAATTTCGATGAGGAAGTTAGGGCTCTTTTGATTCTATGTTATTTTCTTGAAAGCTAGAATAGCTTGGTAATGGTTGTTAGTAATTCTATTTTGGTTCAAATACACTGAAATTTGTAGGAAAATCTTAGGTAGAACATCCACATTAGGCAGTGTTTTGAATATAGAAAGAAGGGTCAGAACAAAGGAGAGAGGAAAGAATTCTAGAGGTCATGAAAAGTCACGAGGAAAATTAAACGAAAGAGGTTCCAGGGTATGTGCAGGATCATCATGGAAAAAATAGGCCCTTAAGTGGCAAAAAATTTAGAAAAATCAAAGTTAGGCAACTTGACATAAAAATTTGAATAAGTTATCTATATTATTTCAAAAATATGTAAGAATAGAATATGTAGAAAATTAAATGTAGTTTCTAAACTACTAGGTTTGTTTAAATATATATATATATTTGGTGAAAATTTGAAATTTCAATGTAGTAGTACTTAGATTTCAAGGAAAAAATAAGAAGTAGGTGTCTGTCTGACCACCCTAACCACAATAAAATGATAATATTTATTTATAATATTTTAGATATTAGTAGAGGACTCACGTCCTGATGTGATGCATTTTTTTTGTAATTGTTTTCCAAGCAAATAATTAATTATGAATTTTTTATTACAAATTTTAAAAAATATAAAAACTCGTATATCTAACCACCTTAACTTGGTCAAAACTTCATGAAATTCAATTTTTACTTTTTTAATCCTATAGTATGTGAAGCATAGAATGTGACACATGTTTTGGATTCAAAGAATGTGATACCATTTGAAAGCTAAAGATGTTTTTCAATCAGCCTATCAATTAGGACTTTAGTCATAATTCTAATAGAAAATATATAATTATTACTTATTAAATTCAAAGTAAAGCATAATTTATATTGGTGGAAAGTTGAGAATCTCCTTTAAAAACCCTTTTCGTTTCATCAGTTTTGGGTAAAAAGAAGTCTTCAACCACATACCCATCATATTGCCACTTTTTGTCCCATCATGATCTTGCACATACCCTCCAATCTAGAGGAAAGAAGGATTGCTGGTCCTATGGGAAGCTAGGTCATTTAAAGAAAGATTTTTGGTCTTAGAAGAACAAAGAAAGATAAAAATGAAAGCAATAAGGAGGAAAATGTGGTAAGTAATAAATATGATGATGATTCTTTGGTTTTATCCCTTAAGGACGCTGATGATTCTTGGGTGTTAGATTCAGGGGCTTCATTTCATGCTACACTCCATAGAAGTTATTTTCTTGATTATGTCCAAGGGGATTTTAGGTTGGTTTATTTGGGAGATAATGAACCATGTCAGATTGTTGGAAAGGGAAGAATTAGGATAAAGTTGCAAAATGGGAATCATTGGCTACTACAAGAGGTAAGGCACATTCCAATATTAAGTAGAAATTTAATTTCAGTCCTAGGGCAGCTAGGTTATGAAGGTTGTGTTGTTACTTTTAACGATAAAAATTGGAAGGTTACAAAAGCTACCCTAGTGGTAGCAAAATGTGTGAAAGTAGGCACCTCATATCTTTGTACAGGTCATATTATTCCTTCTACTTTAGTTGTTATAGATAAAAGATAATGTTTAGGAACAATTGTTGTAGTCTAGCAAGAAGAAAATTAGACAGTTGTCGTGGGGTCAAAAATAACACTATGGAATAATAGATTTGGGCATATGAGTAAAAAGGTATGAAAGTAATTCATTCAAAGAATGTCTTACCAAGTCTAAAATGTGTTAATATGGATTTCTATGAAATTTATGTGTATGGAAAACAAAAGAGAGTTAGTTTTCTCAAGGATGGGAAGCAAAAGAAAGATGAGAACTTGGAGCTTGTACATAGGAATGTATGGGGACCAACTTATGTATCTTCTCTCAGTGGCTCTCGGTATTATGTTACTTTTATTGATGACACAACTAGGAAGGTATGGATTTATTTCTTTAGGAACTGATGTATTTGAAACTTTAAAAAATTGAAGAATCTTGGTTGAGCATGAGATGGGTAAAAAGTTAAAATGTCTCAGATCTGATAATGGTGGTGAGTATTGCAACAAAGAGTTCAAAGATTATTTTTCCTCAAATGGTATTCACAGGAAAAAAATGGTTCCAAGAAGAAAATGGAGTGGCTAAGCACATGAATAGAACAATAATGGAGCATGCAAGGTCTATGAGATTGCATGTTGGGTTGCCATTAAACATGTGGGTAGATGTTGTAAACACTATTATTTATTTGATTAATAGAGGACCTTCTAATCCTTTGGGTTATGGTATTCCAGAGGAAGCATGGACATGTAAGAAGGTGAGTTATTATTTTCTCAGAACATTTGGATGAGAAGCATTTGCACATGTAGATTCTAAAATAGAATCAAACTTGATGCAAAATCAAAGAAGTATATATTTGTTGGATATGGCATTGATGAGTTTGGTTATCAGATTTGGTATTTTGAAAATTAGAAAATTGTGAGAAACAAGGATGCCATATTCAATGAGAAGATGTTGTACAAATATCCATTGCAGCAACATGAGAAGAAAGAAAATGATTATGTAGTGCTAGATGACACTCTGGACAGTGATGTTCTAGTGGTTCCTCATGATCCAAAACAACAACAAAAAAAACCAAAAACTCTAGTGAATGTTAGACTATCTTCAAGGATAAGTAGACCTCCAAAAGAATTTTCTCCCTCTTTGTATTCTATTTTATTAACCGATGCTAGTCAACTAGAATGTTATGATGAAGCTATGAAGGTGGATGCCAATGTTCAGTGGGAGCATGGAATGGAAGAAGAAATGGACTCTTTGCTGAAAAATCAAACTTGGGAATTATGCAAGTTGCCTGCAAGTAAAAAGGCTTTACCAAACAAATGGGTTTATAGGCTAAAAGAGGAAGATGGAGGTAAGAAAAGATTTAAAGCCAAGTTAGTTGTAAAAGGATTTGCACAAAAAAAAACATTATTTTTGATGAAATATTTTCTTTGGTTGTTAAAATGACTTATATTTGTACTATTTTCAGTATTGTGGCTACTAAAGATTTGAATTTGGAAAAACTAGATGTTAAAACTATCTTTCTCCATGGTGATTTGGAAGAGGAAATATATATGGAACAACCACAAGGATTTGAGGTCAAAGGTAAGGAGAAAATGGTGTGTAGATTGAAGAAAAATTTGCATGGCTTGAAGCAAGCACTTAAAAAATATTTTGGTATATTAAATTTGATAGTTTTATGACTGACCATGGTTACAACCGATGTAATTTAAACCATTTTTATTTTATTTTAAGAGGTTAGATGATGATAGCTACATTATTTTATGTTTATATGTTGATGATATGCTTGTAGTGGGGCCTAACATGGATCACATAAGGGAGTTAAAACACTAGTTAGAAAATTCATTTGCTATGAAGGATTTTGGGATAGCAAAAAAAATCCTTGGTATGAAGATTACTAGAGATAGGAAAAATAATTATTATTTTTATCTCAAGCTGATTATGTTGAAAAGGTGTTGTAGAGATTTAACATGGTGAATGCAAAAGTTATCAACACACCTTTGCTTAGTCATTTCAAATTGACTAAGGATATTTGTCCAAAGACACAAGACAAGGTGGATAAAATATCCAAGGTACCATATGCTTCAGTTGTGGTATGCACAAGATTGAATATTGCACATGTTGTAGGAGTTGTTAGTAGGTATATGAGTAATCTCAGAATGGAGCATTGTAATGTGGTAAAATGGATTCTCAGGTATTTGAGAGGTACATCCAATAAATTTTTATGTTTCATGGGGGCTCTAATATTGATTTGAAAGGCTATGTTGACTCATATTTGGAAAGGGATATTGATACCAGGCGGAGTACCACATGTTATGTATTTACAGTTGGTAGGACAACAATGAATTGAATTTATTGATCAATTGAAAAAGGTAGTTGCTTTATCTACTATGAAGGTAGAGTATGTTGTAATAGAGGCAGCAAAGGAGATGATATGGCTAAAAAATTTCATGGAAGAATCAAGAAAAAAATAGCCTAAAAATTACTTGTTTATGGATAGCTAGAGTACTATACACCTTGCAAAGAATCATGCCTTGCACTCTAGAACCAAACACATACAACTGAGATAACATTTCATTTAGTTAGTGTTGAAGGATGGATAGGTAAAGCTAAAAAAGATACATATAGATGAAAATCTAGCATATGTTTATGAAGGTGGTAACAAGGGAGAAGATGAGCTTATCTTCAGCTTTAGTTGGTCTTCAAGGTTAAGATAAAATCAAAATAGTAGGGTCCAGGGTGCTTATTTCCAATGGGAGTTGTAGGGGGCAGTGGTGTTATGATCAGTCTCTAAATGAGAGACAGTATGGTGTGGAGTCTGATCAATCTCCAAGTGGGAGATTGTTGTATTTTGGAGACTAATCAAACTCGAATGCAAAAGAATTTTCACCATTATTTTTTATTAAATAATTGATGCAGTTTTATATTTAAATGAACAGTTAAAAATAGTTAATATAACTGGCCAAAAAGAAACCTGAGTGTAAAAAAATTATAGAATAGTGGCTGGAAAAATGTAGGAGAAACTACAGGTACCCACAACAAAGATTGTGTAAAAAATCAGTAGTGAAAAACATGGAAAACCATTGTTGCAAGTTGTTGCATGTATTTGTAAAGGTTCTTTGTTGGAAGATTAATATATTTTGGACCCTCTATTGGTGGATGTAGCCCAAATTTGGGTGAACCATGTTAAATCTTTGTGTTGTATTTTTGTTCTCCAATTTGTTTCTAATTTTTAAAATTTGTTGTCTATTTATATTAAATCTGCATTTGATTGGTAGTAATCTACCTTCAATCTCTAATATTTATGGACCTCATGAAATTTTTAGGTTTATCTTACCATTTGGATTGAATCATGGAGATGGTAGTATATGATGGTATCTTATTTAGGATAGGTATAGTAGTAGGAGACTCATGGATATGTGTTGTGGACATGGATTTCTTGGATATGTTTTTTTGTTGTTCATCCCATGTGAGGAGTACTTGGAAAAAATCTTTAATAGATTGGGATGAATCAAAGGACTTGGGTGATAATGATTTAGAGGAAGTAGATGGAAATGATTTGGAATATCTAGATGATCTAAATGAGTTGGGTGAAGTGAATTGAAAGGATATGGATTGGGTAGATGATGGATATTTTTCTATGGAGGTGTTTTCCTTACCAAATGTGGAAAAGAATGGATCATGGATGCTTGATGATGGTTCATGAGGTAGCTAGTGATTGGGAGATCTTGGTTTTGGGGGATATGGGAGTTTATGGTGGGGTGTATGGAATCTATAACAAGATGATTCATAAGGATCTCATCAATGGTGTCTTGGTCAATGCTATCATCATCATAAGGGTCATACTCAAGTTGATTGATAAGAATATCCTCATCATGATAAGGATCATATTCAGGTTGATAGACAAGACCATCATAAGGATCATATTTAGGTTGATAGACAAGACCATCCTCATCACCATAAGGATCATATTTAGGTTGATGGAAAATTCCATTATAGTCATTATACTTGTCTTGATTTGGGAAAAGGATTTCATCTAGAGGGCTCATGGTATTGGATTTTCCCTTGATTATGATCTTTTGGCTTTACTTGTGTGGGATATGGATATCCATCATTTTATTTAGGTCCTTGGATTTTCAAAATTGGTATGATTTGGATGTTGGATTGCTTTGACTTTTTGTGACTATATCAAAAGGATAAACCTAGGTGAACTTGATAAATAACTTGGATGGAATACATGGATTAAGAAACTGAATGATTAGGTGGACTATTTGGATTTGACTTACTAAAATTGGTTTATAGAACTTAATTCTACACACCTGGATCTTAGGATGGATTGGTTTTGGAATTCTACATATTATATAGAGCTTCCAAGGATTAAACAATATTCCTTAGGATGATTTTAAGGTCCAAAAGGTTGGACTAAGGTGTTGGTTTTGATTAAGATACCCAAAAGCGATTACTTTCAACTATGACCAAGAGTTGATTTGGATTGATGACAAGTGTAGAATATAATGATGATATAGATGAAAGATGATGATGATTGTATGATGATCAAGGGTATCCTAATGTTTTAAACGATGTGAATCAAAGATTACTTGGATTATGACCAAGGGGATAATGAGTGACATAGGTATGTCTAATTTGCACTCAAGGTGTGTTTTGGATGGTTGGATAGTGAGAAAGGTCAAAGTGTGGACAATGGATTAAGGACTAGGGATGTGATTAAGTTTGACTTGATGTGAAATGTAAAAGGTATGTGGTTGATGTGGAAGGTGTTGGGGTATGTTTTTGATGATTATTGAGGATAAATATGTTTTGCACTAAATTTTTTACCCTAGGTTTTGCTTCAATGTTTATATTTTAAGGATACCAATGGGCAATGTTTTTTCAAAAAAGAAAAAAGGGCTTCAAACTATAATTGACTCAAACTTGGTAGTGAAGGTTTACAAAAAATAACTTGGTATATTCAACACTCAAATAAGAAGACACAATAAAAATAATACATTCTTCAATAAAGGGAATGTTAACTTAATGTAGGCCCACATGATAAAATACCTTCAAGTGAGTGGATAACTAGGGTATGAAAAGGTTGTTGAAGAATGCCAAGATCAAGAGCATGAAATAATATTCCACAAGTGAATAAAATAAGCACACTAGTATGTTTATCAATAAAAAAATAAACAATGTGTAAATACAATGAGAAATAATTGCATATGTAGGAAAGGATGATGAGATAGGAAGGTAAGACTAAACAATTTACTAACCCTCCAAATATTGAACACTTGTGAGCTCACTTGAGAAGTGTGTGAGAAAGTGTCAATAGGTGTGTCAAGTCATGAGGATGCATGTATCAATTATGTGAAGTGAGACAAAAGAAAAATAAACCTAAGTAAATTTAAGCTATGAGTGTGAAAAGGTCAATCCTAGAAAGGTGATTAGCTAACTAGGTAAATAATGACTCTATTTACACGAACACCCCCTCCCCCTTAAGTGTAACTTAGGGAGTAATGTATGTACTGATGATGAGTCTCTAATAATAGGCCATGTCAATACTCATGTACAAATATCTCATAAAGTGGAGTAAAGGAGAAAAACCCAATGGGAAATAAAAAACCCCTCTCCAAAAGAGAAATGATGAAATGAAATAAAATGTACAAGTGGAAAAGATAGGACTCATGAGGTGATCCCACAATACTGATTTACAATTTCTGATCCTGATTTTTTTTTAAATCACATATTTTTAGAAAATATAATGATTTAAGCCTTGAGAATTTTCATTTAAAGGATTCCAATTGAAGAGGTTTTGATTGAACCACCTTAGATCAAACCCCCTTGGATAGAACCTTGCTAGTTTTAAACCATACCTATAACAGAGTCTCCTTTACACCTATCAAAATGCTAATAAAAAACTACTTTTGATTTACCTTTTGTGGGATCAAATGAATTCATTTAAAATTTATTTTTTGTAAGTATGTAATCCTTATTACAAGTTTCCCAAAAAGTATAATTTTAAATAAATTTAATTTTGTTATTATATTTATTTTTTATTTCTTGTGAATGTAGGTTTTTCACCAAAAAATCAAGCTCTTTGTTCTGCACATGTGGAAAAATAGTAGATTATAAAAAATATATATATATATATATATCAGTACACTAGATATTCAAGTCCTTGATCCAACAAAAAAAAATTGAATTTCGATACATACAAAAAAAGTTATTTTGTATACAATCCACCTATGTCTGAATTGTAATTGGTTTGACTTCGAAACTTGATTAAGGAAAAAATATTCAATAAAACACTATGAAACCAAATGAAAGTGCTAGATATTGTAGTTACAAATCTAAATTGAAAAAATTAGAATTTTATCCTTCATGGAAAAAAAAAATGTTCTATGTCACAAATCACTAGTTTGGCAAAAAGTCTACTAGAAAAAATGTCACAAATCACTAGTTTGCATCATCTTCAAATTCCTCATGGTTTAGCTGCTATAGGTGCCTGAAAGTGAAGATTTAGTTAGAAAAAATAAGTTCAGTGTCCAGTTTGGCCAAAAATTGTAAACCAATATTGTGGGATCACCCCATGATGACCCCCCAGGGACTACTTCTAGCAAAATGTACAATAGGTGTTCCCCCCATAGGATATAAAAGAGAGAATGTTTATGTGACCCCTAGAAAATGTGAAGTAATGAACTCCATGTGAGGAAATGATTCCTCCCAAAAATGATAGTAGAAGAGAAACCGTGCAACCTCCCCTCAATATGATGTCTATAGTGTTGGTAGATGCCTAACAATGGATGCTAAAGATGGTCCATGATCATTGAACAAAATTTCTCCCCTTGGGAAGAAACAACACCATAAATGTGCACAAAATGACTTCCCATTCCAAATAGAAATATGGAAGAAGTATGATGAACATCTTTGAATGTTGCACATGATCCAAAAACTAAAATGATTCCAATGACATCTTCGAATGATGCTCAAAGATATCCAAGACAATGTTGATGTGTGACAGATGTTGATAAGATGGATCAAATATCATATGAGATTCAAGAACAAGGACCATGGATTTATGGCAACAACTGAATTAATGTGAATTTGATATTGTTGTAGATGATGATGATTGAGACAGATAGGTCAACTCATGAACATTTGCACAATCTATCATGATAGAAGTTGATCTAGGTGAGGCAAGAGCAAGCTCCAAAGATGGAAATGATGATGCAACTTGATTGATGCTAACATCATAGAGAAGATTAATATCCTCAATGGTGTCATCCAAATCTGCAATATGGGATTCTACAATCAAAGATGTGATGCATGGTAGATATGTATCCAAATGTGGTGGATCTGGAATAATGATACCAATGTCCTAATGAAAAGAATTAGTGGAGCTCATGGATGAGTCAATACTAGATTTAGATGTAGCAATAGGTGATATGGAAGTTGAGATATCAATGCAAGCCACTCAACTACATTGTTCATCCATAAATGATGATGTCTCACAAGATGTCTTAGTGGGATAATTCTTTACAAGCTCCAATAGTAAGTCAACAATTTTATATGAAACATGAGGACAAAATTCATCGACATATTGATTACTCCCACAATATTTGTACTTCATTTTGCATTTTTTATACATGGTCTAATTATAAGAAAAAATGAATGTGAAATACAAGATTAACCCCCCAAAATGACTAGTGTTGAAACATAGCCCCCACAAAACAATATGCAAGAAAATTTTAAAGGTTGTGAAGATCAAATGAAAAAATATTCCATTTATAACTCATGAAGATTTTTACAATTTTTTGATAAAATGACAATCTAGATCTTAATTTTACATGCAAAATTAGATTCCTTAAGGAATTCATATAGAAATAAAAAAGTTTGTAAAATTTTGATAATCGAGGTAAAAGTTATGCCCTGTCAAAATTAACTTACAATTATGACTTCAGAGAGAAAAGGATAATAAAAAACATAAAATATAAATCATCTCGATGCCAAATTTTTGAAAATGAAACTACAGAATGAACAACTTAACCTACTAAACCATATATAGAGGGGGGGCTCTACTACTGTTTCTTGATCAACAACTTAATCTCCTACTAGAGATAGGGATAGGGCTCCTTCTGCTACTGTAGTGAAAACCCTTGCCACTACCCTTGCTTCTGCTCTTGGAACTACTCATGCTTATTTCTATACCCTCGCCTCTACTGAATAATAGTGCCAGAGGGGCCATGGTGCTGGTTTTACCATACGAGGTGTTAGATTTGCTCCTGGAACTAGAATTGGATATGGGAGGGATCTAGATCCACTCAATCAACTGGGTAAACAACTAGTTCTGCTATTGTCTCTACCTTTGGGTTTCGATCACGATCATGACATGGGTGGGTGGGCTAATTAGTTGAATAGATTATCACCATATTTATTATTCCTGAATAGTTTCTTATCACCGTGAACCCCATAATGATGGAAACTACTATAATAGGTATAGCAACCTGGGAGGCCATATGTAGTAGTGTTCTTGATCAGAGCTCTAATAGCCATGTACCAAAAGTTGGAACAAGGTAGATATGAAAAGGTAGTAAAAAGCATCTACATGTACACTTTCTCAAAACAAGGTAAAGGTAGCATGTGGTGCATAAAGTTGGCCCCTCTCTCCTATAGTCGGTTAAGTCGGTAAACATCTTCTGAATCGAGAGAAAGGACTAGGTCTATATCTAGATATGAAACTAGAACAGGGGATGTTGCAACTGCTAATGATGTTTCCTATGCCACTGTTGCTTCTGGAACTACTTCAACAACTAGCTATGATGCTACTAATAATACTGGTGGTTCTAGCTCAATGTAATTTTTTGGTCTTGTAGCTTCGGTTCTTGTAAGGTCTGATCCTGTAGGGTCTCCTCCTGCTACTGGATCTACTGTCATTGTTGGATATGCGTCTGAATCCTCAACTTGTTCTCAAAAATCATAATCCCAATCCCTGACATCAAAATATTCAGCACGAGATGAATCTTTAGCTCACTTTAGAACTGGATCTCGACCACAAACAACATAATCTTCACTTTGATCATGAAGCTCTTCACCATGATCCCAACCACTTTGGTCTCACTCACAAATTGGAATAGGCTCTGGATCTCGATCTACTATAGGGCTCACTAGTTCTCCTAGACCTAGAACAATCGAATCCACTACTTATTCACCAACAGTAGAACCAACAACATCACCTTTGGTTTCATCACCTTCATAATCAACTGCTTAGTCAACTGAAACTACTGCTACTACTAAGTATAGTGGGTCTATATTTGTAAATGAAGAAAGGGTTGGGTCTTAATTTGAGACTAGAACTAGGTGAAGGTAAGCCAGCTATGCTATGGATAATGATGCTCGATCCATACCTACTGCTACTAATTCCCCTACTATGGTACCACTACTATGGCCATGCCATTATACCCACTACAACCATTATATTTTGGTGCTTCAACTACAAAATCGACAAGATATTTAGCTCGCTTTTGGAAACCTCTAACCAAACCCCAAGATTTGGATCTATATATGTGACTATGACATAACCAACTATAAGAAAAGTTGGGTCTACTATTGCTTATGGGACTGGATCACTAGGATCAATAGAATCTACAGGATCCATTAATAATCTCTTTAAGGAGATCCTCCATTTTTAGTTTCCAAATCTCATAACTAGATCCATTGAATCTTTCAATATCTAGATGAGAAATAGAATTCACTGTAATTCTTTTACAAATATGCAATAACACAATAGTAAAAGTTCCCACTATAGCCAAAAAAATTCAAACTTTTAAGATAAAGGCGTCTCAAACTCTAACCAATCATTAGCTCTGATACCAAATGTTGAAAATGAAGGTAATATTGTAGCTTAAAACTTGTAAAAATATGAGACTGTAAATCTAATTAAGTGTTCTTTGTCACAATTCTTTGTGTATGATTAATTTGTTTAGATCAATTTTACCAATTGTAGAAAGAGACAGAAGAATGCAAAAGGATGAGACAAGGAGATAGAAGTGACACAACATATACATGGAGAAATCCTTTCGAGAAAAAACTCCACCAGAATTAATAGTGATTGTATTATTTAACCTTAGAATGAGATTACAATAATAATGTATCAATCAATGATTGTTATGCTTCCTTGCCTTCAACAATCCTTCTTCACAACCTGCAATAAACTCTCATGGAACTCTCATACACTTGCTACAATTAATATACAATAATATGAGCTTGTAAACTCATAAGAGTTGTACAATATAGGAGCATAAAGCTCCTCACCAAAATCTACGCCTAGATTGGGCAAGTAGAGTTCTACAATGTAATCTAAAGTCAAACCAAAGTCTTCCTCAATTTAGGCACCCCAAACTGAACACTTAACTGAACTTTGGTCAAGAAGATATCATGCAAACTTCACCTCAAAGTTGGTGCCCAAGAATGGGCCCACTTGACTGAGCCTTGTAAATATCTTCTCATGCAAAAGGTGTTAAACTGAAAGATGCCAACTTGGGTGCCCAAGGAGGCCCCAAGTCAATCTTAGTTAATTGAAACATATCTCACCACCAATTCATGCAAACATTATCCATGATTGATCATCTCCACTTAATTGAAAGTATCCACCTTTTATATGTCATGCAACTGAAGTCATTAGTCATCCAACTCAAGTTAACTCAAGTCAACTACCAACTCAAAATAACTACATGCAACTGAAGATAACTAAACCATAACTAAACTAAACTGAACTAAACTGAACTGAACTAAATTGAATTGAATTGAACTAAACTAAACTGATACTAAATTGATAGTGCCACTTGACTCATGTAAATATCAATCCCTAATTTGTAGGATCAAAATATGCATTACTGAAGTGTTATCAATCCTCTAAACATTTAATTGAAGAAAGGTGGGTTCCACCTTCTATATGGGTGCCCCATGTGCTCCTATCTTATATGAGTTCTTCTTGGATGTCCCCACATATTCCTATCATTTAGGAATAATTGCAAATGTGAATTTACATGTTCATTTCATTCAAATTTAATCTCTTTCTAATCCTAGTATTGGGGAACACTTTCCAAGGACTTAGGAGATACATGAAATATGTTTAGGATTGCAATTAAATTGCATCCTATTCCCAACATCCGTTGACTATTCAGACTTAAAAAACTAAATCCTCATTTTCAAGTTATTGCAAAAAAAAAAATCAACCCCCTTACTAGCTTTGATGATTAATTAAGTAGTTTGTGTAAACTAGTGGTTTATCTAAACTATTGGAAATTAACATTAAATTTCATGGTTTACAAAACCATAACATTATAACATAAAATCATAAATAGCATTTAATAATGATAATGAGATAATGAGGAATTGGTTGACCAAGTCAAGGGTCATGGAGAGAGTAGATGGAGTGATTTGAGGCTAAGTGTGAGATTTCTAATCCCACTTGGAGATTGGCCACTAGAACTCGAGCAATAGATTCACTCAACTTTAAAAAGGTTGTACCTTTTAATGAGATAGAGGCATGTGCAAGAATGTAAACCCTCGATCGATTCCAAATACTCTAGCAAAGATTGAATGTGGTAGTCAATAAGACCATGCGGTGAAAAAACCCTCTCATTTTGTACCACTCACAAAAGTCCATTGAGGCATGATTGCAGATGGATAAGAATTATTTTCCAATTAACAGTTGATCAAATGGAAGGCACCAACTCTTCCAAATCCTATGTAGTCAAACCTGTTCTTCGCAAGTTGCTTCTTATCAACAAAATATGTGTCCTTTCATATTTCAAGTTAGACACATGGTGATATTTTTGTTGAGGATGATTTAGATCTAACCCTTGTGTGAAATTTACTAGGGAGTCTAGGAATACCAAATAGTTGATGAAATAGGAAGGGGCACAAATTTAATTATGTGTAAAATAATTGTCATCAAATGACTTAGATAAACAAAAAGTTGATCAGGATCGAGTGTGGTTTGAAATAAAAGAACTAATGCTATTCTCTCATGATAATGTCTTAAACTATTACAATACTTCTTGTCAAAGAAATATATTTGGTAGGTTATGTCATTCATGGGCGGCGACTCATATGTTGGAGAATGGTTACCTTGATGGCTTAGAAGAGCCCACTATTGCAATTTTTCTCAAGGATGTTCTCCAAGCCTTGACAAAGGCCTAATCCATGGTGATATGAAAGCCCAAAATATTTATCTCCATGCAATGGCTAACATTAATATTCCTATCTACAAGGATTCAATTTACGCCACCTCTTGGATACATGAAAGGTTGCTTGTGCAAGATTATGGTTGATGGATGACCACCATAATTTCTGGTGAGAGAAAATTTTAAACATCTAGCAGGGAATCCCTTTGGTCCTCACGTGACCCTTTTAGAAGGGGTTAACATCAATACAAAGTGGTCAGTTTCATCTAGAGCGAGCTACAATAAACAATAATCAGCCCCAAAATGAAACAAGAAGTTTCCTTGATGGGCCATGAGTATTGAACAGGAGCCCCTACTAAGCAATCGTGTAGGGATTAAAAATACACAAAATGAACTGTTGAAACCATGCAAAAGAGAATTAGAGGACCAATACTTTGAAGACTTGTAGAATGTTGTGATAGAGTCATAGATTATGTGAAGAAGGTTGTGTGAGGAGACTGTTGAAAATCATCAGTATGAGATAGAAGCAATAAAATTGCAAACCCAATACCAACCCTCCAAATAGGTTAAAAATTTCTACGATAAAAGAAGTATTGACCCAAACTAGCAGATGGGAAAAGGGTAGATTGGTCCTATGCTAATTTTATTTAATTTTTTTCAACTTTTTTGTACAATAGGCATGATGACCAAAAAATTGAAAAAATAAAAAAATAGTAAAATTGAGGGAAAAAAAATTGTCTCTCACGCCTTCTGATGTAATGGTGGTGTCCATTTGGCTACATGGTACTCTATTGATAGGGCTATGTGTAGGAGTTACCTTGATGTGGGAAGTGATAAAAATTCAAAAGAAACCTAAGTAAACTTAAGCTATTAGTGTGAAAAGGTCAATTCTAGAAAGGTGATTAGCTAACTACATAAATAATGACTCTATTTACACTAACAAAGATCATGTACCACCTCTACACCCCTTACCTTTAAAATATAAGGCCCAATCAAGGAATAATTGCTATCTCAACACAAGAAGATACATGGTGAGTATCTTCAAGCATTGTATTGTACCTTGCACCATAATTAAGCAACAAACGAAAAATATTAAACTAAGATATACAAGGCTTATCTAGGGGTACCCTCCAAATATCTAAAAGGTGTAAAACCTAATCTATAAATTTGAAAGTGCAAGAAATTCAAACAAATGGGAGAAGAGGGTAATCCACCCTTCTCCTTCACTTCCCCAAGGTATAAAGTTCTTGGGGGCTTAACCCAAATGACAAAAAAATAACTTCTAAGAGATATATCTCTCGATTCACTCCCCACTATTTATACTCCATTGGAACACTTGAGTTGAGGTCATTCCTTAGGTTGATGAAATCCTCAAGAAGGCTCCCTAAAAATAAAACAAAACAAAAGTTATTTTTGATCCTCAAGATCACCTTAGGGTGCGAGAGGAGAGAATATGTAAGTGTGTTTGGGGTTTAACAAACACTTGTAAATTGTTATCCCAAATCAAAATGTGAAGTGAATTTTAATCCAATTTGAATGTGAGAAAACAAAAAAAAGGAGGACAAAACACACATAAAATAAAAGTGTTTATAAACAATTTTTTTCAATAAAACGTCATGTAAAAACCACTTGAATTAGTAGTTTGCAAAATTGGTATCTTGAAATCATGAAAATACGTACACACAAAAGTGAGTCAAGAAAAGAAAAAATATAAGTCTTACAGAAAAATAAATTGCAAAAACAAAAAAAGAGTTTTCTAATAAGTTTAGGAAAAAAAACACATGAAAAAGGATAAAAAACACACAAGAATAATAATAATAAAAAAAACGGCCAATTGAAATTTTAAATAAAAGTTAAATTTCAAGGCTTATACCTGACATGCAGAGGTCTTTTTTTTTGAGGACGACTTCTGGGTCATCTATCGTCTGCTGGTTGGCCACTTCCAGGGGTGAACATTTCTTTGGCCTGGGATACTTGGCTCTAAACTGATTGGAATGAATCTGCACCGTCCCTGTGCTTGATGTTGTAAGTGTCTTGATTAGGTGTCCTCCATTCTTTTTTTAGTTGGGTAAATAATTTTCCTCTTCCACTACGATGCCTGAATATCTTGGTCTTTGCTGACTATGAATACACTATGTGTATATGGCGTTCAACTATGTGTGTACCTCTTCCAGTATGATTGTGTATAATATACCTTTTTGACCTGTATATACTTGCAAATATCCTCTAGTTAATTTATATATGCACTGTGTATATTGGCAAGAAAAAATCAAAATAAAATAGCATGTCAAAACTGCATATATACTTTGAGAATTTTTTTCACAAAAATACGATCGTTCGTACAGTACAGATAGTACGAATTTCATATAATGTACTTTTAGTATAGGCCTGCAAATACCCAATAAATTTCATCAATAAGATACTATGTGTTTTATGTGAAAATTTGTCTCTTGGATATCTCGATTGCAATCGTGTAGTCCATTTTGCTCCCGGAGACACTTATTAAAACTTGATACTTGAAAGTCACAGTCAAAGGTTTGCACAAACCGTTAATAATAAATCAAAAAAAATATACGAGCATGCAAAATGGAGTGAAATATAGGGGCAATCCTCAACAAATTCGCTAAAATGTAAATGTCTATGATTGAAACTCAAACATAAAAAAACAAACAATGTAAATTTTTATTTCAAACTAAGCAAAACTTCTACATAGAACTCACAATTAAGTTCAAAAAAATACAATAACATAAGAAATAAACTCAAAAGTTATCATAAATCTCATTGTGATTTGATTTTCTTATTGACTGATTGGGATGTGGATGTTGCTTGCTTGAATGATCACCAATTTGATAGTATGTACCTAGCTTGAATGATTATTGACTTTATTTAGATGAGAGGATGCCTAAATCTATAGATTTTGGGAATGAATGGATGACCAAAATTTGACTGTGACATCAAGGGTGGAGATTGGTTGAGAGGAATTCCCTAGGATCTGGGATAATATGGAGGGTGGAGATGAAGATAGTTAGAATGTGAATGGTTAGGATTAACTTACCAAATTTAGTAAGTAGTTGTGAGCATGAGGAAAATCAGGGACATGTGCAATTAAGAAGGCTATAACTTTGGGATGTTTTGAGAGAATAAGGGGACCATGAGGAAAAGTGTTCTTAGGTGCCCAATATTTTTGGAATGTGTTGAGTTAATAATGGGAACACAAGAACAAGTGTTCTTAGGTATCTATTATTCTTGGAAAGTGGTGAGAGAATATATATTATATTAAATAATAATATTATTTAATTATTTTAGCCACATGAGTGAGGTGGATAATAGGCCAGAATATGTAATTATTAATTTATATATTGTAAGGAGATGGAAAAAGGTGATTATTTAATTAAGTGATGAACTTTAGTTGAAAGGTATATGCCCAAGGTTAATTAGGACTAGGTGATCAAATAAGTTGATTAACATTTATGTGATAGGATTAATAGACCTAGGGAATATTTTAGGTGTCTACACTAACATCACCATTTGGTCATGTTATGGTTGTGTAATGCTTGGCATTCCATGAGTGCTATGTTGCTTGGGATTCCAAGAAAGATGAGATTGTTTCTTTTGTATGGTGCAAATGAAATAGATTAATGATGAGTTGCTAACAAACACTATGGTGATGGGAGGCATGATTGAGAAGGTTCTATATTGTAGTTTGTTTATTGAAGAAGTTATAAATATACTAGTTATATTTAGAATTTGTTTCATCTTAATCCAACTTTTAACTATCTTTCATTTGTGTTATTTTTTAAATGGTTTCTCATATAAATCATTATGTTTCATGTATATGTGTAGATTATAATGATTTCATTTCCCTTCACAATTGTTACTAATAAATTGCTACAACAAAAATTGACTATATTTAGATTACACAATTTTAAAATATATTATTACCTAATTATTAATTGTATTAAAAATTAATTTGCTAACAATTGTTACTACAAATATTAAAAACTCCTATTATTTTACTACATTATCTCAATGAGATAGGGTCTCATGGAGTTGAATGTCCACTAAAAATGAATGAGATGAGGCTTTAAGACTTATGAAAAACATACCTAAGCAAAATCTTCTCTCATAAAAAATGTTATTGTTGGGTAAATGTACAAAATGGTGGTCTTGCTTATGACTTTAAGGATTTCAAAAGAAATATCTCGAGTATGGTTTTTGAAATTTAATTATTGTTAAATGTAGATTGTAAGAGTATGTAGAAAAGTTTTTGAATAATTTCAAATAAACTTAAAATTAAACTTAAAAATTTCAAATAATAATAATTTAATATTTTAATAAACGTATTTTTCAATTATAATTAAATTGTTAATTTTTAAAAAATTAAAACATTGTTTTCTTAATGTATCTATATATTGTTTCATAGTAAAAATGGAATATATATATATTTTTGGATGACTAAATTTGGTCAAAAGAGGCTATTCCCATAAAAAATCTATCCAAAAAGGAAATTGTATGTTGCTTGAGATTAGGGCTATCGAAAACATCCTTCTAAGAACATATATTACATAGTAGTTTGATTACATACATAAAAAAGATTGTATGTTATTTTTTATTGACTATATACTATGTTTAATAATTATAGTTCAGCGATTACGTTAACAAATAGTTTATGCTTATCTAAATCTAGATTTGAGAAGTTTACGTAATCTCTGTAAAAACCACCCACCTCATACATATGGGTAGACAAGCAGAGGTCTTTATGCAGATTGCCTACTTCTGAATGAGCTAATGTTAACTATTGTTGTAAGAGCAACGACCGTAACTGGTAATTAGGTGTAAAATATGCGGTGCTTTGATGTTCTGATGCCGTTTTGTCGTTTTTCCATAGTAAATGAGAGATGAAAGAAACCTGTGTGAGTGTAAATACAAGATAAATAGAGAGGCAAGAGGAATGAGCTGCAGCGTTCAATGATCTATCACAAACCAACATATTTCCGAATGCTCAATCACTAGCCAACATATTTTGCTCCCGTCGTTGTCTGTCTGTTTCCGAATGCCAAGTCGTTAGTGTCAAGATCTTTCAAGAGAAGAAGATGAGAGCATGAATTCGGAAACAAATTGGCAATGGCGGCAGCAAAATATGTAGCATAGGGAAGATTGATCTTGGGTTGGTTTGGACTTGTTCTGTGCGTTCGTAGTGAAATTATTACAATATATTTTGTTGTCATTTTAAATATATGTGGTTTAAGGATGATAATAGATTATTTTGTATTGGTTTGTGGGTTATATACATTATATCGATTGAATTTTTTATGGATCTTTCTGACATTATATATGCAAAATTAATGTTCTATGACAAAAAGGTGGTGTATAAAGAGAATGACGAAGATTTGGTCGCTGAGCTTCTCAATATGGAAGAGTCCTAAGGTGAGAAAGACATTTAAAGTCACCCAAGAACACATCAAGGAAACCTCTCTCACTCCAACTCCCCCCCTCCCTCTCTCTCACTCTATGTCTCTTTTTTTTTATGTTTCAATTCAATTCCATTTATACTTTAATTGACTCACACTAATGATTTGTTATAGGACACGTTTCTTAGTTGAGGTGAGATAGAAATTATTAGGCTAGAATGTGCACTGAGTGAGATGCTAAGAGACCCTTCAATAGTCAAGAAGTTGCAAGAAGAAATTCAATCTATTTCCAAATATCAAGCCATGAGTTATTAAAATATCCTTTGTCATTTGTGAAGAGAAGATGATGATAACATGCATTCGAAAACAAACTAGTAATCATAGCTACAAATTATGTAGCATAGGGCAGATTGAGCTTGGGTGGGTTTGGTCTTGTTTTATGTGTCATATAGGTTTGTAGTGAAATAATAATGATATATTATGTTCACACACACACAAAAATAATATGCGGGAAACTTATATGGTTTAAGGATAAATAGCATATTATTTTATATTGGATTATGAAACTAATAGATATTTAATTTAAAAATTTACATGATAGTTATATTGATTGGGTTATGTATGGACCCTTCTAATACCACATGCAAACTTAGTGTTCCATACTAAAGTGGTGGTGCATAAAGAGAACACCAAAGACTTGGTTGATGGGTACCTCAATATTGAGGAGAAGTCATAAGATAAGAATGACATTCAAATTCAACCAAGAACATATCAAGGTAATCTCTATCATCTCTATCTCTAAAACCCTACAATTATGCACCACTATCTCTATTTATCCTCTGATTGACTCACACTACTAATTTGTTATAGGACATATTTTTGGTGACAATTAGTTGGCTAGAATAAACAATGAGTGAGATGCCAAGAAACTTCTCGATACCCAAGAAGTTGCAAGAAGAAATTCAATCCATATTAGGAACACATCACATGGTAAAGGAGAGTGATTTGGAAAATATGGGATACCTGCAAAGTGGTAAAGGAGACAATCTAGTCATATCTTACTTAGCCTCTAATATTAGCCCATACATCTAAACATAATTTAATTTTCATAGAAAATTTAATATTGGTCTCTAAGTCTAATGAATTCAATTTGGAACCATGCATTTTTAAATATTTTATTGTACCCTTTGGGGTATGTGAACCAAGTTGTGACACAAAAAAAGTATCACTTTTGTTTTTTTAATCGAAATGGCCATTTGGTGAGTGCCAAATTTGGCGCTCACCAAATGCGAATGATGACTTTTGAGAATGCAATTTGTTGAAATCTTTATTTCTTTTTCTTATCTCTCTTTGTCTTTCTTTGCTAGTGAAATTATATACATGAAACAAGTTGACATTTACATATGGAGATTTACTTTCTTATACTTTAAGTTATATTTTATGTATATATTTTCAAAATGTTTGAGAGTGGTTTTAGATCTCTTGGAGTTATAATGAAAATTATAGTTTTTGGAAGATCTTATAATTTTTTAGACTTAGTCAAATTCTAGTAATCCACATGTCAAATTTCAGTAATCAGGAGGTCAAATTTTAATAATCAACAAATTGTATCATCTTTCTCTTTCTATCTATCTCACTCATTCTTCATCTCTTATGCTCTCTCTCTCTCTCTCTCTCTCTCTCTCTCTCTCTCTCTCTCTCTCTCTCTCTCTCTCTCTCTCTTCCAAGGTTCCTCCCATCCACCTTCCCTCTCCAATTCTCTCTATCTAACTTATGCCTCTATACCTCTTTTTTTCTCCCTCCCTCTCACTTTCCCTCTCTACTTCTCTCTATCACCTCTCTCTCTCACTTCTCCCTCCTTCCCTCACTCTCGCTTCCCCCTTCCCTCTCTAATATCTCTCTATCTCACTTCTCCCTCCCTCTCCCCTCTCTCTATCTCTCTATCTCACCTCTCTCACCTCTCTCCTTCTCTATCTACCTCTCCCTCCCTCTCTCCTTCCCTCTCTACTTATCTTTATCTCCACCTCCCTCTCTCTCTATTTCTCTCTCACCTCTCTCTCTCCATTCCTATCTCTCCCTCCATCTCTCCTTACCTCTCTACTTCTCTCTACCTACCTAGATCCCTCTATACCTCTTTCTCTCTTTCTCTCTCCCTCTCTCCTTCCCTCACTTAATATCTCCACCTTCCTCATTCTATCTACTTCTCTCTCTATCACATATCTCTATCACCTCTCTCACTCACTTATCCCTCCCTCACTCTCCTTCCCTCTCTCTCTCCCTCCCTCCCCTATCTTTATCTCTCACTCTCTCCCTCTCTCCCCCTCTCTCTCACTCTCCTTCTCTATCTATCTCTCTCTCTCCATATCTACCTCTCCCTCCCTCCTTTCCTCTCCCTCTCGATCTCCCCACCTTCCTCCCCTTTTTGTATCACATCTTGGTGCACATCAAAGAGAGAGCGATCAAGAGAGAGAGAGAGAGAGAAATAAATGGATAGATAAAGAAAGAGATAGGTGGGAGGGTGTGAGAGAGAGGGAGGGGAGGGAGGGAGAGGTATAGGTGAGATAGAAAGGTAGGTAGAGATAGGGAGAGGGGAGATATAGGTAGAGAGGTAGATAGAGAGAGAGAGAGTGGTATGGTGTTATAGAGGGAGAGGTAGGTAGAGAGATGGAGAGGGTAGATAAAGAGAAGTAGAGAGGGAAGGAGAGATGGAGGGAGAGGTAGGGATGGAGAGAGAGCAATAGAGAGAGAGGAAGGGGGGAGATAGAGAGAAGTAGAGAGGGAAGAAGAGAGGGAGAGAGAGGTAGGGAGGGAGGGAGAGAGGTGATGGAGAGATGAGATAGAGAGAGAGGAGGGAGAGGTAAAGAGGGATAGATGAGATAGATATAATTAGAGAGATCTCAGAGGTAGGTAGAGAAAGGGTGAGGGGAGAGAGAGAGAGTATAGGGATGGAGAGAGAGAGGTGAGAGAGAGGTAGGTAGAGAGAGGGAGGGAGAGAGAGGTGAGATAGAAAGAGGGGAGGGAGGGATAGGTAGGGAGAGATGTGAGATAGAGAGAAAGAGAGTAGAGGGAAGGGGAGAGAGGGAGGGATGGAGAAGTGAGAGAGAGGTGAGAGAGAAGTAGAGAGGTAAGGAGGAAGGTGGAGGGATTGAGAGAGGGGAGGAGGGAGGGAGTGAGAGAAAGATGTATAAAGGGATAGGTTAGATAGGGAGAAGTACGAAGTAGAGAGTGAAGGTGGGTGGAAGGGGGAGGGAGAGGGAGAGAGAGAGAGAGAGAGAGAGAGAGAGAGAGAGAGAGAGAGAGAGAGAGAGAGAGAGAGAGAGAGAGAGAGAGAGAGAGTGGAGAGATTGGGAGAGGGAAGGAGGGAGGGAGGGAGAGAGATAGAGGTATAGAGGCATAAATTAGAGAGGGAAGGAGGGAGGGAGGGAGGGAGAGAGAGGTGAGATAGAGATAAGTAGAGAGGGAAGGGGAGAGAGAGATATGGGGAGATATAGAAAATTAGATAGGGAAGGAGGGAGGGAGGGAGAGATAGAGGTGAGATTGAGAGAACTAGAGAGGGAATGTGAGAGAGATAGATTTAGATAAAGGGGTGGAGATAGTAAGAGAGAGAGGTCTAGAGCATAAGAGATGAGAAATGAGTGAGATATAGAGAGAGATGATAGAACTTGTTGATTATTGAAATTTGACTAAGAATGTAAAACATTATAAGATCTTCCAAAAACTAGATTTCATATTATAACTCCAAGAGATCCGAAACCACTTGCAAAGATATTGAAACTATATGCATGAAATATAACTTAAAGTATACAAAAGTAAATGTCCATATGTTAATGTCAACTTATGTTTATTTCATGTATATAGTTTCATTAGCAGAGAAAGACAAAGACAAAGATAAAAAAAGTAAAGAAAGAGTTCAACAAATTAAATTCTCAAAAGTCATCATTCACATTTGGCAAGTGCCAAATTTGGTGCTCACCAAATGGATTGCATTTGGAAATGCCAATCCTAAAGGTTAGATTTTTCCTTGGGATTCCAACCCAAAGGGTTGGATGACCATTTCATGCCAAGGATATGATTTTTTGAAAGGGTAACAAAATTTCACACATTTTTCGTTGTGCTCTCCATCAGGTTTGCATGTGTTTTAGTATAAATTTATAAAAATACCATGTTGACATTAGGCTCTCTCTTAGCTATCTAACCTTATAATTTTTATTATGTTAAGGTTTTCATCTTTAACTTCTTTTGTTAGTTCCTCCATTTTTTTCAAAAACCAACATGTGTTAATTTGGGCATAGACTTTTAGACGTTCGTCAAATTTTGAAACAAAATACATTTTTAGAAACTAGACTCCATTTCACACAATTGGAAAAAATTATTTTCGATTAGTTTTCATTAAAAAATAGCCAAAAAAACCAGCATAAACTACATGGTGTTAGCTAATTTCTCATTGAAGCAATTTTTAAAATTATTAAAAAAAATTAACATTTTAGGGGGAGCACAATAGAAGCATGCTATTTTTTTATCAAAAAATGACCTCTTTGTGCGATCCCCCTTTTTCAAACCCTTAATCTTCACTATTTTGAACCAAAAAAATAGTTTAGAAATTAGATTTGGAGCACTACAAGTCTTGTTCTTGTTGCATCTTCAAATTTTGAGCATAACTATCTTCATTTTCTTATGAAAAATAGACTTTTTTTATTTCAGAAAAAAAAAAGTGGCATCTTAAGAGTCATTTTTGTGTCACAACTTGGTGCGCTTACCCTTTTCCTAATAAAAAAAAAATATTGGAAAGGCAATTCTAATTTCTATAATAAAAATCATGTTGGGTGTAATGTAAGTTTAGGATAGCTTGTGAGAGTATTTGTATCATATTTACAATTTGTCTTTGCTACAATTGCTTTTTATTTCTAAAATTAATCTTTATAACTAAATTATTGCATGATTAGCAATGTTATATTATAACTTATGAAAGTATTATAATTATATTCATCTTCATCATCAAATTCCATTATTCTCTTGTAGTATAAGTAAAACGTAATTAATTTATCGTTCATAAATTAATACTTGAGAAGAACCATCCCAACTTAAAAAAATTTCCTTAACTATTATTTTCTTATTTTAATAAATTAAAGATACAAAATGAAATGTGTCATTTATGGTTAACTTCTCCTTGGAAGGGCCTTTTTTTTCTATTTTTAGAATTTAAGTTGATTTTACTACATCTCTAAGAGAAATCATTCTCAAGATAATGGTAGAACATTATACTATAAAATATTAGAAATAGTTGATGTTATATAAATTATATTTGATATGTGTAAATTGGTATGCAATTAGTGATAAGAAAAACATAAAAGTATTAGGGAAGAAGGAATTTTATACTGCTAATAATTTTTTAAGGAAATCAAGTGAATCACATTGTTTTATTTTAACCTAAATTATATCTTATTAATGTTAAACTATATGAAGTAAATCTTGTCATCAATAGTCGTCCTACAAAATAATTTATCATGTTATCTTATCAAGGAATTTAAAAATTAATATGCATTAAATTTTAATACTTTTTTATTAGAATAAGCATACTTTTAATCATATCCTTAAATTAGAATTTGAGTTAATAACATAGAGTACTCAGCCCTAACAAAAGACTTAAAGAAATAACCCATCTGAAATCAAGAGATAAAGGTTCTTCATATGTAGCATACACATTTTTTTAAATGAAGACTATGATAGGATATGCAAACTTGAAAAAACCATACCAACTTTCATAGATCATATTAATCATGGTGGTACCTACCCAGAAAAAAAAAAGATTACTTGTTTTGTGTCCCCTTTATTTCCTTGACCTTTTTAATTATCCATCATTGAATTTGATCAAATATTTCCTTTACTAATTCCCTTGAAGGATTATCATTGTTTGCAATCAAGGTGTGGGATTTTGAAGACTTCAAAAGAACCCATTTGAAAAATCTTATATTTTTCCCTAGTGATTTGCATAGTTCTAAAAAAACTCAAAAGAAGGAATTTTAAACTCACTCCCAAAGGAATTCTTGGTAGCATAGAAAGTAGACACAAACACTGAATGTTCAAGTCCTAGCTTTGAAATAATACTTAGCACCAATTATGTATTTGGATTTTCAATTTTATAATCCTTCAATTGTGTTCTTAGTGACTTGAATTTGGTGATGAGGTCCTCTATGATGTCAAAATTACATGTATTGAGACTCATTAATTCATTCTCCTAAAAATGTCCTTGAATTTCGTTTGTTTGTCCAAATAATTTGAAAATGTACTCCACATAGCCATGGGTGTATCCAAGTGCTCAATGTGAAACAACTCGGGAGAGACATACAAGAACAAATAGACAATGACTTATTCACAACTCTTCAACAAATTTTTCTTATTAGCTTCATCATCTTCTAGTTCACAATAAAGCCCATGAACTATCCTATACAACCTCTTAACTCTTACCAATTTTTTCATTTCAGATTTTCATTTAGGATAGTTGTAAGGTGTTAGAAGTGGAAATGAAAATTGCTCAATAATGAAATAAGAATGAAAGAATAGAAATAAAGAGGAATGCAACCAAAACCACATGAATAATCCCACTTAAATTCACTCAAATAAAGATCCCCCTAGAAATATGTGAGCTTGTCACTTTATGATTAGTGTATTTATAGATGCCACTTGCCAAAAACAACAAAGTGGTATTGATCTTAGTACATAAAAATGCCAAATCTAGTCATAAAATAAAAGTATATTTTTTTGAAAAATGAGATCAATCTGATCACACCACTGAAAAGTACATGAAAAATGACAGTCTTTCAAAAAAATTGCACCTAAAAATGTTACCATTAAAGCGAGAATGGAGCCCAAGAAATTCTTTGAATGAGAATGACTCAACAACACCTATGAGAATCAGTAACTTATGAAAATATCTATAGATACCAAAATAAAAAACCATCTACACAACTATGAAGAGCACAAGATTCTACTACCCCCCCCCCCACTCTCATCCCAAAAAAGAAAAAAAAAACTACTCAAAAAATGGAGGTCTTGAGCTTGAGTTATGAGTGTTCAAAGATCAAGTGAAAGAATTAGAAATCTATTGGAGAGGAGGGGGAATTGAAAAAGGCCCTACTGATGTCATGCTAACATTAGTAACAAATATTCTTGGAATATTCTATGAAAGTATTGGGTAAAATTTGACATCCATCTGGCCATCAAAAGTTGGCTAGGTTATGCTAGAATATACTAAAGAATATACTCTCAAATGGAATATACCTTAGAATCACAACATGAATATTCTTGACTTGCCAAAATCTTCGAAATGATATGAAATATTTAAAATATGCATTTATTGGATTTACCATCCATCTTCCAATTTTTAAACATTGGGTGTGTGGTTGCATGTGGTGGGTGGAGGGGCCTCCTAATTGTTAGGGTTAGAAAGGAAGATATCTAACAATTAAATGTATATTTGATTAATAAACAGAGAAACTAAAACATACAGAATAAATTATAACACAAAGAATTTAACATGGTTCACCCAATTCGGGCTACATCCACCAAACCACAGCCATCCAATGATTTTATTATCCAGTGCAAAAAACCTATTACAATCTTGCGAATAATCACATTTTTCATCATACTGTAACCCCCATCCAAACCCCTTTTTAACAAGCTTAGAAGCTTCTAGATTAGGGTTCTATAAAGTCGGTTTTTTTCCCTTTTCCATTGATTTTTCCTTTTCTGGTGACGACGCGAAAATGTAGGAGGAAATTTTTTCTTGAGGGCTACTACCTCTGGACCCTAGCAAGGATACATGCCGGGGTGTACAGTATAGCATGATCAATCACCACATACCAACAATCTCCCACTTGGAGACTAATCAGGCTCCACACCAACACAATCTCCCACTTGGAGACTAATCCTAGATGACACTACTGCATTTACAGCTCCCACTGAAATAAGTACCTTGGACCTTGCTGCTCTGTTATACTTGAATTCAACCTTGAAGGCCAATCGAAGTTGAAGAGGAGCTCAAATTCTCCCTTGTCATCGCCTTTGTAAACATATCCACTAGATTGGCATCGTATGTATCTTGTCCAGCTTGACCTGTCAATCCTCCAACACCGACCGAATGAAATGATATCTCAACTGTATGTGTTTTGTTTTAGAATGCAAGGCATAATTCTTTGCAAGATGTATAACACTTTGGCTATCTGTAAACAAGTAATTTCCAGCCTGTTGTTTTCCCAACTCATCCATGAAAAGTTGCAGCCATATCATCTCTTTTCTGCCTCTGTTGCAGCAACATACTCTGCCTCTGTGGTGGATAAAGCAACCACCTTTTGCGATCAAGAAATCCAACTCACTGTTGTCCCACCAATTGTAAATACATAACCTATGGTACTCTGCCTGGTATCTATATCCCCTACCAAATTTGAGTCAGCGTAGCCTTTTAAATCAGTATTAGAGCCCCCAAAACATAAACATTTATTGGATGTACCTCTCAAGTACCTGAGAATCCATTTTACCGCATTCCAATGCTCAACTCCGGGATGACTCAAATACCTGCTAACAACTCCTACGACATGTGCATTAGTTGGTCTCATGCATACCATGGCATACATTAAACTGCCTACAACTGAAGCATATGGTACCTTGGACATTTTTTCTTCCTCCTCTTGTGTCTTTGGACACATATCCTTAGTCAATTTAACATGACTTGAAAAGGTGTGCTAATATCTTTTGCATTCTCCATATGAAATCTCTGCAACTCCTTTTCAACATAATTAGCTTGAGATAAAAACAATTTTATGTTTTTCCTATCTCTACAAATTTTCATACCAAGGATTTGTTTTGCTGCCCCCAAATCCTTCATAGAAAAATATTTTTCTAACTATTGTTTTAGCTCACTTATGTGATCCATGCTAGACCCAGCTACAAACATGTCATCAACATATAAACATAAAATAATGTAGCTGTCATTATCCAACCTCTTAAAATAAACACAATGGTTAGAATTACACCTGTTGTAGCCTTGCTCAGCCATAAAACTATCAAATTTCAAGTACCATTTCCGAGGTGCTTGCTTCAAGCCATATAAACTTTTCTTCAATTTGCACACTTGTTTCTCCTTACCTTTGACCTCAAATCCTTGTGGTTGTTCCATATATATTTCCTCTTCCAAATCACCATGGAGAAAGGCTATTTTAACATCAAGTTGTTCTAAATGAAAATCTTCAGCAACCACAATACTTAAAACAATATGAATAGAAGTCATTTTAACAACTGGAGAAAAAATCTCATCAAAATCAATACCCTTTTTCTGTGCAAATCCCTTTACAACTAATCTAGCTTTAAATCTCTTCTTACCTCCATCCTCCTCTTTTAGCCTATAATCCCATTTGTTTGGTAAAACCTTTTTACCTACAAGCAACTTACATAATTCCCAAGTTTGATTTTTTAGCAAGGAGTCCATTTCTTCTTCCATTCTATGATCCCACTGAACCTTGGTATCCACCTACATAGCTTCATCATAATATTCTGGTTCACCAGCATCAGTTAACAAAATAGTATACAAAGAGGGAGAGAATCTTTCTGGAGGTCTACTTATCCTTGAAGATCGTCTAACAGGATTTTGTGGTATTTGTTGTTGTTCTTGTTGCAGAGCATGAGGAACCACTGAAAAATCATTGTTGGGAATATCATCCAACACTGCATAATCATTTTCTTTCTTGTAGCAACAGATCTTTGTACAATACTTTCTCATTGAATATGACATCCTTGCTTCTCACACTTTTCTGATTTTGAAAATCCCAAAGCCTATAACCAAATTCATCAATGCCATATCCAACAAATATACATTTCTTTGATTTTGCATCAAGCTTGGTTCTATTTTCAAAATCTACATGCGCAAATGCTTCACAACCGAAGGTTGTGAGAAAAGAATAACTCACCTTCTTACCTTTCCATGCTTCCTCTGGAATATCACAACCCAAAGGATTAGAGGGACCTCTATTAATTAAATAAACAATAGTGTTTACAGTCTCTGCCCACATTTTTAAGGGAAACCCAACATGCAATCTCATAGTCCGTGCACGCTCCATTATTGTTCTATTCATGCGCTCAACCACTCCATTTTCATGTGGAGTCCTTGGAACTGTTTTCTGCCTACGAATACCATTAGAGGAACAATAATCTTTAAACTCTTTGCTGCAATACTCACCACCATTATCAAATCTAAGACATTTTATCTTTTTACCCGTCTCATTCTCAACCAAGCTTCTCCATTTTTTAAAAGTTTCAAATACATCAGATTTCTACCTAAGGAAATAAATCCATACCTTCCTATTTGCATCATCAATGAATGCAACATAATATAGAGATACACCAAGAGAAGATACCTAGCTGGTCCCCATACATCCATATGCACAAGCTCCAATTTCTCATCTTTCTTTTGCTTCCCATCCTTGAGCAAACTTACTCTCTTTTGTTTTCCATACACACAAATTTCACATAAATCCATATTAACACATTTTAGACCTGGTAAAATATTATTTGAATGAAGTAATTTCATACCTTTTGAACTCATATGCCCAAGTCTATTATGCCACAGTGCTGATTCAGAGTCCACAACAACTGTATGATCTTCTACCTGCTGAACTACAACAACTGTTCCTGAACATTGACCTTTTTCCGTAACAATTAAAGTAGAAGGAACAATATGACCTATACAAAGATATAAGGTGACTACTTTCACATGTTTTTCTACGACTAAGGCACCCTTTTTCACCTTCCAATTTTTATCACTAAAAGTAACAACACAACCTTCATCATCTAGTTGCCCTGCTGAAATTAAATTTTTGCTTAACTTTGGAACATGCCTTACCTCATGTAGTAGCCAATGATTCCCATTCTGCAACTTAATCTTGATTCTTCCCTTTCCAACAATCTGATAGGGTTCATTATCTCCTAAATAAACCAACCCAAAATCCCCTTGGACATAATCAAGAAAATAAATTCTATGGGGGGTAGCATGAAATGAAGCCCCTGAATTTAACACCCAAGAATCATCAACATTATCAAGGGAAAGAATCAAAGCATCCTCATCAGATTTATTACTTACCACATTTTCCTCTTTAATTCCTTCCTTTTTGTCTCCTTTTATTTTCCGAGACCAACAATCTTTCTTTAAATGACCTGGCTTACCACAGTACCATCAATCCCTCTCGTCTCTAGATTGGGACATTTTGTCCCTTGATTTTCCTCATGACTTCCCATGATTTCTAGAATTGTTTCCTCTCCTTTTTTTTGCCCCTGCTTTCTGCATTCAAAACACTGCCTGATGTGGATGTTCTACCTGAGCTTTTCCAATGAATTTCCTCGCTCAAAATAACACCAACAACATCATCAAATTTTAATGTATTCAAACTAGAAATAGAATTGCTAACAACCATTACCAAGCTATTCCAGCTTTCAGGAAAAGAACACAGAATCAAAAGAGCCCTAAATTCTTCATCAAAGTTTACTTTTACAGAAGTTAATTGACTGGTCACTATATTAAACTCATTTAAATGATCAGTAACTGACCCACCTTCTACCATTTTCATATTAAATAAATGCTTCATAAGAAATACCTTATTTGAAGCAGAAGGCTTTTCATATAACTTCGCCAGGGTTTCCATCAACTCTTGAGTTGTCTTTGTTGTTGTAATATTGAATGCCACCGATTATGTCAGGCATAAACAAATACTACCAAGAGCCTTTCTATCCAAAATATCCCAGTCCTCATCAGGCATTGCTGCGGGTTTCTTGGTTTTCCCTTCCAATGACCACCATAAATCCTTCTAATAGAGGTAGTCCTCCATCTGCATCTTCCATAACTGATAGTTCTACCCATTAAACTTCTCAACCTTCTTACCCTCATCTACCATTACTCCCACTCAACCGTGAGACCATCCTATAGACAATAATCGAAACACAACCTGCTCTGATACCACTTGTTAGGGTTAGAAAGGAAGATATCTAACCATTAAATGCAGATTTAATTAATAAATAGATAAACTAAAACACACAGAATAAATTATAACACCGAGAATTTAATATGGTTCACCCAATTCGGGCTACATCCACCAAACCGCAACCATCCAATGATTTTATTATCCAGTGCAAAAAACCTATTACAATCTTGCGAATAATTGCATTTTTCATCATATTGTAATCCCCATCCAAACCCCTTTTTAACAAGCTTAGAAGTTTCTAGATTAGGGTTCTACAAAGTCAGTTTTTTTCCTTTTTCTGTTGATTTTTCCTTTTCCAATGATGATGCGAAAAAGTAGGAGGAAAATTTTTCTCGGGGGCTACCGCTCGAACCCCCGCCCGGTCCAACCCGACCTCGACAAGGATACATGTCGAGGTTTATAGTATAGAATGATCAATCGCCACATACCAACACTAATTGTGTCATGTGTCACCCCTATGTACTATAATGTACAAGTATGCAAACCATAGAATCTATAAATTGTACAATCTATAATAAATTTTTATTTATTTTTAATTTAAAAGCTTTCGAAAAATATATAGATTTATATATGCTTTCGAAAAAAATCATTTTTTAAAGTCTGATCAAATATAAAAAATTGTAACTATAACAACTATTTATTAATGGTGATTGTATGGTCATATGGCTAACCAAGGAGGGACAAAATTTCTCAGTTGTCTCCTAGATATGGAAACCACTTTTTAGCTATAATCCCTCATAGATTTGGCCACATATTTTTGATTTGGATGAAACAAAAGGTAAAACTAACTTTTTTGAACACCTTGAACTCAATGGTGAGCTTAGATTTGCACCAACAAGCTCTAAAGTTAACTTGCAATACAAAGCCACAACGAGGAACCTCCCCTAGAATTTGCTATTTCTATCAATTTTTTTGATTATCTAGATCATCATTCAATGCAATCTAGAATAACATACTCAAATTTTCAATATCTACCAATATCTCTCAAAAAAGGACTAACTAAAGGCACCCAACTTTCTTTGATACCATGTAAGAGTTTTCTATGAAGATAACCACCAAAGATATAGAGGATGAATGAAAATTACAAAGACAAAAGGTCAATATAACAATAATAAATTGTATTCCTATCAATAATGCAAATAAAATTTGGAAATACAATGTATGAGAGACCTTTGGTTATATAGCCAAGGCGAGACATGTGTAGGATTAACCAAGATCATGAAAATTGTCTTAATCCTATGTCATGCGACAACTAACTCATCAAATATTAAATGACCTAAGAAATAAGTATTAAATGACATGATAAGATAAGAAAGATCGCATGACACCTCAGACATCTAGAAAGATTCCTAGGACCTAAGTAAATTTAACATGTGAATAAGACCTACTAGATGAACTAGTTAGGAAGGAAACATTATTCACACCAATCATAATAAGGGATCCTAGATCATAAAACCACTTTTAGATATTATTGAAGAAGACATGTCTTCCAAAAAATTATAGTCATTATGATTTCTTTAGAAAAACCATCAAGATCTAGGAAGGTGAACATATTGTAAGATCATTAATGGATTGTCTCATTCAAAGAAAGGACAAAGATAATTCCACTAAAGATGAATTAAAATCAAACATTCCTCACCTTAATCCTATATTGAATGTTTTATTGGCACTATTGTTTTATCTTCTATGGATTTAGTTCCTCAAAATTTATTAAGTACTAAAAGGGAGATATTAGCTACTAGAGAATTAAGGGATGCCATGTGAATCCTCCATGCTTAGAATGTGAAACTGGTGACTCTAAGATAATGCAAGATATTTTTAAATTTTCTGACATTATCTAAAGAAATAAAAGCTATTAAGACTTTGAGGATATGGTTGAAAACTAAATTAGAGAGTATCAAACAAGTTTCTCCATAGATAGTCCAAATAGATGAATGAATCTTAGATATTTAATAGATGAAGGTATTCTAAGTGATTAAGAATCAAATGTGCATCAAAAGTGAAGGTTAGTTTAAATTTTTTGGATGAAGACTTTAAAGAGATTATAGAATAAAATTGATAAGGCCTAATCCTTGGTAGATGTGTGTTCGATGCTCTGAAATAATTTATATGGATAAATTGGAGTATAATATATTTGATAAGGATCAAAATATTCAACCATTGTAGATCCTAAAAGACTAGCTCTAGGGATTGGTGAAAATAAAATATCCCAAGGACTTGAATTTTTCTATAGTATTTATCAATAATTTAATGAAATATGGGTTACTTCTAGATATTTTTATCAAAAGGTTATGAAATTCAAAACTATTCAGAAAAGGCTTCAATAATTTTTTTTATAAAGATTGATGTCAAATTTACCAAATTTGATGGAAATATTATGGTTGGTCAAAGAAAACTAGGTAATTTTTCATTCTACTTGTAAGATCTATAGTGTGAAGTAGCCAAAATCATCCACTAGAGTGTGCTAGTTTTGTCTTCCATTTACATGTCAAATTTTGTCTTGAGTGTAATAGTTTAATACTATAAAAGTGCTAAAGAAAAATCATCTATTCATATTCTTGTCATTTTTTTTATTTTTAGAGGAAATTGATATTCACATTCATCCCTTGTAAAGCCTATAAATATAGATGTAATACTCATTTTCAAGGGTTGGAAACTCTTTTTTTGAAATATAATTAAACTTTGTGACTTCATTTTTGAAAATTTTATTTTTATTATGATTTTTCAAACTATGATCATGCTTCTATATCTTCATACCCTCCCTATGAGGGGTTTGGGGAGTCATTCCTTTAGTGAGGGATCTGGGGGCTATGCATCCCGATGGGAGCTTGGGGGCAGTGCCCCCAAAAGCCAAATTTTATGTATATTTTATTATTATAAATTTGGACCATTCATCATTAGGTCTCAAATTTGATGATCGATATTTTGTTAACTTGAATTACCCTAGAATACAACCCTATTTTATGCTTGAGTGTTGTATTATAGCTATTCATTGTGATGTATTTTGAGAGTTTAATAGTAGTCATGTTTCCTTTGGATATCTGGTTGGTGATACTCCTATGAGAAGCTTGCTTTGCAAGTATATTGCAATCTTTGTGATTTTTGAATAATATATTGGGTGACTTTTGGAGTGTGAGGTTTGTCTCCCAAAAGGGTTTTCCCCACATAAATCATTGTGTTGTGGTATACAAGATATTTATGTTTAATTTTTTGTAATTTTTGTAAAGATCTGTAATGTTTTGCATTATCCTCCTCTCAAGATTAGTGTAGGAAGTTGTTCCACTACCTTAGCTTCCTTACATTAATGTATTTAGTTCACCAAATATTAATCAATTTGATATGTGTTTAGGTCACTAACCCTCAAGACTAATGGTGGCATATTTTATTTTTCAATTTAAAACACATTAGATGCATATAATTCAAATTTTTACCTTATACATTCCCTATAAGATAACACCTTCCTACATGGTGATTGTAAGAAAACGCCATACAATAAATCATTTTGATCATATTTTTCTATTTATAAAATGATGCATGAAGGATAGGATTTTCAAGATTATATAATTTCAAACTTCTTCCTTTCTTCTTATCTCTTTTCATTTTTTGAAATCATGGTTAAAGTAGGAGTAAGTTATATTTTTTTCCATGTTTTTCAAATTGGTTTTGTGCAAAGAAAGATTGGATTTATCTTAAGGAGAACAATTTTTTTTTATTAAAAAAGTAGGGGAAATGGCCCTTAAACCCAGAAAAATATCATAGATCAGGCCTTAAGGCTGGTAGTTCAACACAACAAAACAGACACACCAAAACATCGAACAAAAACCAAGAACAAAACAAAAAATACCAAACAACCGATCAATATTCACCAATAGAACATAAAATAGGAAACAACCAAAAATAGAAAACTATATTAAAAGCATAGGGGCACGTAGACCCAACAAGGACCCAAGATCGTAGGCCACAAAACCAAGAGATAGTAAACCCTAACTAATTTTTGGGACTACTGATCAAGTCCCATTCCATCTTCAACTGTTCTAGCTACTTGCTTCAAGCATCCTTTTCTTGAACTACTTTTTCCTTTGACATCATCTTCCTTTGCTTAGAGGAATCCTTCCTCCTTAACCCTTTCTTGACTTTTTCCATGTAATTCACTGTTTTGAATATCACCCTTCTCATCATACCATGAGTGATAGAGATTAGCCTGTTGAATTCTTTGTCTAGCCTACTAACCTTTTCCTATAGCACAAGGAACTAATTCTTATAAATCTGGATAGAACCATCTTCCTGCTCCATTTCATTTTCAAGGTCCTCCATTGTTTGCATATTCACATCTTCATTATATTTTTTTGTTTGTTGATCTCCTTCCTCATCAGATTCCTTTGAGTCCTTCACAACCTTTAGATTAGTGCTCGCCTCCTCATCATCTTCCTCATTGTTAACAGAGTCTTCCTCGGGGTTCTCACTAAGAAACATCACTATCTCTTTCTTACTAAGGTCTAGGTGCTCCTCCTCTTCCAAAGGTTCATCTTCTAGTTCTTGAAAACATAGCTTTTTTTCTTTGGCTTATTGTCCTGCCAATCTAGCGAACCTTCTCCCGCATTTCCCACTACTTTAATCATCCAAATTGCTTTGTTCCTCCTCGTCCTAGATTCTAGTTGTAACCTTTTTTTGTTGTTCTTGGTTTCATACTTTCTTGTCTCTTTATTTTAGCACTAGAAGGGTTACTATAAGGCATGCCCCCTTTTGTTAACAACCCTTTAATGGAAGAATTTTTAGTCATAGAGGGTTCACTAGGAGCAGTACTTTGGGGGGACTAGCATTTTTTTGAGCCACAACTGAGAAGGTAGCATCACCATGATTCTTGCAAGGATTAGGATTAGGGTGATGGTCAGGCTAGTTATTTAGGGCTTCATTATCTTGGGGGTCAAACACCATAGAAGGGTTGGCCATGGGTGTTTTATTAGAGACATAGTTATATTATAATATTTGAATCAGACCCTAGTGGAGGGGTGACCAAGCCCCTTTATCCTTCATTGATTTAGGGAAGAAATCATAAAAAATGGAATATTCATCTTTTATTTCCTTTTAATGTGATTGAGAAAAGGAAAATGATACCCATGGATAGTATTGTACCTACCTTCCAGTGTGAAGTATTTCATAATATGCACACTGACTACCCCATATGAAGTCGAGAGCCTTTCTATGTCATATCCATTTTGATAGCACTAAAGCTTCTCCTCGCCTCCTAGGAAACTATCAATGAATCTTTGATAGTTTCAATTATTAATCTTTTCCAGTTTTAGACTACTACAAGCCAATCTAGTCACCTCTATAATTAATTTTGGAGTCACTGCAAATGTTATGCTACCAATTTTGACTATGTCTTCATGCCAGGAGTTGTAGAATTTTGATGTTAAATCATCATTGTAAACCTCCATCGCCATGAAGAAGTGGGTCATTCAATCATTTTCAAAGAGCTTCTAAAGCTCAACATTTCGGTGAAGTGACACATAGGAAAGTGGCTCAGACTACTTACTAGGACCCCCCATGAAATCTCTATGGCTGCAAGAAAATGTATTAAATTTTTTTCCCTCAATAGCAACAATGCAAAGGTGAAGGAAGTTAACACACCTCTGGTTATAGTCATTCTTACAAATACTTAGAGAGAAATTAGAATCCCATGCATCCTCTAAAAGACTCGTGACAAAATCTCCATTGTTTTGGAAAGATCGACCAAAAAAATTAATGATGGTTTTTTATGGTTTGAGGCCAATTATAACTTTGGTTGGGTATCCATAATCTTAGGCTAACACCCATAATTCATGTGAAGGAGGTCACCAATATAAAAATTTATTAAGAAAATTAAAATCCATCTGCAATTCGTGAGACCTATTGATATGACATCTATCATAAAGATGCCTTGGAAATGTGTGAGAAGCCTTTATAGGTGTACTTCACAATCCCAAAGGCATAAGAAAAATAATTCTCATGGCCTTTGTTATTGTATAGAATAATTGATAAGCCATGTGAAATCCTTCCCCCTCATTACACAATATCTACTTAAAATGACTACCCTTTAGATAATTAATTTCATAAGTGTAAGTCCCATTAAAACTTACCTTTTCTTTATTTCTTGTCTTACCTGAGGTGACCGGATAATTAAATGAGTTTTTTATAGGGAAGAATTCGTCCATTGTTTCTTTCCTTTCTCATCATTCAAAACTTGATTGTCTGCCACATTATATAATACCACATGGATAAATGACATATACAGGCTGACATAAGCAAGATCACATTATTAGTCACCATTCTTTCCCTTCGTTTACATGTCAACAACTAAGAAAGAAGTTTTCAATTTAAAAAATTTTGGTAAAAACTAAAACAAAGCTAATCTCCATGACTAGTATCAATCTCTGTGGTATGTGTTATTTATGACATCGTCTCCTCAAATAAAACTAACACTTCTCAAATGACCCTTTGAAACCCAATCTTTTATCCTTGGTGGGATATTCTGAAAATTCTAGAAAATCCATTGAGGGTTAGATAGGAAAACATTAGAGACTAATTCAAAAACTCTATTTCCCTCTCTAAAGATGTGATACAGAGAATACTGGTCCAAAGAATTGATCACTTTTTTTGAAACCTAGATCATGCTCTTTATCTTCCAAGGGGGCTCAGCCTAACCACTAAGTGACTCAACTATCAATTTTGAGTCCCCCTCTATTATGGATTTAGTAAATACGAGTTCTTTTAGTCTCTTTATACCTCTCTAGGAAAGAGTGGCTTTCGCTTCAACACTAGTAGCAATTCCCAGACATTTAGCATAGGCTTCTAAACATCTCCCTTTATGGTCTTGTTATCTCCTAGAAATGCACCCTATGCAAAGTTATAAACTGAGCTTTCTAGATAAACATGGGATCATTTCAAGGCTGTGGGTCGCCTAAAGTTGAAATAAACCTTCGGAGAAGGCTGGCTTCCTCTATGTTATCACCTAAAACTACTGCTCTTTGAAAGAAAAGGGAACAAGGAATGTATGAAAATTAAAACTTAAACCTGCGGTGATACACCAAATTGACATAAATCATGGAATGAAAACAAGATGCACATACACTGAGAATCTAATGAGAGATACTTCATTTACTCAACATAACTTTGTGAACTTATGCACATTCTTGAAAAGGTTTAATCTGCATATCTATTTTAAGAAGGAAAGATGAACTTCACAACTTAAAGTTCAAAATGCGGACTTAGAAAACACAGTTCAAAACTTACATAAACTGAAAAGAAATTAAAACAGTATGAAACACCAACACTGGTTTCCAAGGTAATCTCTATATGTTACATTCTAGATTCCAGTTGAGTTACAAAGCATACATCAGCTGAGAAAGGATTGCTAAAAATCACTAACTCTTCCGAATGCATCATCCGAACCCCCTAAAACTAGGAAAAAATGCCCTATATACAAAAAGATGTCGGCCCCTTAGGGCTTACAAAATATCAGCCCATAAAGATATACCCTTAGATCTTTTCTAATGGAGCTACTTCTGCATTGAATGCATATCCTCGTTGTCCAAGTCAGTGTGAAAAGATCGCCCTCAGGAGAAGCCTTCGGATTTTTCTGCAACTATTGTATTAACTTCATGGCCTCCGTGTCCACTCGTGAAACTCCTTGCCGAGCTACCTTGAATGCTCCTGAGCATTACCATAAATGTCGATCAACTCTTTCCAGTTTACATCCTAGCTATCCCTATGGTCTTTTCCTTTCTATTGCTCGATGACACCCTCTGGATATCAATCCGATTCATCGCTTTATTCTCAGAGTAGATAAACGTTGCTTATGCTCTGTCGATCTCATCCACAGGGGGGAGTCAGGTAGTCAAACAACTCATGGTGCGTCCTTAGCTCCCTTTGATTAGTCGAACTTGAGCCACGTAGATTTTCAGATGGTCAGAGGTCACTTCATCAGAATCACATGACGGTGAGACACTAGCCGTGTCTCGCCAATGCGATTATGCCCCTTGGCAGTTATCAACATAGCTCACAACCATTGACAAGAGCTCATAGCGTGCCCAAAAATCATATTGACATCCACAATGGCTGCTACCCAGACCATCGACAAGACTTATCGCCTTCAGGAAGACCTCATGGCAAGCCATCAAGATTCATACCGATATCCCTTTCCATCGCTGAGACCTCCATCCTTTAGCGAGACCATTCACCAAGCTCATTCCACTCTCCCCAAGCTCCAATCACCTCTCGATGAGACTCCCATTGTTCGGAAAGACCTCTCGCCGAGCTCCTTTTCCTTCGCTGAGACCTCTGTTGTTGTCGGGTATACATTGCTATGTCAGCAAGACCTTATGTTGTAGGCACCTTGTTTCGGCAAGGGCTTATTTCAGTCAGGAAGACTTTACCCTATCGGCCAAACATCATGGCGAACTTAAATCCTTCGACAAGACCACCACATCAGTAGGATTTCTTCCCAAAGGCACAACCTTATATCGAAGGCACAATCCCTTCGGTGAGACATCACCTCTTTCGGTAGGACCATATGCCAAAGGAAAAACCTTTGGTGAGACCGGGCATGTGCAGGATCATGGTATGCCAAATAGGCCCTTAAGTGGCAAAAAATTTAGAAAAATCAGTGTTAGGCAGCTTGACGTAAATATTTGAATAAGTTATCTATATTATTTCAAAAATATGTAAGAATAGAATTTGTAGAAAATTGAATGTAGTTTCTAAAATACTAGGTTTATTTAAAAATAAATAAAATCTATTTGGTGAAAATTTGAAATTTCAATGCATAGTACTTAAATTTCGGGGAAAAAATAAGAAGTGGAATTAATGCAATGACCACCCCTAACCATAATAAAATGATAATATTTTTTTTAAGATTTTATATATAAGTAGAGGACTCATGTCGGGATGTGATGCATATTTTTTGTAATTTTTTTCCAAGTAAATAATTAATTATGAATTTTTATTACAACTTTTTAGAAATATAAAAACTTCGTGTTCCACCTTAACTTGGTCAAAAATTCATGAAATTTAATTTTTATTTTTTAATCCTATAGTATGTAAAGCATAGAATGTGGCATGTTCTGGATTCAAAAATATGATACCATTTGAAAGTTATAGATGTTTTTCAATCAGCCTATCGATCGGGACTTTAGTCGTAATTCTAATAGAAAATGAATAATAATTATTTATTAAATTCAAATTAAATCATAATTTATATTTTTGGAAAGCTTAGAATCTCCTCTAAAAACCCTTTTTGTTTCATTAATTTTGGGTGAAAAAAAAGTCATCAGCCACATACCCTACAAATATTGCCACTTTTTGGCATACCATGATCCTGCACATACCCAGACCATCAGTAGTTGGCCAGACCTTTTGGTGAAGCCCCCATCATTATACCATTGTGCCCCTCGGTCAGCAAGACCACCCATGTGTTGGCGAGACCTCTTACCGAAGGAAAAACACTATACCGGGACCCCTTCATTCTTTGGAAGGACCTTCTTCTTTCATCGAGACATCATCGTGATTCTACTTTCCTTTGCATCAAGCTCACCTTCTTTCGGTAAGAGGCCGTCGGGTCAGTAAGACATCATGGAGAATTCATTCTACTTCGGCAAGACCACCTTCGGTCAGTGAGACATTACACCAACCGAACCCTTTGTCAGCGAGAGAAACCTCCTCGGCAAGACATTGCCCATGTCGGCCTGACGATAACTGATGGCAAGATGTCATGGGGAACTCATCTCATTGTAAGGGAGACTTTATCGGTTGACAGAACTTTATGGCGGGCTCCATTAGTCACACCGAAGGCTTACAACCATCGGTGAGACCATCGCTTGTTGATAAGACATTACACCAACCCCTTCCATTCCTCTCAAGCTCAAACCTTGTGTTAGCGAGACTCCCACTGGTCGGCAAGATGCCATAGTGAAAGCACCCTCCATCGCGAGACCTCTATTTGACCGGCAGGACTTCATAGTGAATGAGGGCTCTTTTCCCCGATGACAATCCCTTTCAATGAGACATCATCGGTCGTCGAGACATCATAGTGAGGCCCACCATTTCTCCCCATTGACATCCTTCTTCGGTGTGACTTCCTGGCGGTCGTTGAGACTTCTCAGTGAGATGACAAACTTTTGGCGAGCTGAGAACATTTTAGGGAGACTTCTGTGTGTCGGTGAGACGTCTCAACAAGCTCCATCATTCTCCCCGAGCTCCTTTATTTTTTGGGGGATACATCGCTATGTCAGCAAGACTATATACCGAAGGAAAATCCTTCAGCGAGACCATCAGTAGTCGGTTAGACATCATTCCGAGCTCTGAACACTACACCGATGTCAATTTTTTTTCGGTGGGACCTTTTCATTATCAGTGAGACCTTGTGGCAAGCTAGCTTGTCTTGGCGAGAGCCCATCCAATCAGGAAGACACTGCTTGGTCGGCGATACCTTTTGTCGAACCCTCATCTTGTCGCTGAGACCGCCTCTTGTCGGCCAGACCTCATGCCGAAGTTGTTTCCTTCGTCGAGACAACTTAACTTTGGCGAGACCTCACCCCGACAGTGAGACCTTTTGGCGAAGCCCCCATACCATCGCCGAGACCTTATGTTTGTCAATAAGACATCTCCCCAAAGGCACAACCTTATGTCAAAATCAAAACTTTTGGCAAGACCATTAGTAGTCGGCCAGACCTTTTGGTGAAGATGCTTCCTTTCGGCGAACTCATTTTCATATCGAGGAGACTTCGCTTGATTGGTGGGACTTCATAGCAAAGGCACAAGCTTTTGCTGAGACCCTATCCTTCGGCCAAACTTTATGCCAAAGGAATAACCCTTCGCCGAGAGCTCCTCGATGAACAATTGTCGGCATGACCCCTTTCAAGTGGAGAGATACATGAAGACTCATGGCGACCTGAAAGTCCTAGTGACTGGTGTATTCAACCACATAGCATGCACTGCTAGTCAGCAAGACAATAGGAAGGTCTTGCCGACTTCCTTCTCTGCTGGATTTTATTCTGAATTTGACTAAGGTGAGGCTTTCCAATAGACTTCCCTGTGAGGTAGCACCAGATAAGGACCTAACCCTTGATGCAAACATCTCATTTGGCCTTTGAGAACACCTAAAACATAATCTGTCCTGCCTTATTGAGCCCATAGGAAAAAAATTGGGCAACAGGTCTTGATCAAACCTCCAGCTATTAAAACCCTCGAATTAGCTTTGGAATAACCATCAAATTTCAATTTGACCTAGTCAACTGAAAAATGCTCCCACACTATCATTTTCCTATTTAGAATGTTATCCTAATTAATCTAGGTCAGATCATTATCCCCCATAGCTGGTTTATTCTAAAGTCCTTATAATTTGGAATAAATTTAGAAAGAAAAATAAAATTGAGTTCAAAATTTTCATGAGTTGTTGTTTCATGCATTGAAAGACCTCACCATAGAGCCTTTGCTTTTTCCTAAATATTTTGTTGTTTCTCTCTTTCCATAGGTGCCAAGAAATAAAAGGGGAAATTTTTTTCCATAATTCCTTAGTGACAGGATGAGTAAAAGGGCCATAACCCCATTGGTTAATAAATTCTTTTAAATTAGCTGGAAACACCTAATCTGTCAACAGATTTTGAAATTCCAAAGACTAGACTTCTCTTGCCAAAGGGCATTAAAGAAACAAATGAGGAATAGTTTCTTTAGTAGCCACACAAAGAGAACATTGGTTAAAAAACTGAAATCCTTTCCTATTAAGGACATCAATAGTGAGGATTTTGTCATGCATTGTAGCCCACTGGTCAAAAATAGTTAATTTTTGGGATTAACTTGGCATTCCAAATTTTACTCCAATTAAAATTTTGATCATTAAGAGGAAAATGATCCAAACTATTATAAGTCACTCTAACTAAAAAGGTTCTTAAGGTCTTGTCACTCCAAACACAATCATTTTCTCCTCCTTGAAGGGCCAAACAACACTCTCCAATTAGATAACTAAGGGTGGAAAGTATCTCACAACAATCCAACACATTAATTCCTCTTCTTATTCTCAAATCAAGGATATCTTGTTTAAAATTCCTCCATTTGGGTGTGCCTTTAGACCAATCAACATTACCATGAAGTGAAGTTCCATATAATCTTTGGAGTTCTTTTCTAATAGGATTAATTGGGTCACCAAAGCCAAAACAAGACCATTTCCCCAAGCATCCTCCCAAAAACTAATAGACTTGCCATTCCCATAATTTCTTCTAACACATTGTTGTAGTATACCCCTTGATTTAAGGATATTATTCCAAAATGCTATAACTTTAGGCCATTCTTGAGAGGACAAAAAAGAACCAAGGGGATCATTTCTCATATATTTAGCACTAAGGATGTTTGTCTAGTCTTTCCTTCCTTGAATTAGATACTTACCCATTTTCATTAGGAGAGCCATGTTAAACATCTTTAATCTACGAATCCCTAGACCCTCTAACATCTTTGAAGAATAGTGTTGAACAAGAAAACTGAGAAGGGGGGTGAATCAGTTCTAACAAATTAAAATTTTAATCTTTCACCAATGATTAGAACAATCACAAATACTTTACTCTGCTAATTTGATTAATCATTAAGTGCAAGAGTAGAAATTGAAAAAGAATCACACACACCCATTAAGCGAAAAACCACGGTGAGTATTAGCTCACAATATAGAGAATATCAAAACCAATTACAAAGGCTCACTGCCAAAATAGGACTCACTGTTTGAATCAGGACTCACTTTCCAATAAGGGTTAACCACCTAGAGGGATCACTACCACAAAATTACAAAGAAGATAGAAGAGATTTGTTACAAGGAGAAAAAATCTCAATGCAATAGAGATTTCCACCACAATTTTCTCACACACTTGCAGACATACATGAATGATAGACTGCACCTTCAATTAACTACTTCTAGAAACTCAAAAATTAGATTTCACATTGATCTTCCAAAACTCGCATCACATACACATTGTTTCACATCTATCTCACATCTATCTTCCTTGCATTCTTTATCTTCGACAAAAAACTTGACTTGTATTTATACCATCTTCAAATTTGAAACATATCCAAATTCGGCCATATACCATTTGCATTTTCAAATTCAAATTAGGTTGGCACCAAAATATTCTAGCGTGGTACTAGAATGAGGGTGACCCAAACACACGCTTCAACATGCCTCCATAATCTTTGAAAGTAGCGATAAACACAAGGTTTGACAAACTAGTGTAAAACACATAGAAAAATTAAGCACACACAACCTTAGCATGATATCATCCTTCTAGATAACAAAATTAACTTGAAAGTATTCCCAAAAGCTATCCTAAAAACTACAAGTCATAAGACTTGACCAAGAAGAAATCTGGAGCAACTACATTTCTCCCAGACCTCAGCTAGATACACTGAAAAACATAGTTCACAACTGGTGAACATAACTTGCACTATAAAATGATCCAGAGACCCAAAATATGGATATAGCAACTTCCAACAACCATGAACATATCTAAACCACATGAACATAGGAGAAAATATCAAAGCAAAACCAAAGCAACAAATAAACACCTACAACCTTTTCTTCATTACAATTTTCTCAATATCCTCAACATATGCTACCAATAACCATTATCCATGATGTCAATGACAACGACAACTAGTTGACATCAATGACAACACTTTCATACTTGCAAAAATATCCCCCTTTGTCGTTGATGGTAACACATGATGTGAAAACCATCAAAGACAACACAACAACTCATAACACACTTCCTCATGACTTTAATTTCTCCCCCTTAGTAGATACTCCTTTTCACATGATACTCTTTCTCTCTCTCCATATCTCTCTCTCCTCTTTTAACATCAATGGAAAAGGAAAAGGATGTTTTACATTGATTTCCCCTTTGACATTAAGAAAAAAATATTCTTTCAATGACAACACATGACACTACCTACTCCCCTTGAGAGGTAGCCACCAAAACATCAATCCAAAAGAAAGATAGATCCATAGATCCGTTGAACTGATGCATCTCCATATGCATCTAGTTCAAGAAAGGAGGGGAAATAACCCTTAACTTCTCTTAGAGATGCTCAAAAGTATCTTTAGGAAGAGCCTTCATAAATATATTAGCAATCTGATCCTTCATAGGCACTTACTCAAGTATTACTTCATTCTCCACAACCCTTTCTCTCAAAAAGTGATACCTGATAGATGTGATTTGTCCTTGAGTGCATCACTAGATTATTTGAAATGTTAATTGCACTTGTATTATCACAAAAGATAGAAATAGGATCATCATATATTACTTTGATATCTTTCAATGTCTATTTCATCCACAATACTTGTGTACAACAAGATGCAACAACAATATACTCAACTTTAGCAGTAGATAAAGAAACTGAATCTTGGTTTTTTTTCAACCAAGCCACTAATCTGCAACCCAAAAAGAATGCAGCACCACTTGTACTTTTTTTTGTCATCTACACAACCTACCCAATTTGCATATGTATAACCAGTTAGTATAAAATTAGTATCCCTAGGATACCACAAGCCATAATCCATAGTGTCATTCAAATATCTGAATATCCTTTTAATAGAAGAAACATTTCTTTCCTTAGGATCTTCTTGCAATATAGCCACAAAACAAAGTGCATGCATGATATCTAGTCTAGTAGCAGTAAAATACAATAGTCCACCAATCATAGATCTGTACTTGCTCTGATCAAGCTTAGGTGAATCAACATCTTTACTCAATTTGAAACCAGTCACCATAGGAGTGCATACCGGCTTGGAACCATCCATCCCAAAAAAATTCAACATTTCTCTTACATACCTTGAGTAAACAAAGATTTTGGCACCCTAATGCTTTCTAACACTTCTAGGATTTTTCACCTAAAAGGAGAGAGATGGGGCCAAAATGCAATCTAAACACTCAAATTTAATGCAAGTATGAATGAAATATTCCCAAATGTAATGTATGAATGTAAGAGACTGATAAAAGAAGTGACTTATTGATGCTAAATCTAAGGAATGTGAAGTGCTAGAAAAGACATTGTAATATGCAAACATATGATAAATGATCTAAAAATGCAAGAAAAACTTAATAGAAAGCTATGAAATGAAAGGTGTGCACCTGGAAATGTATTGTAGACTTCAAGCAACTATGAAATTCTAGAAATACTAATTTTTAAGCCTGATAGGACATTTATGCTAGGTGAAGCGGCTTAGCCCACTTCCAAAAAAAAATCTAGAAAACTACACTAGAGCCCGTTTCAGCCAAATGGGTATCCAAATCTACAAAAAATTCTAAAAAAATAGGTTCAGTGGGACTAAGTCGCCACTAGTGGCGACTTAGTCCACTTTTGAATTTCAAAAAATTTAGAAGTGGAAATGGAAGCCCTAGGTTTGCACTCTTGTTTCCCATAGATGTCTTCTTCTAAAACTCTGATTTTTGGTCCTAAAGGTGATTTTTTGTTGATATTTTGGCTTGGTCAACAAGGAGATGTCTTCAACAAGTTTTCAACCTTATCTTCAATGATCTTCAAATCCTTAAAGTTCCTAAATCTGCAAACACACAAAGAGAGAAGGAGAAAATATTGATTGTTAGGGCATGGGGGTTTGCTTTCGTCAAACCCCTTTGTAGGTAATTAAACACAATGAATAAATAATGTAATGAAGCATGCAACAATGGGGTTACATACTTGCCATGATGTTTGATCTTGAATTTTTGTAGAAAAATTTGAAGAATCTGTCCTTGAATGTCCTTGGAATCTATCTTGATGACTCACAATGAGAAAACCTTAGCTTGCTTGACTTGAGAACATGAATGATGATGAGTTATGAATTAAGATGAGTTAGGAGATGGAAAAATGAAGGGAAAATCCCTTATTTAGACACAATTACGCCTTAATTCCCAAAAATACCTCATCACAGGCCGACCTTAGGTCTTAAGGAATAAAAACCTGAAAGAAATTTAAATTAATTTTGATTTTTGATCCAAATGGGACTAAGTCGCCTAAGGTGGTGACTTAGTCCACCTGGGAAAATTTGAGTGGATTTCGGAGATTAAGATGTATTAAATGTTGTTTATCAGGTTCTTCTTCAACACGACACTTAATTAAGGCTTGTAAGTGTGTAAAGGGGCCATTTAAAGCATAAGAAAGGTGTAAATATTGATGACAAGCCTAGGAAAGTGTGAAAGTTTGTTACAAAATTTACAACACTTTGAAATAGGTCTTAGTAAGGTTATTTAGGTGAACTATAATATTTTGGTCCTAGAAAAGTGAGAAAATGCGTTACAACACCTTACAACACTCTTGCAAGACATCAATAAATGCATTTTATTCAATTTGCAAGGGTTCAAGACCTAGTGTGGATGTGTAAACACCTCACAACACCAAATCAAGGCCTCATTAAGTCCAATTTGTTATCAATTATTCTCATATCAAAGTTAAGTATACAATTTTTGGCAACACAATAAGCCCACACTTTAGTGAGAGGATGAACTTGCTTCAAACTCTTGGTAAAGTAGCCATTCAAGCAGAGTCCAATCGTACCAATGCGGATGACAAAGAATGACAAAGGTTGAAGGAGGTTGCACAAGCCCCCAGGATCCAAGATCCTAAGTCAAGCCAACATAAGCATGAAAGAACACATGCAAGGTGAATTATTTGTAGCAAGACAAGATGCATGATCATACAATGGAAAGAAATAGAAGGAAATGAAAATAGGGTGGATCAACCTTCGACTGTTAGTCCAACACATCATGGATTAGATCTAGGCTTGTTTACTTTGAAAAGAAAATACATACTCACTCTGGGGTGATGAAACTCATGGTGGTCCACTAGGTGAGAAACATACGCTAGTTGGTATGCACTCACAAACATAGAGGTGGCTATGGAGAAATTCATGCCGCTAAATGGGCTTCCCACTCAACCATATCAAATTTATACCTCTTGATAACTATAACAAGGTGCCACAAAGGAAAATGGTTTTTGAGCTCTATGAGGTAAGCAAAACTTCGTATGCTTGACACTCATATACATTGTAAATGAAGGATAGTGTAAATAATGTTCAAAGGGGTTTTGCTTAATTTGTGCAAGGTCTCATCTTAGGGAACATCATGCCAATTGTCTCCAAGAGAGGATAAGCACAAATTGTCTCATGTTGTTTCCAAGAGAGGACAAGTGCAAGGTCTCATCCTGGAGAACAATGTACCTATTGCTTCCAAGAGAGGAAATCACAAGAAAAAGAAAATCACACAATGAAATGTGAGTGGTGATGTATTTCCTCACTTTAAAGTGGTTGCTAACACCATTACTGTGAGCAATTTCTTCAAAGTAGAAGAAGGAATACATGAGAGCTTACTCAGAAAGCCCTATGTGAAGTCATATGTTTCCAATAAGCTACATCATGAAAAAGGGAGTATGTCACATGCAAGCCAACTTAAGGCATGTCGTCCACATCCCAAGCTTGCTTGTATATAATCATGAAAGGTTAACAACTAGTCAAAAGAGGCAACAACAAGTGATAGATGAGGACTAAGCTACCTAATCCCTTGACCCCACTTAGTGCAGGACAAAGGTGAGCCAAAGTGATTAATGAAATGCATGCTACAGTGAAAATCGGTATCAATTAGAGGAATGAGGTACCCCCATAGAGGGAAGCATACCAAACTCCTGAAAATGTTGGATTTTATGACTGAAATCCTTACATTCATTAGTGAAGTGACCATGAACTCTGTGATAGGCATAAAATGAAGTCTTGTTAGAGAATTTCTTACAAGTTTTGGGAGGGAGGGTGATCAAGTGATCTTGGAGGAGTCTCAACAGGATACCCTCTTGATTAATGGTAGAAGGTGGTCTTGTCGTATGTGAAAAAGATACCCCTTGCTTAGTAGTGATTGTCATATCTACGCAAGACTCTTGAGATTGTGAGATTTTATTTTCTCCATTATAAGAGGATATAAAATCTAACGAATTCAAATCACTAGTGTTGTGCAAGATGACATTGACATTAAGTTGTGTAGTTGTGTGTTGCATGTTTGGATGATGTTCAAGACTAGTGTCGAGGTGTTTAGTTAAGAATAATTTAGGAGTATGGGATGTGAGATTGTTGATGGTGAGTGAAGGTTTGGCAATCTCTATTACAGGACAATAGCCAAGACCACGAGTTGTTTGTTGTGTGATAGGGTCGATAGGGTTGCAGATACCTTGTTCATTAGCACCACATCCTTTTCCACTATATCCAAGTTGTTTCATAAGCTCATAAACTTTTCCATAGATATTTTTTATTGCTTTGGAATTGGGTGGTTGTTCATTATTGTGTTCATCAAAGGTTGTTGTGTAGTTTGCTTTTTTGTCTAAAGTGGTTGAGGTGGATGTGTTCAAAGGGTCATTTGTGTTTTTTTTTTCCCTATTTGAATTTTTGTGTGTGATCTTATATTCTCCCATGAAGTCATGTTCAAAATCTAAGGAACCCCAATCATCGTCTAATAGTTTTTGTGTAGGATCCACTTGTGTGGTTGGTGTTAATGTGTTCAAGGGGTGATCTTTGTTTTTCTCAAGTTGCAAGACACTATAAGGCTCATGATCAACATTGATTGTACACACTTTTTTGTTGTAAATATATTTCATTTTTTGATGAAGAGTGGAAGGCCCACCATTCATAGCATGAATCCACGACCTGCCTAGAAGAAGGTTATATGAAAGATCATGAGGCATAACCTAGATTGGTATGTTCAATGTGACTTCTCCAATTGTAACAGGTAAAGTGATCACACCAAGTGGTTTCTTTTCAACATTGTCAAAGCCCTTAATAGATAAAGATTCAGGTTGAATTTTTTATTTAGCCACTCGAAGCCTATCCAAAAGGTTTATGCTACACACATTAAGGGTGGAGCCATTTTCAATAAGGGTTCGCTTTATCCCTATCCAATTGTATTGAGCGATGATCATGAAAGCTTCATTTTGTTTTTTCACTTCCAAAGGGGGGAGTTCACTTTGGTGGAAAAAAATGTTAGCATTTATTCCTTAGATCATGGCTGCTATGTCAGTTAGTTGCGCATTAGAAGGGATAGGAACTTGTTGTAAGGTTGTTTGGATCATGTTGTGATAGTGAGGGGAGGATTGAATAAGATCCCAAAATGATATCTTAGCAGGAGTATTCTTTAGTTGTTAAACAAGATTGTACTCCTTTCTAATAGGAAGACCTGGTAAGAAAGGTCTAGAGGGGATAGGATTAGGAAAAGGTAAGGGTGTTAGGGTTGGTTGCAATGGTTGTGGGTTATTTCGAGTGTTATATGTATGAGCAACAATATTATAACTCGGTTGTTGTGACACATTAGTTTGAGTTGGGTAGAGCATGAATTCAGGTTTGTGTGGATTTTTGTTTGTGTGAAGGGGGATAAAGGATGAGTTGAGGTTGAATAATATTAACATCCCTTGGCGAAAGAGAGTCAAACATAGGCTCTTCATCTCTTTTCAAGGGCATAATATTATTATCAATGTTATCTTTTTCTTGTATGATGATATTTTCCCTAGAAGGAAAGTGTAGGAGAACAACAAACCTAATGTTCTTTACAATTAAGGCTTGGTTCATCCAAACTAACTTCATCGTAGCTAAGGGAATTATTAATGGTTGAATGTGTTTGATGATTGCTAGTGGGAAGAGGAGAAGAAGACTCTATTTGATTGTCGATTGTTTCTAAGGTCTAATTCTCTGGTACCATATGATCTACCCTACTAGGATAGCTTACAATATGCTCATCCAAGTTTGAGGTTTGTAAAGTAGCTTCGTCACAAGTGGGGGAGGCATCAAGTGAAGGACCAATATGGTTGTCAAATAGATTATCCCAAATGGGAGGAGCATTAGGGAAGGGAGGATCAAGGGTTTCATAATTTGTAATAAGGATGGACCTTCTAACACCAACCTATCCTCTTTACATTGAGGAGGGATATTAAGAGATGGAAAAGTATGATTGTCATGATTATGGAGACTAGGTAAGGTGATGTTTAAGAATGTTTCTATGATCTCATGTGCCTGTTGTCTAACATCTTCCAAAGTGGAAGAAGGAGATGCACAATCAAGACCCTCATGACTTGTAACTTCCTTCACCAAGATACCTTTGTCACTAATAGGAGAGGTATTGGGAGAAGAACAAGTATGTGTGTGATGATTGTCTACACTTCCATTCGCACTAATGGGTAATGTAATGATGTGGTCAGGACTACCATGTTCCTCATTGTTGCAATAAAAATCAAACACATAAGAGGGGATGTTATGCTTATAAAATACATTTTTAATCAAATCAAAGGCACATCTAAAGAACATGTTATTTAAAAGTAAATAAAGTGCAATGCAATGATTATATGTAATTTTTAGATGTAAAAGAAAGCAAGTTGCTAATTACAGTATGCAATAATATGAAAAATGAAATGTGGGAGATGTAAATGTGAAATGAAACAATGCATGACATGAGTTATTTTAGGCTAGATTTGATGAAATGTATGTTACAAAAACTTAGCCAATTGATATGGATAGGTAATGGCACCAAACAAAAGCTTAAAAACAGGGTTTTCAGCTCTATAAAAGTTTTTTTTAGGGGTGAAAAGGGACTAATTCGCCAAGGTGGTGACTTAGTCCCAGTAGGGTTTTTTTTGAGATTTTTGAAACTTTTCTAATGGGTTTTGATGGTCTCTATACTATATAATGCAGTCCTAAGATGCATATGCAAAATTATAGATATTTTCAATGATTTAAGATGCAAAAATGCTTGGAATTAAAATGATTTCAAAAATGAGTACCCTAAATTTATGTTTTTGACCTAAATGCATAAAAAAAAGTTCTTGAAAGTTTCCAGACTTATAGTATATGATACTAGGAGGCTTAGGAAGCACATAAATGAGGTTTCTAATGTTGTATCAGACACTGAAAAATTTGGACTGGGACTAAGTCGCCCAAAATGGAAAATTAGTCCCAGTTAGGGTTTTTTGCAAAAAAATTAGGAATTTTTAATGGATTTTGATGTTTTAGATGTGGTATGATGCAAAACTAAGATGAAAATACAAATTTAAAGAAAATTTTAATGATTTTAGATGTCAAAAATGCAACCTAAATGCACTTTTTTATGAATGAAAAACTTGAAACCTAGCATGCAAATCCACGTAAATCCTAATGCAAGGTCAATGCGAGCTAGATCTATGATGAAGGAATCCAAATCAGAAAATAAAAGTGTTCTAAAGTTGGGTTCACCAAAATGTAAACAAATATTTTGGCACCCTAATGCTTTCTAACACTTCTAGGGTTTTTCACCTAAAAGGAGAGAGATGGGGCCAAAATGCAATGTAAAAACTCAATGTTAATGCAAGGATGAATGGAATATGCCCAAATGTAATGTATGAATGTAAGAGACTGATAAAATAAGTGACTTATGATGCTAAATCTAAGGAATGTGAAGTGTTAGAAAACACACTATGATATGAAAACATATGATAAATGATCTAAAAAAGCAAACAAAACTTAATAGAATGAATGAAAGGTGTGCACCTATAAATTTATTGTAGACTTGAAGAAACTCTGAAATTCTAGAAATATTGATTTTTAAGCCTAATAGAACATTTATGCCAAGTGGGGTGGCTTAGTCCACTTTTAGAAAAAATTCTAGAAAACTACACTAGAGCCTGTTTCAGCCAAATAGGTATCCAAATCTACAAAAAAATATTGAAAAACAGGTTTAGTGGGACTAATTCCCCACTAGTGGCAACTTAGTCCACTTCTGAATTTCTGAAAAATTCAGAAGTGGAGACGGAAGCCCTAGGTCTGCACTCTGGTTTCCCATAGGTGTCTGCTTCTGAAACTCTGATTTTTGGGCGTAAAGGTGACTTTTTTTATATATTTTGGCTTGGTCAACAAGGATATGTGTTCAAGAAGTTTTCAATCTTATCTTTAATGATCTTCAAATCCTTAAAGTTCCTAAATCTATGAACACACAAAGAGAGAAGGAGAAAATATTGATTGTTAGGGCATGGGGGTTTTCCTTGGTCAAACCCCTTTGTAGGTAATTAAACCCAATGAAGAAAGAATGTAACGAAGAATGAAAAAATGGGGTTAGATACTTGCCATGATGTTTGATCTTGAATTTTTGTAGCAAAAGTTGAAGAATCTGTCCTTGAATGTCCTTGGAAGCTATCTTGATGACTCACAATGAGAAAACCTTAGCTTGCTTGACTTGAGAACATGAATGATGATGAGTTAGGAGATCGAAAAATGAAGGGAAAATCCCTTATTTATACACAATTACGCCTTAATTCCCAAAAATACCTCATCACAAGCTAACCTTAGGTCTTAAGGAATAAAAACCTGAAAGAAATTTAAATTAATTTTAATTTTTGATCCAAATGGGACTAAGTCGCCTAAGGTGGTGACTTAGTCCACCTGGGAAATTTTGAGTGGATTTCGGAGATTAAGATGTATTAAATGTTGTTTATTAGGTTCTTCTTCAACACGACACTTAATTAAGGCTTGTAAGTGTATAAAGGGGCCATTTAAAGCATAAGAAAGGTGTAAATATTGATGACAAGCCTAGGAAAGTGTGAAAGTTTGTTGCAAGACTTTACAACACTTTGAAATAGATCTTGGTAAGGTTATTTAGGTAAATTATGGGTATGTGTAGAATCATCATGGAAAAAACAGGCCCTTAAGTGGCAAAAAATTCAAAAAAATCAGAGTTAGGAAACTTGATGTAAAAATTTGAATAAGTTATCTATATTATTTCAAAAATATGTAAGAATAGAATCTGTAGCAAATTAAATGTAGTTTCTAAACTACTAGGTTTGTTTAAAAAAATAAAATTATTTGGTGAAAAATTGAAATTTCAATGCAAGTGGTACTTAAATTTCGGGGAAAAAAAGAAGTGTTATCTGACCACTCTAACCACAATAAAATGATAATATTTTTTATAAGATTTTAGATATAAATAGAAAACTCATGCCCGATGTGATGCATATTTTTTTGTAATTTTTTCCAAATAAATAATTAATTATGAATTTTTATTACAACTTTTAAAAAATATAAAAACTCGTATGTCGACCACCTTAACTTGGTCAAAACTTCATGAAATTCAATTTTCCTTTTTTTAATCCTATAGTATGTGAAGTATAGAATGTGACACATGTTTTGGATTCAAAAAATGTGATACCATTTGAAAGCTATAGATGTTTTTCAATTAGCCTATCAATTAGAACTTTAGTCGTAATTTGAATAGAAAATAAATAATAATTACTTATTAAATTCAAAGTAAAAAATAATTTAGACCGGTGGAAATTTGAGAATCTCCTTTAAAAACCCTTTTCATTTCATCAATTTTGGGTAAAAAAATAGTCATCAGCCACATACCCATCATATTGCCACTTTTTAGCCCATCATGATCCTGCACATACCCTTATAACATTATGGTCCTAGAAAAGTGTGAAGATGTGTTACAAAACCTTACAACACTCTTGTAAGACATCAATAAATGTATTTTATTCAATTTGCAAGGGTTCAAGACCTAGTGTGGATGTGCAAACACCTCACAACACCAAATCAAGGCTTAATTAAGTTCAATTTGTTATCAATTATTCTCATATCAAGTAAAGTATACACTTTTTGGCAACACACTTTCATTGTTAAATTAAAATCCCTTTCTTTTTTTGATTAATTTGCACCCCAAGAAAGAAATTCATCTCACCAAACATGGACGTCTCAAATTCCTTTTGCATATCTTCAAGAAACATCTTGCACATTGTTTCATTTCCTCCAAATATAATGTCATCATCATATACAACCACTATCAAGATTTTATCATTTTCAATTTTAAAATACAAATTACTATTTGTCGTACCATTGTTGAATCCTTGCTAAATCAAATATATGTCTAACCTTGCATACCAAGCTCTAGGATCTTTCTTCAATCCATATAAAGCCTTCTTCAATCTACAAACCATATTCAGTCGATCTAACAACTAAAATCCTTTCGGTTATTCCATGTAGACCTCTTCCTCTAACCCACCATTCAAGAATGCAGACTTAACATCCATTTGATAGACCTTGAAATATTTATGAGCAAAAAACACTAAAAACATTATGATAGCTTCCATTCTTGCCACTGGAGCAAAATTCTCCTGAAATTATATACCTTATACTTGTGAGTAACCCTTACACACAATCCTTTCTTTATTTCTAACTACTTTGTTCTCATTCAATTTGTTTTTGAATACCCATTTTGATCCAATTATGTTTTTATTTGTCGGCCTAGGGACCAATTCCCAAGTTTGTTTCTTCTCAATCCACATAAGTTATTCCTTCATAGCTTCCATCCAATGCTCATCTTTACATGCTTCACTTATAGTCTTCGGTTCAATCTCAGAAAGTAAACATAGATTTATCTCACTAGCAACAACAACTCTGCTTCTTTTCAATACTCCTTTCCTCTTGTCTCCAATGATTTGACTTTCTGAATGATTTTTCTACACATATTTATGTGTTTTAGGGGACACCACCAGAGCTTCCTCTTTTTCTTCATTCTTCTTCTCCTGTTCTTCCACAACTTCTTCAATTATTACACAATCAAGTTCATTAGATACATACCCATCAACTTCAATTGAATTCTTCATTACTTCATCAACCTTAACATTTGTGCTCTCCACAATCTTTCTCAGTCTTTTATTGAAACATTTGTAAGCTTTGCTTCTAGTAGAATATCCAAGGAGGATTCCTTCATCACTTCTAGCATCAAACTTCCCTAAATTCTCTTTGTCCCATTTGATATAACATTTGCTTCCAAATGCCTTGAAATACTGAATAGTAGGAATTCTTCCACACCATAGCTCATAGGGGGTCTTAGTACTATTAGCTCTTGCTTGAACTCAATTAAAAACATAAACAACAATGTGAATAGCTTCTCTCTAGTAAACTTCTAGTAGACCAGCTTTAGTAATCATTGATCTAGTAGCATCCTGAATCATTTTGTTCGTTCTTTCAACAACTCCATGAACTACTAAGGAGTTCTCGAAACAAATAAATATCTTTTTATTCCATGAACTTCACAAAACATATTAAACTCATGGGAGGTGAATTCACCACCTCTGTCAGACCTCAAACATTTTATTCTCAAATTTACTTCATTCTCTACCATGCTTTGAATGTTGAATCTATCTAAAGCATCAAATTTCTCTCTAAGAAAAGTAACCCATGTATATCTAGAGTAATCATCAATCAAAAGCTCATAAAGTACCTTTCTCCTTGTAGACTTCTTACTCTTGTAGGACCATGAAGATCTGTATGAATTAAATCTAGTAGTCCAATAGTAGATTGTTCTTTTGATATAAAATTATTTCTTTCTTGCTTTCCAAACTGACAATTCCTACAAATAGCATTAATAAGCTTTGTAATCCTTGGAAAACCTCTCATGGATTGCACTACACTAATCCTCGCCAGGTTATCAAAATTCATATGACACATTCTCTGGTGCCATAGCCAACTGTCATTAATCTGATTCATAAAGAAACATCCATCAACACCCTTAAGTTGATATATATTTCCTTCATACTTTTTTCCTATATCAATCACTATTCTAGATCCTTTCCTGATTTCACATTTCTCATCCTTAAATACAAGATTATATCCTTTACTACACATTTTTCCAACACTCAAGAGATTATTCCTTAAACCCTTAACATAGTAGACATCATCAGTATTATGCTTTCCATCAAAACTTACTGAGCCTATCCCACAAATATTAGCACCAATATCATCTCCAAACATAACTAAGCCTCCATCATAATTTTCAATTTTAATAAACTTACTCATATCACTGGTCATGTGATGTGAATAGCCACTGTCAAAAACCCAGTAGTTCTTTTCTTGTTTAGCATGAAGAGCAAAAATCACCATGTCTTCACTCTTTTTCAGAGAATTTCCATTCACCTATCATTTAGTATTAGCACAAGTAGGTTCATCTTTTATAGCCAAGAATAAGCTTCATTTTCATTAAAATATCCATAATAAGACTCTTCATAAAAAATACTAGCATCCTCATTCACATAATATGCTCTTTTGATTTTCTTACCTTTGTTTTCTTTATTAAATTTTTGTTTGTTCTTCTTAGCTCTTTTCAGACACCTCAAAGCATAATGACCTATTCCTCCACAACTAAAGCATTTAAAGGGTAACTTACCTTCATACTTACTAGATCCTTTCCTCATTCTTCTCACAAAGTTAGCTTCTACTTCATCAAGATTCTCTTCATCCAGATCTTCAACTCTTGTAGCCTTGAAAGCAATTTTTGATTTGGTCCATTTCTCAAATTTGGTTTTCTCATCTCAAAAGAAGTTAGAGTTCCAAATAATTGATCTTTAGTATGTCTTGTAGTTTATGGATTCCTCAATAGTAGATACCTTTTCACTATATGTATCAGGGAGAGTTCTAAAAATATTCTTCACAATCCTGGGTTCATCTACTATAGCACTAAGTCCTCACATTCCACCTACCAGCTCATCCACTCTCTGTACACAAGATTTAGTGTTCTTATCTTCAAACATATGTAGAACCTCAAACTGTGCCTCCAAATTATGCAGCTTTTCTTCTTTGACCTATTCATCTCCTTCGTGCATCTTTTCTAAAGCATCCAAGAATTCTTTAGCAGTCTTTATATTTTGAACTTTAATCAACTCAAAATGTGAAAAACTATTCTTCAAAATAAACTTTTCCTTATTATTTTCTTCATGCACCTTGATTTCACTAGTTGTAGTCAGACCATTAGCAAGAGGGGTGTAAGTAATCTTGTAAGCTTTCTCAACATCATATCCACAGTACTCTAGATAACCTTCCATCTGTATTTTCCAAATAGCATAGTTAGTTCCATCAAACCTCGAATACTCAAAAGTGATTTTTCCAGCCATCCCAGACCTTTCTTAAGTGGTTAAGCTCCTCTCCAAGGAACCAAGTTCTCATACCAATTGTTGAACAAGACAACTGAGAGGGGGGTGAATCAATTATGGGTATGTGCAAGATCATCATGGAAAAAATAGGCCCTTAAGTGGCAAAAAACTCAGATAAATCAGAGTTAGGCAACTTGACGTAAAAATTTGAATAATTTATCTATATTGTTTCAAAAATATGTAAGAATAAAATCTGTAGCAAATTGAATGTAGTTTCTAAACTACTAGGTTTGTTTTAAAAAAGAATCTATTTGGTGAAAATTTGAAATTTCAATGCAGTAGTACTTAAATTTTAGGGAAAAAATAAGAAGTAGGTGTCTGTCTGACCACCCTAACCACAATAAAATAATAATATTTTTTTTATAAGATTTTAGATATAAGTAGAGGACTCATGTCCGATGTGATGCATATTTTTTGTAATTTTTTCCAAGTAAATAATTAATTATGAATTTTTATTACAACTTTTAAAAATATAAAAACTCATATGTCGACCACCTTAACTTGGTCAAAACTTCATGAAATTCATTTTTTCTTTTTTTAATCCTATATTATGCAAAGCATAGAATGTGACACATGTTTTGGATTCAAAAAATGTGATAACGTTTGAAAGCTATAGATGTTTTTCAATCAGCCTATCAATCAAGAGTTTAATCGTAATTCAAATAGAAAATGAATAATAATTACTTATTAAATTCAAAGTAAAGCATAATTTATATTGGTGGAAAGATGAGAATCTCCTTTAAAAACCCTTTCATTTCATCAATTTTGGGTAAAAAAAAAGTCATCAGCCATATACCCATCATATTGCCACTTTTTGGCCCATCATGATCTTGCACATACCCTTATAACAAAATAAAATTTTAATCTTTCAATGATGATTAGAACAATCAAAAATCCTTTAATTTTCTAATCTAATTAATCATTAAGTGCAAGAGTAGAAACTGAAAAATATCACACACACAATAACACCAAATTTATGTGGAAAACCCAATAAGGGAAAAACCACGGTGGGGATTAGCTCACAATATAAAGAATATCAAAATCGATTTTAAAGGCTCACTGCTAGAGAAGGCTCACTACCAAAACAAGACTCATTTTCCAACAAGGTTTAACCACCTAGAGGGCTCACTACCACATAATTACAAAGAAGATAGAAGAGATTTGTTACAGAGAGAAAACAATCTCAGTGCAACTGAGATTTCCACCACAATTTTCTCACACACTTGCAGACATGCATGAATGATAGAGTACACCTTCAGCTCACTGCTTCCGAAAAATTAGTAATTATATTTCACACTATTTCACATCTATGTCGCATCTATCATCCTTGCATTCTACATCTTCTGCAAAAAACTTGACTTGTATTTATATACCATCTTCAACTTTGAAACATATCCAAAGTCAGCCATACACCATTTTCATTTTCAAATTAAAATTAGATCGGTGCCAAAAAATTCTAGGGTGGAACTAGAATGAGGTAAACCCAAACACACACTTCAACATGCTTCCATAAGCTTTGAAAGTAGTGTTAAACACAAGGTTGGCCAAACCAGTGTAAAAAAAATAGAACAATTAAGCACATACAACCTTAGCACGATCCAATCCTTCCAGATAAAAAAAATAACTTGAAAGAACTCCCATCAACTTATTTTGAAAACCACAAGTCATAAGGCTCGAACAAGAAGAAATCTGGAGCAACTACATTTCTCCCAGACCTTAGCCAAATACACTAAAAAACATAGTTCACAACTAGTGAACATAACTCGCACTGTACAATGATCTAGAGACCCAAAATATGGATATAGAAACTTCCAACAACCATCATCAACATATCTAAACCACATGAACATAGGATAAAATCTTGGAGAAAAATTGAAGCAACAATTGAAAACCTACAACCTTTTCTTCATTACAATTTTCTCAATATCCTCGACATATGCAGCCAGTAACCATTATCCATGACATCAATGACATCATCAACTAGTTGAGAACCAGTTAACTAGTTGACATCAATGACAAAACTCTCATACTTACAACAAACAAACCTTCTCCCAGTTGACTAGAGCGATTCTTGTTTTTTCTTTAGTCCTAGTCCACAAGAAAGTCCTTTGGATTTTCTCAATCATTCTTATTATGAAAGTTGGCATCTTAAAAAGAGATAAGTAATAAATCATAATATTTTGGAGAGAAGACTTCAAAAGTTTAACTTTACCAACTTGACTAAGTAGTTTTCCTTTCTATCTAGCCAACTTTTTATGACTTTTCTCAATGATGTTCTAAAAGGAATTAAGATCTTTTTTATTTCTTAAAGGTAGACCAAGGTACACATGAGGGAGAGCAACCTCCTAACATCCCAAGATTCTCAAAATCCTCTCCTTCACTTGTTGATTGGTGTTGAAAAAATATAATTTACTCTTGTTATAATTAATGTATTGACTGGAGGCTTCAACATACTCATTTAGGATTACCTTCCATTTATTTTCTTCCACAACAAAAGTACCACCAAAAAGGATTATGTCATCAACAATTTTTTGATGAGAAGCAAGAGCCAAGGAAGAGGCAACACAAATCCCTTGAAGACAATCATGATCAAGGTTTTTTTGGAGATTATGACCCAAAACTTCAATAACAATAATAAATAAATATGGGGAAAGGGGGCACCTTGTCTCAAACCATTACCACAAGAAAACTAGCCTTTAGGGATACCATTAAGTAAAATAGAGTATCTAGTAGTAGTAACACATTCCTTGATTAATCTCATAAATTTCCCACTAATTCCATTTTTTTGAAAACAGCAAACAAGAAGCTCCAAAAAACCTTGTCATATGCTTTTGAGATGTCCAATTTAAGCACCATACCCAAGTTCTTAGAATGGTCCATGGAATGGATAAACTCACGAGAAGCAATAGTTGCATCCAATATCTGCCTTCTACCCACAAAACCTTTTTGACTTCAAAAAATAATTTTATCCAGCAAGGTCTTTAGCCCAGGTTCACATTAATTTTAGAAAATATTTTATAAACTATATTGCAAAGGATAAAAGGGTGATAATTAGATATAGAGATCACATCTTCTTTCTTAGGATGTTCAAGAACAATGTAAGTTGAATTGATCTCTAACGAAGAAGCCTTCTTGCTCTAAAAAAATATTTAGAAGCAAGAAGAAGGTCTTGAGAAATTTTATTTCTCAAAAGTCCTAAAAAAAAGTTGGGGGAAAACCATTTGGACCAAGGGCTTTAAAAGAACCAAATGCAAAAATAATAGATTTAGCCTCTTGTAGAGAAACCTTGTTTCGCAAAGTCTTTATATCTTCCTCTTGCACCACCTTCAGGATAACTTCCAATAAGGAGTCCAAATCATTAGAAGGGGGGATCAAGATGAATACCAACATTTTTGAAGAAGGAGATAGCCTCAAATTCTAGGTTTTCATTTGTGGTAAGAAGGTTCCCATTGTCCTTAAAATATGAAAGTCCTCAAAATTTGTATTTTATGAATTAACTAAAAGATTTTCTTAGGTTTATTATACTTGTTTTGTGTAAGGGTTTTTGTGAAATTATTTCACTACTTGTTACATAAAATTTTATGGTGAGACATCATTAATTTATTAGAGCTTGGTGTTGTTAGTCTTCATCTTCCAAGGGTGGTTAATTAATATTTTGTTCTATTTTTTTGGTAACCCATGGGTGTCCCCGTGACTCAGCCCAACGCATTCCCTTTACAGGGCGAGATGAGGCGAGAAGTTATTCCCCTAGGGATGCACACAATAGCCTGCAAACCATGTGGATCGGGTAAGCCCGGGCCTCATAGTTAAACTCAGAACCTTTGGGGAGAAAACCCACAGCCCAAGCCAACTCCGCTACTCGTGTGAGCTAATGGTTAATTAACATTTTGGTAATTATTTATGATCATAATTGTTGGAATTTGTTGTTGGTGTGCAATTTCAAAGGTATAATTTTTTTGATGTGGTAGAAATTACTATTGGAAATTAGGTTTTCATAAGGTTTGAATATTTGAAAGATCTATTGAAGCCTCTTGGACATGATAATCAAAATCTCACTTGTTGAGATATTTTAGTCTTATTCATTAAGGAAAATATAAAGGAGATTCTTTGGGTGTTAACAATTTCAAGTAGGAGAACTTTCTTTGTTCCAAAGTGTTGGTATGTCAAAATACACATCAACACATCCCATGTTGGATGAAGTGAATGTTCATTCATAAAAGTCACAAGATGGAATAATGTATATTAAAGATTGTTCAAAACTATAAAAAATGGCATGTCTTCCTCTTGATAATCTTCATGTGAATGGGAGTTAAGCATCTATGTATCCAAAGTTTACAAGTTGCAAAGTAATGATGGACATTGAGCTTTTAGATAACATTTTAAAGTTCAATGATGTAGGTGGCTTATGTACACGGTGCATGGATATAATATGACAATATTAAACTACATCAAGGTTGGATGTTACTCGAGGTTTAGATTAAAAAAAGTGTTAGAAAGGGAGGATTTTAATGAGATTTTGTTTTTTTTTGTAAAGGATACATTTTAGGAAATTGTGAGAATTCTATCATCAAAGATCAAACAAAAAAAATTCCATTTGAATTTTTTGGGAAAAATGTCTATTATTTATCCTCAATATTGAAGGACCAATAACATGAATTGTCATAATTTTCCAAGTTTTTTTCAAACCAAGGTAAGGTACTTGGATGATATTTTAGGAGAATGGTAGACATAAATAAACAAGAAATTGAAGGAATTATCGATAAGAAAAAATTGGTAGAATAGTCTACTTAATTTGCAACAACAATGATACATAATAAAAAAAAAATAGGCTATCCTTTTGAGTAGAGTTTGATAACCATGTTGTGGAAAATATTAAGTTTTAGAGAAAATATATAGTGCTTGAACATTTCTATTTAATAGATCTATTGAATTTTGGATTTTTTCTTGAAAAAGAAGAGTTCTGACAAATATTTGGTGTCTATCTAATACAAACTAATCAATTACTTAAAAAATGGATTTAGAGGAACTAGATTAAATGTGTATGAAGATGACAAACATAAATCCTAACAAATCTCCAAAATAATGGATCATTTAATTTATTAAATTATAACTTTATATTTCTTATCTACTTTAGATGAATGTTTCAATACTCATGATTTACTGATTTTTTATTATCATTTAATATCATTTTTCTAATACTTCTACTAAATTATATAAGCAATATATTTATAAACTATATGCTAAAAAAATCTAATAACATAGATATGTAGTATCTCCAAAATTATATTATTTTAATTAAACATTTAAAAAAAAGACTTGTATTATTCCATAGATTATACATTTCTATTCTAAATTCTTTAAAACATCAAATGAATTAAACATTATTACTTATACCTTTTCAAATCATTATAAAATGTATCCATTCAATGACTAATAAATGTTTGATCCCTGAACTCAGATGATTTAAGTGTGGCTTTATTTATTTATTTGTAACCTTTATAAGTATAAGTTTTTTTTCTTAGCATGCATTTGCTAAGGCAGTTGCTTTAATCTTAACCATTGTTTCTTTCCATGTATTGACTGGTAAGTCTGTAGATTGCCTGTAAAATCTAGATATCATCGCTTGAGTTTATCCTATGCAATGATGACATTATCAATCACAAATCTAGATATTATCGCTTGAGTGGAATGGGACCATTTTTTAAAATAAAGACAAGGTAAGTAAACATGGAAGCTTTTAATGCACTTCTGTATATCGATGAATCAAATCACCTAAAACTTTATAGCAATTCATAGATCTACTGTAGGTGTCAATGATAAAAATAATAAATCTGGGCCTTGGATTAAAAGTAGAATGGGAACAAATCAAGTGGTAATTGTGAAGATAAATGTGTAAATAAACTATAATAATATTAAGAGAGAAAGAACTTCAAAGTGGGAGAGTAATAGCTAAGAAAATATGCATAATATATGTTAACATAATAGATAATAATTAAGACAATAAATTAGGCCAATAGTTAAATAGACACTAAATGCAATATTATGAATAATATTATAACAATAGACACTAAATGTAATATTATGAATAATATTACAATTGTAGACACTGAAAATTGACCTAGGCCTGTAAGCTCCATTTCTCGCCACTTTCATCCTAACATAATTAAGATACTTAATTATGTTATCCAATCCATTTTCATCTATTAATTAAATAATTTAATTATTTAATTAATTCATGTCTATTTATTCTATCTTGATCAATTAAATGAACTAATTGCGTCACTAATTTCTCCCTCTTCTTCAATAGTTAAATAAATTATTATTTATTTAATTATTTTGTCACCTTCATCTATAGTTAAATAATTACCATTAATTATTTATCTATTCAAGATCCTTAATTCTTCTATAGTTAAATAATTATTAAAATTATTTAACTATCCCATGTCTAATTTTCATCTCTCCATTTAATTAAATTGATTAATTTAATTAAATGCTCATTTTGTCATTTTCTCTAAATAAATAATTTGGATAAATTATTTATTTGCCACTTGTCCATTTCCTACACTTTCCTCCATTTTCGAATAAATAATTTAAAATAAATTATTTATGCACCACTTGGTAAAAAATGCTCTGTCATAATCCCCTATCATAACATTCATTTCTTGTCATAGCTTGCATGTCCCTGCATGTCTATCATGGCCTGCATGTCTTTGCATGTCTTCATGTCATGATTCCTCCAAGAATAGCATATTCTTGGTGCATCAATTCTGGACCATTGATCTTGGCATCTTTTCTGAGACTTACTCTTAACCATCCATTTCGTAACATCCCTCTCATGAATTGCCATCCATTGATTTTGGAATATTTCTAGAAGATTAATCTCAACCATCCATTCGAATGGTTGTCTATAAAAGCAAGCTTCCTTCTCCATTTTTAGCTTAACAACTATTCTTCTCCAACTTTCTTGCTACCATTTACAGGTTTTGCACAAGTATTTCAACAAATCTAAGGGAAAAGTTGCATAACAAGAAGAAGGAGAGCAAGAGAAGTGATTCAAGTTCAAACATGGGGAGTATTTTAATTTAATGTTTTATTTTCCTTATGCTTACTTTGTTTTCTCTTGTTTGGATGTGGGTTAATAGTTTAGAGGTGTTGGCTATCACTTTGTCTATTCTATTTGATTCTCTAACCCCATCTTACATTTGGTGAACCCGACGTGAAGTAGAGAAATTTGTGTGTTCTTGTTTGTCTTTGCTATTTTGTAGGTTACAGCCAAGAATTCATATCAAATCCCGTCACCTTCCTTTGAGCACAGAAAAATAGGTGCATAACATATGTTAAAAAAAATTATAGGTTTTGTAGGCCTCATTCTCAGCTTTCCAAAACTTTAAACGGTTCGGAATTTCGTTAAGAATTGAGAAAGTTATGACCATTTTAGTAACCACAGTTTTTAAGATTTAGTTGCTCATACCCGAATTTTCTTTTGTTTATAACATTTTTGTCTTGTAGGATTTTGTAAAATGTTTTCTGGGTTTTGAAGGTCTATGTCTTAGCTTTCCATAGATATATACGGTTTAAAATTTTGTTTAGTTTTGAGAAAGTTATCACTATTTTTAGTTTGTTGTTTTCATTCAAGTTTTTTTCGATTGACTAATCTTTTGTTTGTAGCATGTGGCTTTGGAATGGGGCTCCCAAAAATTGCTTCTTTTGGAGCAACAAAAAAAATTGAGCTTTTATTTTTTTAGTTTGCTTTGATTTCCTTTTCTTAGTTTAGTTTAGTCTTTTCATTTTCTAGTTTAGTTATTTACTGACTTTTAGTTTGGTTTTTAATCTCTTGTTCTAACTTAGTTTTTTGCAGCTTTCTCGTTGGTCCAAGACATTTATGAAACTACTAATTTGTGGTTTTGCAGCTCTGTTAGTCGAAGACTCATTTCTCAAACAATGTGTTTGCAATTTCTAGTTTAGAAAACACTTCCATTGGTGCATTAAAATGAACATGTGCTTGATTTTGTCTGATTGTGTTTGAAGGTGGTAGGTGATTATGCTCTCACCTTATGACAACTAGGTGATCAGAAAACCAGACCCACCTTATTTTTTGTCACCCTCACGACTTAATAATCGAAGTAACATCTCCCCTTGCACTTTCAAGCGATCCTGGGTGTAAGAGAAACAATTATTATTTCTAGAAATGGGCCTGCCTTAAGGGAAAAAGTACTCACCTTAAGGGACGACCCGACCGGTAACAGGCTAAAGCTAAGCCACTTCCAGTCGGGATATAAAATGGGTACTTGAGGAAAGTTCAAGTACCATGAGTGCGGATGTGTCACACGAACAGAGTAGTACTCCCATAAACCCTGTTAAGCGTAACCTCTTCAGGCTGGAGTGCCACCTAATTGGTGATTAATCTCTTGCCCCATGTGTGGCCACTCGAACAGATGCCCTAACTAAACACCTTTTATTTTAGAGTCCAACCTATTTTGGCTGTTGCTTGGTATAGTGCAAGGTACAATATCATGCTCGAAAATACTCACTACTGACTCCCTTGAGTAGAGATAACAGTTCTTGGGAAGTGATGACCCAAGAATCCGAAGTTGGTGTGCCCGAATGATGTTAAGAGCCGTGGAGGGGAGCCAGTGCCACCAAAATTTTAATCTATCTGCTCTCGAGAAGGAAAGTTGTTTAGCACCAATCCGGGGTATATCGGTGGGCTAAATCAAGTATACAAACCCTTGGCCTATTAGGATTGTGCTTGTCTCACGTGTGTTTGCATACACCAAAACATTGTGTTTGTCAAGTGTTTTCTAAATTTTCAAACAATATACACAACATTCACAAATCTGGACACAAAACCTCAACCAACTCAGACTTTTCAATAAAACATCAAAACAATAGTCTCAGCCTGGAAGTCTTATGTCAAAACCAAATCATGAAATTGCTCAAATCTCTCATTCCTTGTGCATTTTAGCTTGCATCTTACCATAGGGTCATCTTTGCAAATATTTAGCTTCATCCTTAGCCTTCACCATTTGCATTTTCAGTCATAAACCAAAAACTTAGGTCCTCATCTCATTTTGCATATTTTGGATTAGGACAACCTTACCTCACTTTGCAAAATCTTGACTTTCAAAATTAGGTTATCATTGGACTTATACATCATTATCTCCTTTAGTCATTGTCGTTTTGTGAGATCCTTTTGACTCAAAAGTCTAGTTAGGAAGACTCACTTGTCATTTTGTCCTTCAAACAAGTCCTTTGATATTCCAAAATTGAGACATAGATCAAGCATAGGGTGGTTAGGAAACCTTTTTCCAAATCATTTTAGACCTTTGAATTTGCATACCTTAGACATTCAAATCATTTTAGTCCTCACCTTGCATATCTTTAAAATCCAAAATATTGTCATCATAGTCCTCATTTGGCATCTAGACTTTGCATTGGGCATTTCCTTAACCAACATTTTCACATTAGTCCTCACTGTCACCTTGGCATTTGACATCCTTTCTTAACAATTTATCACCTCGCATTAGTCATTTTCCTTAGGAAAACGCCGTTATCACCTTGCATTGAGATCCTCCAAAAACACAAAAAAAAAATTAGTGTCATAACTTGTCATCTTAGTCTTCATTGTCCTTTGGCATTAGTCATTTTCTTTAGACAACATTTTCATATTGCATCCCTTATTGTCAAAAAATCCAAAAACATAGTCCTGCATTGCCATCCTTTATCTAAAAAATCCAAAAACATAGTCTTGCATTATCATCTCCTTGCATTTTCATCCTTATCGAAAATCCAAAAAACATAGACTAGTGTCAGCAATCCCATTTTATGGTTGAGACTAGGCTTTAAAGACAAAGAGAACAAATGAAAAACTTTGGACAAGATTTCAATCTCAACATTGATAATAACACTTATGACATGAACCAACATTGGACTTTTTCTGACCCATTTCACAACATGAACATGCAATCTTCCATGAACATGCCACCTTCATCACGAAATCCTTCTAAACCATTCATACAAAGAGACCAAAATGGACGAGCATATGTAGAAGACTTAAAAGCTGCAATGAAAAATCCTGATATAGCCTCCTTTATAGAAAAATTAGTCTTACGTGACCCTCAAAGGTATCTATTCATGCTTTTGGACCAAGGGGCTAAGTTACCACGGGGCTTTGACATAAATACTTTAGGACCTCCATCTGTCTACCCTCACCATCAAAAGTCACTTAACATAAATCCTACCATTAATTCACAACAAACATCCACTTATCACCCTTATCCTAACCTTGAGAAGGGAAGCCAACTGTCCACTAGTCCATTCCAAACCTCCATGTCATATGTTAGTCCTTCACCTATCAATCCCATCCACATCTACATGCCCTATCAACCATCTACCAACTCTTGTCAAGTCCCCACAACATACCATATTGATCCCATCCAAGTATCCACATCCTATTTTAGACAACCTTACACTAATCCAGTCCATGACTCCATGTCATATCCAGTCCAAGCCTCCATGCCATATCCTATGCCATCACAACCTAGTCCAATCCAACTTCCCATGTCATATCCTAGTCCTTCACATACTAGTCCAGTCCAAGTCCCCATGTCATATCCAAGTGTCCTTCACATACTAATCCAGTCCAAGTCTCCACGTCCTATCCTAATCCTTTCATCCTTTCCAAGTCAATCCCTCACAAGCCACTTTTAGTCATGAAAATTCTATCATTGCCCAAAGTCAAATCTCATTGTCTAAACTTGAGGATACATGTCAAACTGAAAGTCCAAAGCATGACATCATAACGTCACCTTCATGTCAAGATCAAGGTAGTCCATCAATTGACCCTATCTCAAAGTCCATTCAAGAAACCCTTCAAGACAATACTGACATCCAAAATACACCTACCCTTGACAAAGACCCCAATCCCAATTATATTGTCCATGACAACCCCATCTTTGACCAAGACCTTACCATTGACCAAGAAGTCCAAATCCATGACAATCCCATCTTTGACCAAGACACTACCATTCATCAAGAAGTCCAAAATGATCCACTACTTGACCTTTATGCCATTCATGACCAAACATCTGAGACTAATCCTACTCAAAATCCAAGCACATCCACTTCCCAAAATGAGACACTTGCCTCCATGGGACACATAGATGATCTTACTTCAGAACAAGAGTCTTATATGGACATATTTGCAAATGATCAAGCTATAACTGAATTTACTGGATTCTATGACATTGACCATAATGATAGCTTCGACATTACCTTGGAAGCACCAATAGAATCATCTGAACCTGACATGTCACAAGATCAGACAAAAGATATCAGTGAGAAATATGGCCAACATGACAATGAAGCTAAGACACTTTATCAACTAGCGTCATCTATCTTTGTCAGAGCAGGCTTTCTTGTAGATGAAAATATTTCAAGTGACAGTGTTTACATACATCATGATGGGTTAGCATCTTGCTTTCAAAACAATAAATACCCCATTGCAAATAGAATTTGGCAGAGCATGCATTATCAAGGTAGAGGACTAGGCATACACGAGCAAGGCATTCAAGAACCAATACAGCTTCAGGCAAGTTATAGACATCAAGGTCTTGGCTTTTCTTTAGTTAGCAAATCAAATGATGTCAGTGGAACCTCCTTGATACTGGAGGCAACCTTGTCATATACAAATGTCAAAATAGAGTCCATGAGAAATCTTTGTCATAAGATTGTTGCCAACACCCCATCCACCCACACCATAAACCATCATTCTCAACATCTTAAACCTTCCCTTTGGAACCAACAAAAACAAAATTCTTACAAAGTCAAAAGTCAAATGTCAAAGGCCATCGAAATGGGAAAAAAGACAAGTGGACACATAAAATTAAAATGGATCCCAAAGAAAAGTGGATCAAGCAAAGAAAATATGTCAAAAGAAAAAGTTAATCAAAATGTGGAGCCACAAGACAAGAGGACTCCCATATATAACACATGTCCACCTCCTTCAAAATGGTCATCAAACAAGGCATCTAAAGGTGTTGGTTCCAAATCCCATCCCTCTAAAATCCGTCATCCATCTTACCAAGTTTGGAAAATAAAAATTCATTCATCCAAATGTCCAAACAACATTTCCATGTCTACCATCATTTGTCGTAATACTACATCTCGCCTAAAGTCCAAAAATCCCACGTCACAAATCCGTCACATCATGGTAGCAACTCTTTATCACAAGGACTCTCATGGCACTCTATTGCGATGTGTGTATTTTGATAAGGCCAACTCTAGTATCAGAAAGGATCACAATGACATCGATTAGTTGTATACAAGCGCTATGATCCTGACAAGACAACTTCTTCAGCAAGGTCATTATTGGCATATCATGGCACCAGTCTCTACATTGACACCGTCAGTGGAATCAGAATAGTCAATGGTCATCTAAAGCATCCAGGCTATCCGCAAAATTAAAAATACAAAAGAATTGAAAAAATAAAAAAAATTGTCACCTTGATGAAAACCTAGCAAACAGGCGTCCATGTGACATCAAAAAAATAAAATTCAAGAAAATAGTAAAGAAAAAAAATTCGTCCAACGGTGAAAACTTGGCAAATAGGCGCCCTGGATAAGTACCATGATGAAAACCTGGCAAACAGGCGTCATGTGTAAAATAAATCATCTATGTGGACTTTTACACTTGGGGGCAAGTCGTCTCATTTTCCCATGCTTTCCTCATGACATTTACACCCATCCATTTCATCCATATCATTCCCCTGCCCATTTTCCCAGCTACCTTGGTCTTGACATAAAATATGAAAACATAAATCATGCTTTGGGGAAAAATATTGACATGTCAATCCTTTGGTCACAAACTATGCATGCAACATCATGTCATTGTCGTCATAACCTCATTATCCCTATGTGACATAGTCCTTGAAGATCATATGCCAATTCCTCTAGTCACATGTCTCCTACCAAGGCCACCAATCAATCTTTCATGTCTATCACTTATCTTGGTTTTCCCTTGTCAATTGTCTAAGGATACTCCATCATCCAATTCTGTCATGAACACAAGTCATTCCAATCATGCTATGCAACCGCCCATCAAACAATGTCCTCATTATCACCTGTCAATTGGTATTCAACTTGACTAGCGACACAATCATGTCTATCCTTGAAATCATTCACATGCATCATAAATATGTCAAAAATCCCTAAAAATTAGAAAATGTCCTGAAAAAAGACCTAAAAATCAAAAAATGTCTTGAAAAAAGACCTAAAAATCAGAAAATGTCCTAAAAAAGACCTAAAAATCAGAAAATGTCCTAGAAAAAAAAAAGACCTAAACATCAAAAAAATGTCTTGAAGAAACAAAAAAATAAATAAAAAATCAAATAACTCCCAAGAATCCCAAAACAGAGCCAACATTCATCACGTTAGTCATATAAGTCAAACATAGTTGCATCAGTCAAATAAGTCAGACATAGTGGCACTCAACAAAATTAGTCATTCAAAACATTGACATTTAAATTGTGAACCAACAGACAACATAGTCCAATCAATCATCCAGTCAAAATCAGCCAAATTGTCAAAACAATGTCAATCTTGTCACTCTTTGGTCCCCTCTAAGATGTGTCCTTCTTGGACTTGGACCTCGTCAAAACGTCATTTGCCTTTTTCAGGATGTGTCCTTCCTGACAATAGGCCCTGTTCGAACCGTCAACACCGTCGAATTGGCAACCTGTCAAAACTGTCAAACTGTCAAAGTGACAAACTATCATGAAATTTGTCTTTGGCAAAACAAACATTGGAAAACTCATTGACTAACTCTTGATTTTTCTGGTCTATTTTGTCTCATCTTTTGTCCATTTTGTCTGATCTTTTTGTTATTTTGTCTTATGTTTTGTCATTTTGTCTCTTGGTCATGTTACTAGCTACCTCAAGGATGTCCCTTGAAGGATTTAGAGTAGCGATGATGTCTCATGACCTCTTTTGTTTTTCTTTGACTATTGTCTATGGATTGTCTTGACAAAAAGACTGGGGCAGCTTCGCCCTTAGTATGAGTTAGGACATTCATTATCTATGACTGTCTGTTTTGCAAATGGTCACCTTGCACACCTTGGTCTATGTCATACCATGGTGTTTGTGGACCATTTGCGACATTTTGACGCCCAATGATGATAAATATAAAAATGTAAGCATGAAAGTTGGTTCCCTTATCATTTCTCATCTAGCTTTCCATCTTCATCCTCCTTTCTCTTCCACGCTAATATTCATCCCCTTCCAAGCTAACATTTATTTTATCCTTCATCCGCTAGTCTTATCATCCATTTCGAGAGCACACTTGTGTTCTTTGAACTCATCTGTCCTCTCGAGGGCGCATACCGCTACCCTCCTCATCATTTTTCCTTCACTAGGGCATACCCGTACCTTGCTGTCACTAGGGCATATTTCAAAATTAAATTTCTTTGACACAATGCGATGAACTGCATTATGTCAAAGAGGGGCAAAATGTAGACACTGAAATTTGACCTAGGCCTGCAAGCTCCATTTCTCGCCACTTTCATCCTAGCATAATTAATTATGTTATCCAATCTATTTTCATCTATTAATTAAATTATTTAATTATTTAATTAATTCATGTCTATTTATTCTATCTTGATCAATTAAATGAACTAATTGCATCACTAATTTCTCCCTCTTCTTCAATAGTTAAATAAATTATTATTTATTTAATTATTTTGTCACCTTTCATCTATAGTTAAATAATTACCATTAATTATTTATCTATTCATGGTCCTTTAATTCTTCTATAGTTAAATAATTATTAAAATTATTTAACTATCCCATGTCTAATTTTCATCTCTCCATTTAATTAAATTGATTAATTTAATTAAATGATCCTTTTGTCATTTTCTCTAAATAAATAATTTGGATAAATTATTTATTTGCCACTTGTCCATTTCCTCCACTTTCCTCCATTTTCGAATAAATAATTTAAAATAAATTATTTATGCACCACTTGGTCAAAGATGCTCTATCATAATCCCCTGTCATAACATTCATTTCCTATCATAGCTTGCATGTCCCTGCATGTCCTTGCATGCCTATTCTAGCTGCATGTCTATCATGGCCTACATGTCTTTGCATGTCTTCCTATCATGATTCCTCCAAGAATAGCATATTCTTGGTGCATCAATTCTGGACCATTGATCTTGGCATCTTTTCTGAGACTTAATCTTAACCATCCATTTCGTAACATCCCTCTCATGAATTCCCATCCATTGATCTTGGAATATTTATAGAAGATTAATCTCAACCATCCATTCGAATGGTTGTCTATAAAAGCAAGCTTCCTTCTCCATTTTCAGCTTAACAACTATTCTTCTCCAACTTTCTTGCTACCATTTGCAGGTTTTGCACAAGTATTTCAACAAATCTGAGGGCAAAGTTGCATAACAAGAAGAAGGAGAGCAAGAGAATCGATTCAAGTTCAAACATGGGGAGTATTTTAATTTAATGTTTTATTTTCCTTATGCTTACTTTGTTTTCTCTTGTTTGGATGTGGGTTAATAGTTTAGAGGTGTTGGCTGTCACTTTGTCTATTCTATTTGATTCTCTAAGCAATCTCCAGATCTACACAACTATCAATCATGAAGGGAATAAATTTGAACCATTGATTAAAAATAAATATTGAGATGATTGAAAAATGAGATTGAGAACTGATTATGAAGATGTGCCAAAATATTGTAACTTATGTGGATTGATGAATTCATGTGGTGTGCACTTTCATGATCAAAAAATATATAACAACCTTTGAATTCAAAGGCTACAATTTTGGACCATCTATTATTATTGATGATAAAGGATTAATATAACATTTTCAAGTGTTAATGATAGAAAGTACATAGCATGTTTGAATGGCTTCAAGAGGATGAACAAATTTCTTCATTGCTCAAGTAAATATGGATCATGGATTCTACAAAATGTGATGGTCCATGTCCTTATTCAATTGAATTCTATATATTGGTGGGTCAAATGGGGTTAAATTTATTATCCATAGATCTAACATGACCATATATTTTAAGATTAAATTTCTAAGGAATATCAATTGTAATTGCTACTTAATTGGCCAAAAGTAGCATGATGAAAGAAAGACTTGAAAGCCATGCAATGTAGTATAATTGATTCCTATTGGTTGAAGGATAATTATGAATGGTTCGACATGGATCCTAGTGTTGAAGATAATGACATGTCTATTATGTTTATTTAGTAATATTTTTTTGCATGTTTGATATGTATTCCAAATTTATTATGGCTATAGATTTCTTAGCTATGTGTGGTAATCTAATCAACTTCAATAGATCAATAGAAAAAATGGTTTGAACTTTAGGAAATATATATATCTATCACATTTATTGATCTTAAAAGTAAAAATCATATCTACCACCACTCCAATTAAAAAATAATAGGAGATATTTTAAAAAAATTACCATAAATCATCTTATATGATTGAAAGAATAAGATATTATGTTCAAGTGCTAATGATAAAAAGTATGTCTCCTAATTTTATCATCCCTTATAGGATGAAAAAGTTTCTTCATAGGTTTTCAAGAAATTCTAGACCATGAAGGTGATTCTATATGGTGTAATATAATTGACTTCTATAGATCATTGGATCAAATAGAATGTACTTTTTTGATCCATAGTTCTATTGCAAATTTTAATTTTTAGAGAAAATTCCTAAGGATCATCAAGTATGGTTGTTGATTAATGTGATAAAGAGCCATGATTATAGGAATAATTGGAGCATAGTTTGATGTGATTAATTCCTAGTATCAAACAAAGGACAATTTTGTGGGACCTTTGTAAATTTTTATATTTATAGAAATGAATGGAATTCTATCATGTATTGTTTATAGTGGAAAATATTTGTGTGAGATCCTTATATCTATTCAACAATATTTCTTTACAACTATGGTATGAATTCTAAATTTCATCTAGACCATGAATATCTTGGTTTCATGTCACAACTTAATTAAATTTTATAGATCAAAGAGATAAATGTTGTGCAATTTGGGTGATACATAAATCTTCCACATCCATTGATCTTAAAATAAAAATCACCTTGATATGGAGAAATAAATAAATAAAAACCACCTTGATAGTTGATTGTAGGATGGGAGAAGTGGAAAAATCATATGGGTCATTAATTATGATCAATGATTAGATTATTAAGATAATATGGACACTCTTTAGGATAGAAAGTGTGGGACATGTTTGATTTTATTTCAAAGGATCAACAATATTTTCACAAGTTTCCAAGAAAATCTTGACTATGGGCTCAATTGAATGTGGTGATTGGGTAAGTGCAGAAAGTTGAGTCCACTTCTAGTGGAAGTGTCATTTTTCAACTTTAAAATAGGTAGTCATTCATTTTTTAGAATAGGTACCCATTATAAAGTGGGTACGCATTCCAAAAGGTTTGAAAATTACAATCCATGTTTCTCATTTGTATTTAAGCTTATAAAATGCATGGTAACCCAACCCTTAGCCTTAGACCTACAAGTACAAGGTCATGACAATATCGAGAGAAAAAAATGACTGTCAATATGGTTGATAGGGTTTTTTTTAGAATTATTTTATGAAATTAAAACTCATTTTAGATGAGATTGTGTAGATTCTAAATATGACTTTTTTTTCCAATTGGATTATTTATTTATTTTTGCAATAATTTTTTTATGAAATAGGTCCATAAACTTGAATTAGCAAGGTTTTTTAGTATTTTAATAACATTTTATTAAGATATTTTTTTTGAACTTTTTTTTAATGAAAACATACTTCAGACAATTCTTTTCAATTTGAAAAAAAATCATCAAGAAATGATAAGTTTAGGTCATCTTATGTGTGACGTACATGACAATTTTTCAAAACACCAAATATGGCCAATAAAAAAATAACAAAAAAACAAATACTCAATAAAAAAATACAAAAAAATAGGGAAAACGTGCTTAAGTGAGTTAAAAATATTTTCCCAAAAGGATTTAGAAAAATATGATTATTTAGCACAAAATATGGATGACGTACATGTGCATGGTACTATAAAAAAAAAGTGACTTTTAAATAGTGGTTTTTAGAAATTCCTATTGAAAATTAATTTGTATCATCTGGGTATTGAAATAAGTTACATATTTGGAAACTAGACTCTGAGTACTACATTTTATGATTAGTGAATTTTTTCAAGATTCCATCTATAATTGCTTCAATTTTTAAGGTAAAATGTGACAAATTTTGAAAATCAGGGAAAACACTTACACTTTTTGGCCAAAAAGTGGACTCAACTTCTTGCCAGCACCCGATTGTAGACACCTAAAATTGTCCTAAGCATATCACACATCTCGATTTCACGTACTAACATAATTTTCCTCATTATCACCTAATTCCTCCATTTAATTATATAATTTCTAATTATTTAGTTAAATTCACTTTATTTGCATATTAATTGAATAATTAAGGTTATTTGATTAATTAATCATTTTCACACTAATAATCCCTCTTGATTAAATAATTTCCCAATTATTTAATTAAAAATTTCACTTCCTCCATCCTCACAATTAAATAATTTTCCATAATTTTTTAATTGGCCAATTTTCCTCCAACTCTTCAACTTGCACAAAGAATATTCCCTAAAGATATTCCCAATTAAAATTCAAATTATTCCTTCCAATTCAAAATATATCCAAACTATTTCCATAAAATTGGGGATATTTTGAGCTCTCATTAATCCTCAACCATTGATCCTCCTTGATCCTCACCCATCTCCTTGATTTCCTCACATCCATTGATCCTCATATCAAATATTGATTGTTGATCATAATTTCCAAAATTTATAAAACGAGCTTTCTCAAACATGAAAAACATTCACAATCCTCATGAGTATAGGCACTCTCTAGAATTCTTGAGCCAATTTGAAGCATTTTAGACCATATTTTATGGAATCACACCTCTCATATCAAGCTTTTTCCACATGGATTATAACTAATTTTAGCAATCGACATCACAAATATGCATCAATCCACAATGTGATTGAAGGTTTGCACTTTCTAGTGGTTTAATTGCTTTGATTTGAGTTCAATTCTTTAGATTAAACCATTTGAATTCTTTACAAATAAATTTCATTGATTATGGGTTTGTATAATCTTAATTGTGTAAGTTCTTAGTGTTTTTAGATTCTAATTACTTCATATATGATTTCCTTCATGATTACATATTTCCCCTATGACATTTTGGCATGCTCGATGGGACTCACATCCCTAATTTGACCATTTTTGTGAAGCATTTTTTGGCTTTGAATGTTATAGAGATAATGTGATACCTTTGCAAAATATCAACGCATCTACAGTTCAAAGTTTGATGCCTTTGTTTAAATCCTGGCACCTCTAACTATTTTATATTTTGTTTACTTGCAAGAAACTTCAGCGCCTCTATCAAAGGGCGATGCCTTTGTAGAACTGCGACACATCTATTTGTCAGAAGTTCGACGCCTTTTCCATAAAGTTATGCTTTATTTCTAATTGTTCTTTATTTTCTTGCAAGACAATGAAGTGCCTTTGCATAAATTTTAATGTATTTTTTGAAGGTCGATTCCTTTGACATAAAGTTGTGCTTCAGTTCTAATTATTCTTTGTTTTCTTGTAATACAGTGAAGTTCCTTTTCATAAATTTTGATGCCTTTTTTTGAAGGTCGATGCCTTTGCTAAGTGGCATGCAGTTCCTTTGTTCAAAAGTTTGATGCCTCTGTTAGGTATATAGCACTTCTATTTTTTTAAGGTTTGTAGTTTCATTTTAATTCTTTATTTCGACTAACATTTAACAATTCTCTATTTTCTCGAGTTTATATAATAGCTTGCAGCATGTGGCGATCAATGGAGAAAGATTGAAAGAAAGAAACTACTAACATTTGTGTTGTAGGGATTTTTGAGTTAATCTAGGAATCTCATTTTCCCTTGGTGCACTTAAAATACAATCTCACACTTCATTTGGTGCATTTAAAAAAGAGCAATACAAATTTCATTTTCCCTTGGTATACTTAAAAAGAACAATACAAATCTCACACTTAGTTTTGGGCTGAAAATTGAACATAAAAATCTCATTTTATTTCGGTGCACCTAAAATGAATTCTTTTATGTGTTTGGTAGGTTAGTGCATATATATGCTCTTTCCTTGCACCTAGTGCGATCTTGGAAATAAGAAATACAACTAACATGAAATCATTTTGTATACCTTGAGGAGTGGTGTTGTGTATGATATCCCTTCACGACTCCTAAGAATGAACATGGGGATCAAAAGCAACACAATTTCTATTTATTTCAAGAAGGAGACTTGCTTATGGGCCTCATTACCCCATGTTTTGATCTCAAGAACATTTCTTGGCAGGATATATAAATGGGGAGAAATAAAGTTGTACCCCAAGGAGTGGCTCACTTCCTTCAAACCAATCCTCATGACCCTTAGTCTGTCGAGACATGTAGAGGTGATGAAAAGAGAGGAGACCCATCTCAAATCGGGCATATCAGATGAGCTCTCTATTCACAGTAGACCTCTACTATGACTTTTTTTTCTAGAAGCCTAAGAGCTATTTGTTAACCATTAGCTTAAAGTGGTGCAACGCATAAGTATCAATGCGTGAAGTTACTCGCTATGTGCCAATGGTTGTTGAGGTAGCTATTATTCCTTGTTAGGATCTTTTCCTTTCAAGGTGAGAGGTTTCAAGGTGGTACATGACCTTGGCTTACTCTAGTCACCCACTCATTGGATGATATTGGGTAACTACATGAATATGTGACACAATTTTGGCTCTTAAGATGCCACTTTTTTTCTAAAATCCGATAAATCTGATTTACACGAGAAAATGAAGATAGTTACATTCAAAATTTCAAGATGCAACAAGAATGAGAGTTAAAGTACTCTTAGTCTAGTTTCTAAGCTACTAATTCTTTTTAAAATTAATGAAGATTAAGGGTCTCAAAAAGGGGGGGCCCAAAATAGGTCCTATTTTTATCAAAGAAAACAACATAGCACCTAAGGGATCCCCCCTTTTTGATTAACTTCTTTTTAGAATTTCAAAAATCCAAATGGTGAGAAATTAGCTAACACCATGTAGTTTATCCTCGTTATTTCAATTTTTTTTTTAATGAATATATAATATTTTATGAATTTTGAAAGTGGAAACATGTTGAAAAGTAGAAATTTGAGCGTGCTCCCCCCTAAGTTTTTTGAAAACTAATCAAAAGTTGAAAAAAAAATTCATCATGTGTAGAATGGAGTCTAGTTTTGAACAATATAATTTTTTTCACATTTCGATGAACGAGTAAAAATCTATCCTAAAACTAGCACATGTTTTTTGACCAAAAACAAAGGCATTTACAATAGAAGTTATGGATCAAAACCTTAATTGAATCAAAACAAAAAAATAATTATATATTTAGATAGCTAAGAGAGAGGTTAATGCCATCATAGTTTTTTATAAACTTGCATTGAAAGATGTGCAAATTTGACGCTGAGCACAAACAAAAATATGAGGAAATTTGGAAAGTCCTGTCAATTCACTCGTCCAAAGTAGGTCATTTGGCGAGCACCAAATTTGGTGCTCGCCAAATGACCTACTTTGAACAAAATATAATTTTCCCCTCTTTGGTCAACCACTTTGATAGTGTTGAGAGTGTGTGGTTTATGATCGCAGATGGATAATTGAGGTTTTACCTTTCATACGCTCTCTGCTTCCTTAACCTAACTAGATAACTCTCTATCCCTCTAAAGTCTCTCTCTCTCTCTCAGGTCTCACTCCCTCCCATGCTACCTAGACTACTCTCTCTCACTCTAATCCCCTCTCTCAGGTCTTGTTCCCTCCCACCCTACCTAGATAAATCTATCTCACTCCAACCCCCTTTCTCACACTCCCTCTCTCTCTTCCCCATCTAGTCTTTTTGTCTCTCTCACTCCATCTCCCTCTCTTAGGTCATTATCTTTTTCTCTTTTTCTCTCTTTGTTAAGTCTCTCCCTCCCACCCCGTCTCCCTCTCTCAGGTCTCTCACTCACTCACTCTATCTCTCTACCACTCCCTCTCTCTCACTCCCTCTATCTCTCTCCCTCTCTCTCTCTCACTCCCTCTATCTCTCTCCCACTCTCTCTCTTCCTCTCTCTCTCTCTCCAGTCTCTCTCTTCCAACCCCTCTCCCAACCCCTCTCCCTCTCTCTCTCACTCCCTCTATCTCTCTTCCACTCGGTCTATCTCCCTCTCTCTCAGGTCTCTCTCTTCCACCCCCCCTCTCTCTCTCAATTATTTCCCTCCCACCCCCCTCTCTCTCTCTCCAGTCTCTCCCTCCCAGCCCCTCTCCCTCTCTCTCTCACTCCCTCTATCTCTCTCCCAATTTGTCTCTCTCCCTCTCTCTCAGGTCTCTCCCTCCCACCCCCCTCTCTCTCTCAAGTATTTTCCTCCTATCCCCTCTCCCTCTCTCTCTTTGTCAAGCCTCCCCCTCCTACCCCTCTCCTTCTCACAGTCACTCCCTCTATCTCTCTCCCACTCCCTCCCTCTCTCACTCCCTCTATCTCTCTCCCTCTCTCTCTCTCCCTCTTTCTCAAGTACTCCCTCGCACCACCCTCTCTTAGGTCCCTCTCTCTCACACCCTTTATCTCTCTCCCACACTCTCACTACTATATTTGACTCCAAATTCTGATGAATATTCGTTGGTATTTTGACAAACTATTCTTGAAATACTGAAAAAACACTCATAAATTTAGTCATTAGTTTTTTGTTGCAATTTCGACCAACTTTTATACATCGAAAGTACGACCCAACATCATCGGTCATTGCCATAGAAAATGGAATTGGTGTTTGTCAGAAAATTGACACAAACTTTGTCACAATTTTTACGAACAATCACCAAACATTCGTCGCACAATCACCAAACGTTCGTCGCATGTATAGCAACTTCATCAGAGGTTTTAGTGGTTTGTCGGTTTAGGTGCGTCAAAATTATGATGAAAATATCATTGCATGTATAGCAACTTCATCGAAGGTTTTATTGTTTTGTCAGTTTAGGTTTGTCAAAATTGCGACGAAACTTGTAGTTTTTTTTTTTTTTAATTATTCATTCAAATGTATGCTATTACATACATTTGAACGAATGTTATTATTGGTGTGGGTGAGTTTGCTGATTGGAGCCTTGAGGCTATGTTCATTTTAGTTCATGATGATGTCTGTATTTAATAAATTATAAAGAAAATTCAACAATAAAAAACCAATAGATACGATTATGAAGTAAGAAGACAAATCTTGATTACCTTACACCTCTGAACCATATCATCAAACACTAGTACAACATTGGAAAATAATTATCTATATATTCAAACTATATATAAAATATGTTACAAAGAACTCTATATATAGAGTTTTCTATACAAAATCTTTCGTAGTATGCAAATTGCTGATTTATTATACTTTTAAAATTGAAAAAAATAAAACTAAATGGTGTGAATGCATGTCTTCAATAATGCCACGGTTGCACATGAGATGTGTTGTAAATGCATCTAGTAAGGCACTAGTTTTGCATTTTCTCCTTGCTCTATACCTGTCTACAATAAAAAAAAAACATATTACTAGGTATCATAAACAACGAATATCATAAAATCAGATACCCATAAGCACTAGAGTAATTCTAATAAATAAAAATGCATAGAATTAATGATATTACAAAAGAAATGCATTTGCAAAAGAATTAATATCAGAGTAATATCTTAAATATTACTAGCTTATCAGAGAAATATCTCTTTGCTCTGTACTGTCCATAAACATATTACTAAATAGCAGTTAACAATGAATATCTTAAATGCATATACCCATAAGCATTAGAGTAAGTCTAATAAAAGAAAAATGCATAGAATTAATGATATTGCAAAAGAAATGCATTTGCAAAAGAATAAATATCAAAGTAATTATATCTTAAATATATTACTAGCTTATCAGAGTAAGTCTAATAAATAAAAAATGCATAGAATTAGTGATATTGCAAAAGAAATGCTTGAGACCATTAAAGCATCCATCCACTTCTAGAACAATCCGAATGGCCTAGAATGTGTTTTTCTGCAATTTCATACAATGTTAAGGCCAAAAAACAAAGACCAACTTCCAACACAACTGTTGAAGCCCACAACAATTTTTTTCCCTCATAACTCTGGACTCTAATACCTATAAAAAATTAACATCTATCTAACATAGAAGGCTCTAAAAGATGTATAATTTCAACTTTTAAAATGGATGGCATATCTAGGGCATTAGTGCCAACTCATTCAAGAATTACAAATTTGACCATACCTAATGTATTTGTTGAAAGTTTATCGTACCTTTATAACTCCTCATACTCTTGAGTTCATCCATCACTTAAAGCTCCTATTCAATAAAAGAGGTTTTATCTAAAATATAAAGAGAATATTATAATGGTAGTTAAATGACCATTAGTACTACTATCTAGATTCAATTAGAATAAAAGCTTATCCATATTATAAAATGTTTATACCACAAAAAGAAGATTCATAAAGACCTTGATAACATATCAAATATATTATACATTGTGAATATTATCCTCATACTCTTGAGCTCATCCATCACTTAAACCTCCTATTGAATAAAATGGCTTGTATCTAAAATATAAAGAGAATATTATAATGGTAGTTATATAACCATTAGTGCTAGTATCTAGATTTAGTTAGAATAAAAGCTTATCCATATTATAAAATGTTTATCCGACAAAAAGAAGATTCATAAAGACCTTGATAACATATCAAATATATATCTATGTATTATATACCATTGGAATAAAACCAAAGCTCAATTCCATTAATAGTAATAGGATTGCTATAAATTTCCTTTCCAAAATTACAAAACAATCTTTATATAGTAATACAAATGTATTTATTGATAGATGCTCATTTCCTAAATTACCATATATTGGTAAACTAATGGAACTTCACACTAACTACTATACATATTACATTTTCCTCATACCCTCAAGCAAATATTTCTCTTTCTTAGCTATCACATTACAACCATGATTTATTTATTTTTTGGTTCAAATAGTTACAAGGGTTCAACTTACAAGTTTTTCTATGATTACACACATGATTGGGTATAAGATAGATTAGATTCATGACCATTTTCATTGTGATTGTGAAGGAAATGCTATTATAAAATTTTAGACATCGAAGGTCAATTGCATTGTGTGAGATGGGGTTAGAAATCAAATAGAATAGATAAAGTGACAGCTAACACTTCTAAACTATTAACCTCATCCAAACAAGAGAATACAAACAAATGGAGATTTCAAAATGAAAGCAAATAAAATAAAGTACTCCCCATATTGTAGTTGATTCCTTCTCTTGCTCTCCTATTTCTCCCTTTGCAAATATGCCCTCAGATTTGTAATGTGACTTGTGCAAATACCTGCAAATGACAAGTAGAAAGTTGGAGAAGAATAGCTGTTAAGCTGAAAATGGAGAAGGAAGGTTGTTTTTATAGACAACCATTCGAATGGACGGTTGAGATTAATCTTCTAGAAAGATTCCAAGATCAATGGATAGGAATGCATGAGAGGGATGTTATGAAATGGATGGTTGAGATTAAGCCTCAGAAAAGATGCCAAGATCAATGGTCCAGAATTGATGCACCAAGAATATGCTATTCTTGGAGGAATCATGACAGGAAGACATGCAAAGACATGCATGCCATGACAGACATGCAAGCTAGGATAGGCATGCAAGGACATGCAGGGACATGCAAACTATGACAGGAAATGAATGTTATGACAGGGGATTATGACAGGGCATCTTTGACCAAGTGGTGCATAAATAATTTATTTTAAATTATTTATTCAAAAATGGAGGAAATGGACAAGTGGAAAATAAATAATTTGTTCAAATTATTTATTTGAAAAAAATGAAAAGAGGAGCATTTAATTAAATTTATTAATTTAATTAAATGGAGAGATAGAAATTAGACCTTAAATAATTAATTTAGATTAATTATTTAATAGGGAAAGTGGCATGGGATAGTTAAATGATTTTAATAATTATTTAACTATGGAAGAATAAAGGACCATGAATAGATAAATAATTAATGGTAATTATTTAACTATAGATGAAAGATGACAAAATAATTAAATAAATAATAATTTATTTAACTATTGAAGAAGAGGAAAAGAAATTAGTAACAATTAGTTTATTTAATTGGTCAGGATAGAATAAATATTAGAAAGTGAATTAATTAAATAATTATTAAAATATTTAATTAATGAGGAATGTAATCAAACATAATTGAATAACTAAAATTATTCAATTATCGAAGGACGAGGATGAAGAAAAATGACGCTCGAAGGCTTAGGACATTTTTATGTGTCTACATTTTGCCCCTCTTTGTCATAATGTAGCCTGTCACATTGTGACAAAGAAAAACAAGTCAAAGTCATGCCCCAGTACAAAGTAAGATGAGGAAGAATGACAAGGAGGGTTACTGTATGCCCCCTTGAGAGGACAGACGGGTTCCAAGAACACGAGTGTGCTCTCAAAATTGATGAGAAGACTAGAGGATGAAAGACAAAAGAAATGTTAGCTTGGAAGGGGATGGATATTAGCGTGGAAGAGAAGGGAGGATGAAGATGGAAAGCTAGATGAAAAAAAGATAGGGGAACCAACTTTCATACTTACATTTTATATTTATCATCATTGGGCAGATTATTGTAATGGCCAACAAACACCATGATATGACATAGACCAAGGTGTGCAAGGTTGTACCATCACGTGAGATAAGCAGTCGCAGACAAGGATGATCATGACTCATACAAAAAGGCACATTTGCCCCAGTCTTTTTGCCATAACCAACCGCAAGCAGAAAAAGACAAGAAAGACAAATCATGAAACGTCGTTGCTTCTCTAAATCCTGTTTCCAGGACATCCTCGAGAAACTAGCAACATGATTACCAAAAAGGACAAAATAAAGTCAAATCCATCATCATGATACATCGCTGTTTTTCTAAATCCCAGAGTCAGGACATCCCTGAGAAACTAGTAACATGAGTGTCAAAATACAAAACAAACCTCATGATACATCGCTGCTTCTCTAAATCCTGTTGTCGAGATCTCGCTGAAAAACTAGTAACATGATGAAAAATCAACAGACAAGTGCCAAGTGTTTTCCAAGTGTTTTAATGTCAAGATGTCTGGTTTGATTTCGAGATGCCAGGGTGTCAAGGTTTTGATGATGCCAAGATGATGAGTGTTGAAGATTGCCAAATTCAGGAAGGACACATCCTGAATAATGTTGATGTCAAGAGGAGAAACCCCCAAAATTCAAGAGGATCCCTCAAAATTCCAGGTGACAGTGACGATGCCTAGGAAGGACACATCCTAAGGCATAAATGATAGGGGTTGTTCTTCAGAAGGACACATCTAAAAGAACATTGATGTCAAGAGGAGCGATCCTTAAATGTCAAGAGGATTGCTCAAAATGTCGAATGACGATGACGATGCCTAGGAAGGACACATCCTAGGGAATGATTAAATGACGGGCTACCCTTCAGAAGGACACATCTAAAGAGTAAGCAAGATTTGACTAGCTTGACTAAGTTTGACTGAGATTGACTAATTTTGATATGCCAAGATGATTGTCATGTTCCATTGACAGATTGTCGAAGTTCACTTAGGTAGATTGTTCATTCAAGTTTAAGGACTGTTTCATGTGTGTGCAAAAATTGTGCAATGAACCCTAATGGACTGACCTAGTGCGGCCTCGGGGGCCCATCGATAGATGGCCTTGCCTACGTCATGCACTCAGAGACCTCGTAGTTCGACACGACCAAAGACTTTGTCTTGTTGATGAAAGATTGAGTCGTGATTTATTTTGACAAACCTAATTGGACTGACCTAATGTCTCGGGGGCTCGAAGATGAGCCTTGCCTACGTAGCAAATGCGCAGAGACAACGTAGTTCGACACGACCAAAGACTAATCAAGAGTTGAATTGGCGTGACTATGCTGACTGACATGACTCTATTTTTTGGAATTTTTGTGTTTTCTCTAGGACATTTTTCAATTTTTTGGTCTTTTTTCAAGACATTTTCTGATTTTTAGGTCTTTTTTCAGGACATTTTCTGATTTTTAGGTCTTTTTTCAAGACATTTTCTGATTTTTAAGTCTTTTTTCAGGACATTTTCTGATTTTTCTTTTTGGATTTTGACATTTTTATGATGCATGTGAATGATTTCAAGGATAGACATGATTGTGTCGCTAGTCAAGTTGAACACCAATTAACAAGTGATAATGAGGACGTTGTTTGATGAGCGGTTGCATAACATGATTGGAATGACTTGTGTTCATGACTAAATTGGATGATGGAGTATCCTTAGACAATTGACAAGGGAAAACCAAGATAAGTGATAGACATGAAAGACTGATTGGTGGCCTTGGTAGGAGACATGCGACTAGAGGAATTGGCATATGATCTTCAAGGACTATGTCACATAGGGATAATGATAGAAATGACAAAATATTTTGTGACAAAAGGATTGACATGTCAATAGTTTTCCCCAAAGCATGATTTATGTGTGCCAATTTTATGTCAAGACCAAGGTAGGTGGGAAAATGGATGGAAATGATATGGATGAAATGGATGGATGCCAATGTTAAGAGGAAGGCATAGGAGAATGAGACGACTTGCCCCCAAGTGTAAAAGTCCACATAGATGATTTATTTTACACATGACGCCTGTTTGCCAGGTTTTCATCATGGTACTTATCCAGGGCGCCTGTTTGACAGGTTTTCACCATTGGACGAAATTTTTCTGTTTACTATTTTCTTGATTTTTTTTTCTTTTTTTTTTTCTGTCACCAAGATGCCTGTTTGCCAGGTTTTCATCAAGGTGACAATTTTTTGATTTTCCAATTTTTTTGTATTTTTTATATTTTAGGATGACCTTGATGCCTTAACTGACCATTGATTGTTTTGGAGCTGCTGACGATGTCGATGTAGAGACTGGTGCCATGATATGCCAATAATGACCTTTCTGAAGTAGTTGCCTTGTTAGGATTGTAGCACTTTCATACAACTGATTGATGTCATCATGATCCTTTTCAATACTAGAATTGGCCTTATCAGAATACACACATCGCGATAGAGTGCCATGAGAGTCCTTATGATAAAGAGTTGCTGCCAAGATGCGATGGATTTGTGACATGGGATTTTTGGACTTTAGGGGAGATGTAGGATTATGGCAGATGATGGTAGACATGGATGGATTTTTTAGATGTTTGGATGAATCACTTTTTATTTTCCAAACTTGGGATGGTGGATGATGGATTTTGGAGGGATGGAATTTGGAACCAACACCTTTAGATGCCTTGTTTGATGGCCATTTTGAAGGAGGTGGAAATTTATGATATGTGGGAGTCCTCTTGTCTTGTGGCTCCATATTTTGATTAACTTTTTCTTTTGACATATTTTCTTTGCTTGATCCACTTTTCTTTGGGATCCATTTTAATTTCATTTGTCCACTTGTCTTTTTATCTAATTCGATGGCCTTTGACATTTGATTTTTGACTTTGTAAGACTTTTCTTTTTGTTGGTTCCAAAGGGAAGGTTTAATATGTCGAGAATGATGGTCTATGGTGTGGGTGGACAAGGTGTTGGCAACAATCTTATGACAAGGATTTCTCATGGACTCCATTTTGAAGTTTGTATCTGACAAGGTTGCCCCCAGTATCGAGGAGGTTCCACTGACATCATTTGATTCACTAACTGAAGAATAGCCAAGACCTTGATGTCTGTGATTTGTCTGAAGCTGTATTGGCTCTTGAATGCCTTGCTCATGTATGCCTAGTCCTCTGCCTTGATAATGCATGCTCTGACAGATTTTGTTTGCGATGGGGTATTTATTGTTTTGAAAGCAAGATGCTAACCCATCATGATGTATGTAGACACTGTCACTTGGAATATTTTCATCTACAAGAAAACCTGCTCTGACAAAGATAGATGACCCTAGCTGATAAAGTGTCTTAGCTTCATTGTCATGTTGGCCATATTTCTGACTGATATCTTTGGTATGATCTTGTGACATGTTAGGTTCAGATGATTCTATTGGTGCTTGCAAGTCAATGTCGAAGCCATCATTATGGTCAATGTCATGGAGTCCAATGAAGTCAACTATAGCTCGATCATTTGCAAATATGTCCATAATGGAAGACTCTTGTTCTTGAGGAATATCATCTATGTGTGTCATGGAGGCAAGTGTCTCATCTTGGAAAGTGTCAATAGTGGGGGCTTGAATAGGATCGTCAAGTGTTTGATCATAAATGGCGTAAAGGTCAAGGAGTGGATCATTTTGGATTTCTTGGTCAATGATAGGGTCTTGGTCAAAAATGGGGTTGTCATGGATTTGGACTTCTTGGTCAATGGTAGGTATATTTTGAATGTCATGATTGTCTTGAATGACTTCTTGAATAGACTTTAAGATAGGTTCATGGGATGGACTACCTTGATCCTGACATGAAGGTGACGTTATAATGTCATGCTTTGGGCTTTCATTTTGACATGTATCCTCAAGTTTAGGCAATGGGATTTGACTTTGGACAATGATAGAATTTTCATGATGAAATGTAGCTTGTGAGGGAGTGACTTGAAAAGGATTAATGGATGAAGGACTAGGATAGGACATGGAGACTTGGACTGGATTAATAAGGTATGATGTAGAAACTTGACATGAGTTGGTAGATGGTTGATAAGGCATGTAGAGTTGGACGGGATTGGTAGGTGAAGGACTAGAATATGACGTGGAGACTTGTAATGGACTAGTGGATAGTTGGTTTCCCTTGTCAAGGTTAGGATAAGGGTGATAAGTGGATGTTTGTTGTAAATTAATGGCAGGATTTATGTTAAGTGACTGTTGATGGTGAGGGTAGACAGATGGAGGTCTCAAAGTATTTATGTCAAAGCCTCGTGGTAACTTAGCCCCTTGGTCCAAAAGCATGGATAGATACCTTTGAGGGTCACGTAAGACTAATTTTTCTACAAAGGAGGCTATATCAGGATTTTTCATTGCAGCTTTTGAGTCTTTTACATATACTCGTCCATTTTGGTCTCTTTGTATAAATGGTTCAGAAGGACTTTGTGATGAAAATGGCATGTTCATGGAAGATTGCATGTTCATGTTGTGAAATGGGTCGGAAAAAGTCCAATGTTGGTTTATGTCAAAAGTGTAATTATCAATGTTGGGATTGAAATCTTGTCCAAAGTTTTCCATTTGTTCTCTCTATCTTTAAAGCCCAGTCTCAACCATAAAAGTGGATTGCTCAAATGAGGATGATGACAATGCAAGTATGACACTAGTCTATGTTTTTGTCTTTTTGTGTAATAAAGAATGACAATGCAACAGGATGATAATGTGTATCTAAGGAAATGTGTAATGTCGAAAAGTGAAAGTGATGATTAGGACTAGGATGATGAGGTGCAAAATAAGGACTAAGATGATTATGCCAACTAAAAAGGAAACTAATGCAAAAGCCTAGGTTCAAAATAACTAGGATGAAATAATGTTTTTGGATTTTTTTGAATAAAGGATGACAATGCAAGACTATTTTTTTTGGATTTTTTTGACAATAAGGGATGCAATATGACAATGTTGTCTAGAGAAAATGACTAATGCCAAAGGACAATGAAGAATAGGATGACAAGTTATGACACTATTTTTTTTTTTTTGTATTTTTGGAGGATGTCAATGCAAGGTGATAATGACGTTTTCCTAAGGAAAATGACCAATGCAAGGTGATAAATTGTTAAGAAAGGATGTCAAATGCCAAGGTGATAGTGAGGACTAATGTGAAAATGTTGGTTAAGGAAATGACCAATGCAAATTCTAGATGCCAAATGAGGACTATGATGACAATATTTTGGATTTTAAAGATATGCAAGGTGAGGACTAAAATGATTTGAATATCTAAGGTATGCAAATGCAAAGGTTTAAAATGATTTGGAAAAAGGTTTCCTAACCACCCTATGCTTGATCTATGTCTCAATTTTGGAATATCAAAGGACTTGTTTGAAGGACTAAATGACAAGGACAAATGACAAATGAGTCTTCCTAACTAGACTTTTGAGTTGGAAGAATCTCACAAAAAGATAATGACTAAAGGAGATAATGATGTCTAAGTCCAATGATAACCTAATTTTGAAAGTCAAGATTTTGCAAAGTGAGGTAAGGTTGTCTTAATCCAAAATATGCAAAATGAAATGAGGACCTAAGTTTTTGGTTTATGACTGAAAATGCAAATGGTGAAGCCTAAGGATGAAGCTAAATATTTTGCAAAGATGACCCTATGGTAAGATGCAAGCTAAAGTGTACAAGGAATGAGAGATTTGAGCAATTTCATGATTTGGTTTTGACATAAGACTTCTGGAAGAAGATGTTTGATAGCAGACTGAGACTATTGTTTTGATGTTTTATTGAAAAGTCTAAGTTGTCTGAGGTTGATTGTTTGTGTCCAGATTTGTGAATGTTTGTGTATATTGTTTGAAGATCCAGAAAACACTTGACAAGTACGATGTTTTGGTGTACACAAACACACATGAGACAAGCACAATCCTAATAGGCCAAGGGTTTGTATACTTGGTATAGCCCACCGATATACCCCGGATTGGTGCTAAACACCTTTCCTTCTCGAGAGCGGATAGCTTAGAAGTTTGGTGGCACTGGCTCCCCTCCACGGCTCATTAACGTCATTCGGGCACACCAACTTCGGATTCTTGGGTCATCACTTCCCAAGAACTGCTATCTCTACTCAAGGGAGTCAGTAGTGAGTATCTTCGGGCATGATACTGTACCCTGCACTATACCAAGCAACGGCTGAAAATGGTTGGCCTCTAAAACAAAAAGGTGTCTAGTTAGGGCATCCGTTCGAGTGGCCACACATGGGGCGAGAGATTAATCACCAATTAGGTGGCACTCCAGCCTGAAGAGGTTACGCTCAACAGGGTTTATGGGAGTACTACTCCGTCCGTGTGACACATCCGCACTCGTGGTACTTGAACTTTCCTCAAGCACCCATTTTATATCCCGGCTGGAAGTGGCTTGGCTTTAGCCTGTTACCGGTCGAGTCGTCCCTTAAGGTGAGTACTTTTTCCCTTAAGGCAGGCTCATTTCTAGAAATAATAACCGTTTCTCTTACACCTAGGATCACTCGAAAGTGCAAGGGGAGAGGATACTTCGATTATTAAGTCGTGAGGGTGACAAAAAATAAGGTGGGTCTGGTTTTTTGATCACCTAGTTTTCACAAGGTGAGAGCATAATCACCTACCACCTTCAAGCACAGTCAGACAAAATCAAGCACATGTTCATTTTAATGCACCAATGGAAGTGTTCCTAAACTAGAAATCACAAACACCTTGTTTGAGAAATGAGTCTTCGACTAACGGAGCTGCAAAACCACAAATTAGTAGTTTCAATATATGCCTTGGACCAACGAGAAAGCTGCAAAAAAAACTAAGTCAGAACAAAAGATTAAAAACCAAACTAAAAGTTAGTAAATGACTAAACTAGAAAATGAAAAGACTAAACTAAACTAAGAAAAGGAAATCAAAGCAAACTAAAAAATAAAAATAAAAGCTCAATTTTTTTGTTGCTCCAAGAAGCAATTTTTTGGGAGCCCCATTCCAAAGCCACACGCTACAAACAAAAGATTAGTAGACCAAAAAAAACTTGAATGAAAATAGCAAACTAAAAATAGTGATAACTTTCTCACAACTAAACAAAACTTTAAATTGTAAATATCTATGAAAAGCTAAGACATAGAGTTTGAAAACCCAAAAAACATTTTGCAAAATTCTACAAAACAAAAATATTATAAACAAAAGAAAAATCGGATTTGAAAAACTAAATCTTAAAAAACTGCAATCAGTAAAATTGCCATAACTTTCTCAAATCTTAACGAAATTTCAAACCGTTTAATGTTTCGGAAAGCTGAAAACGAGGTCTACAAAACCCAGAAAATGTTTTAAAATATTCGATGGTTCCATCATTTTGTGCTCAAATGAAGATGACGGGATTTTTGCATGCATTCTTGGCTGTAATCTGCAAAACAACCAAAACAAACAAACCAATTTCTCTGCAAGAAAACAAGTGTCGGGTTCACCAAATGTGAGATGGGGTTAGAAATCAAATAGAATAGATAAAATGACAGCTAACACTTCTAAACTATAAACCTCATCCAAACAAGAGAATACAAACAAATGGAGATTTCAAAATGAAAGCAAATAAAATAAAGTACTCCCCATATTGTAGTTGATTCCTTCTCTTGCTCTCCTATTTCTCCCTTTGCAAATATGCCCTCAAATTTGTAATGTGACTTGTGCAAATACCTGCAAATGACAAGTAGAAAGTTGGAGAAGAATAGCTGTTAAGCTGAAAATGGAGAAGGAAGGTTGTTTTTATAGACAACCATTCGAATGGACGGTTGAGATTAATCTTCTAGAAAGATTCCAAGATCAATGGATATGAATGCATGAGAGGGATGTTATGAAATGGATGGTTGAGATTAAGCCTCAGAAAAGATGCCAAGATCAATGGTCCAGAATTGATGCACCAAGAATATGCTATTCTTGGAGGAATCATGACAGGAAGACATGCAAAGACATGCATGCTATGACAGACATGCAGGGACATGCAAACTATGACAGGAAATGAATGTTATGACAGGGGATTATGACAGGGCATCTTTGAAGTGGTGCATAAATAATTTATTCAAATTATTTATTCAAAATGGAGGAAATGGACAAGTGGAAAATAAATAATTTGTTCAAATTATTTATTTGAAAAAAATGAAAAGAGGAGCATTTAATTAAATTTATTAATTTAATTAAATGGAGAGATAGAAATTAGACCTTAAATAATTAATTTAGATTAATTATTTAATAGGGAAGGTGGCATGGGATAGTTAAATGATTTTAATAATTATTTAACTATGGAAGAATTAAAGGACCATGAATAGATAAATAATTAATGGTAATTATTTAACTATAGATGAAAGATGACAAAATAATTAAATAAATAATAATTTATTTAACTATTGAAGAAGAGGAAGAAATTAGTGACGCAATTAGTTTATTTAATTGGTCAAGATAGAATAAATATTAGAAAGTGAATTAATTAAATAATTATTAAAAAATATTTAATTAATAGAGGAATGTAATCAAACATAATTGAATAACTAAAATTATTCAATTATCGAAGGACGAGGATGAAGAAAAATGACGCTTGAAGGCTTAGGACATTTTTATGTGTCTACATATTGATCCTATGGGAAGCCATGTTGCACAACTTGCATTGTCATGAATGGAATTTCATTCACACAAATCATTGGTTTAACATGAACAAAAGAAACCATAAATTAACCTATAAAGAAAGGGGAAAAATTAAATGCATATATGGCAGTATAACACCAAGCTCTACAACCTTTCCCAATATCCTCCTCGCCTATTCCAAAATGAGATTTCTGGAGTAGGGCATGGGTATCTACTAAAAGCATAAAAACAATTTGCAAGTGCCCAAGTAAGCATGCATACAAAATGTGGAGGCATTGACAAGGCAACTAGTTTTTTGACAAAATACCTCAGGAAGTGTGATCTCATGGGATGCAAGTATTGCAAGATATGCACAAAATAGATTTGTTGAAGGTTTTTAGAAGTTTTCAAGAAAATGCAGTTGGCATGTATAAAGCCAAATTTTGCTACTTGTTCAACATCCCTGCTTCTTGTGCCAAAATGGGAGCTTTGCAACAAGGTCATATGAACAACCATCAAATCATAAAGGATGAAGGAATTTTTCCAGAGGTTGTGGTTGCAATTTCCTCCATAGACAAAAATGAAATACATGGAACAATAGGCGAGGCATGTGAACTATTTGACATAATGCCTCAAATAATGCAGAGCACAGAAAAGACACATGAACTGTTTGACGAAATTCCATAGAGAAATGCATGCATAAACAAGGCACGTGAACTGTTTGACAGGATGTCTCAAAGAGATGTGATCTCTTAGAATGCAATGATTGCATGGTAAGCATAGGATGGGTTTGTTGAAAAGGCTTTAGAAACTTTCAGGAAATTGCAATATGTAGGTGCAAGGATGTATTCCACAATAATTATCAACAAAATGCGGAAGCATAGACTAGGCACATGAAATGTTTTACAAAAGTCTCAAAGAATGTGGTCTCAGGGGGGTGCACTAATTATAGGTTATGCAAAAAATAGATTTGTTGGAAGGGCTTAAGGAGTTTTCAAGCAATGGCAATCAATAGGTGTAAAGCCACATCCCTTAAAATTTATTAGTAAACATGTATCATGACCCCATGTGCTTTATACCAAATGCAATTCTCTAGCCACTAAATGTTTGAAATCAATTCCTACATCTTGTTGAAAATGTTACACATTAACACTGTTGTACATTGCAAACTTTTACCTCACAAAGGAAGAGTATTTAGGGATAAGCAAGTAAGCTGAGAGGTTAAGGGCATAGTGTGAGATCAGAGAGAAATGCTATGATAAGAAACAAAGGTTGTGGATAAACACACAAATAGATTGGTTGAAAATGTAACAACCAAATAAATTCAGATAAAACCAACAACTAAATACTATCAGACTATTTTTTGTAATATACAACTTCCCAGATCTGTAAAGTTGATCAAAACTAGTTAATGTAGCTGACTCCTTTGTTTCCTTTCTATAGATGCATAAAAAAAATCAATGGCTTAATTTACCCCAGTTCATTCATTCTAAATGAATAAGAAATAAATGTTACTGTGGTGATTGTCATCATTTCAAGGGGACTTTTTTTCCACCATACTGGCTGAAAGTACTTCCACCTACTATGGTCATGGCGTAGAGTTCCCTTCCCCAGGTAGTTCGATGCTTTCCAAGAAAACCATTTGAGCATATCCTACAAATATTGGATTTCATGAGACCACAATTCTTTAAGGCATTATGTTAAATAGTTTGCACACCTTGTTCCATGTATCCTCCTTGCTACTTTTTGTTTCAGCTCCTCCAACTCTTTTTTGTTGGTATTGACCTTTCACTTCTTTGATTTGGCGAGCTGCAACCTGAAAATAAGGCTTCAACAAGGGTTTTAAAGTTTGTTTATTAAAATAAAAATTACAGCCAAATCTTGTCAGCCCATTATGCCGGCCCATTAGGGTATTTTCCTGCTAAAATTAACATTCAAAATGGAAATGAAATTCAATAAATTACAATATATAAATCTTGGGCTAGATATTATTAAATATATGATAATATTATATAATATAATATAATATTATATTATTATATAATATTAAATATATTATAATATAATATAATACTATTATATTATAATATAATATAATACTATTATATAATAATATAATATTATATAATATATAATATATATTATATTATACTATATTGTATTGTAATATAATATATTATTATTACATTATATTATAATATTGACACCACAAGTCTTCTACTAAGATAATGTTGTGTAGAATATTCACATAATTTAAATTATAGTAGATAGACTAACAAGTATTGATGTAGTTCATATCAAAATTTAAAGATGCCACCTAGAAGGATGGATAGAGGCTGAAATTGTGTTTTAGAATTAATTGAGAAAATTTTCACTATGATTAGGAATATCCATATTTGGTTGGACATGATAGAAGAGGTATTATTAACCCTAAATTGGATGATAGTGATTGTGAACTTGATGATGTTGGATTAGAAGAAGCATTCATAGTTGAAGAAGAAAGAGACAAATATATAATAATAAAAGCACTTACAAGATTTGGTAAGAAAAGTGAAATGGATATACATAATTTCTCGAATAGTCTAGATCCTGAAGAATTGATTGATTGGATTAATGATCTTGAAGGATATTTTAAATGTGAGAATATTTATCATCCTAATAAAGTAAATTTTGGTAAGATAGATTTGAAATATTATTCTACAATCTAATGTAAGGAAACTCAATTGGAGAGAAATAGGAAAGGTAAGCCTAAAATTGAAAAATGGGAAATGATGGTAAATAAATGGAATTCTAAGTTTTTTCCTATATTTTATCAACTAGATCTACTAAATAGGTTACAAAATGTGAGATAGAAACACTATACCAAGGATCATTATAAGTTATCTATTAGAGTTGGTCATCAAGAAGGTAACCAAGAGAAGGTGTCTAGATATATATATTAAATAGTTGAAGGGGTTCAATCGAAGAAGAATTGAATATATTAACTATCTATTATGTTGATAAATCATATTAATTTCACTAAATCATAAAGATAACATAAATTTTAGATTTAAAAATAAAGAAAATAAGAGGGGAAGAAGCAACACATTTTCCAAAGGTAGGAACCATGGAAGTGGATGAGAGCTCATGATGATGATGATGATGCTAAAACAAAAGAAAGTATATAAAGTTAGTGCAATAAAAAATATAACTATAAAAGAAACAAAAAGGCATTTTTTTTGAAAAAGAAACATTGATATTAAAAGAATTTAGTAGTTTGGTTAAGGGAGAAAACATCTTAGGAAAGTTGAAATAGTTCACCAAATACCAGAACAAGTGAAAATAGGTTGGTACAACACAAAAAGTTAGAATAAAAACCAAAACCTCTGAGAAGTGGTGCAAACACCTTATTTTTACATAAGTGAGAATTCATGAGAGATGGACGAAAAAAGTATAGGTACATTTGGGCACATATATTAGTATACTGTCTAGGAAGATTTGGGAAACCTTAGAAGATGGCATTACATAGGATACCTTACAACATGATGATGGTTGATGACATTATGAGTATCAAGGGAACATGTAGAAATGTAGAAGTAAACTTAATAGGAATAAAGTGAAGGGTAATCTTTGATTTTATAGAAATGAAGGAGCATTTTGATGCATTTAGTGTTTTATTGAACTTGGAATATTTTGTAGATTGTAATGGAGTATTTGATTCCTAGAAAAGAAATAATATTTTCTAGGAAGGACCGCATAGTGCATATACTACTAAATATGGATATGAAAGAAACATATGTTGAAGAGATAGTCTATGAAAGAGATGTGAAATAAAAGAATGAATTTAGAGGTAGTTGGAGTTTGATTGGCATGAGATAAATGATTGTACACCTATATTATATCTGGGTGATGCTAGATCTCTTGCATTGGGATATTATGTGTTGGAAAATAATAACTCACTTAATGGTGTTTCAAGAGAAATGCTAAAGAGCCTACACTTAGAGCTAGATGTTAGTTCGAAATGGAGTTGTTAAGGATATTTTCCTTAGAGGAAAAAAAATCTCATACTCCAATCTTGTTCCACTTGGTACTAAATGATCTTATAGGTTTCCCACCTAGTTTTCAAATTAATTCTTGAGCTATGAATGTTAGTTCTAAGGACATGTTTGATGAGTAGATACATGGATATGATTTCTATTATCTACTTTTATTTGGTTCTTGATTTGTGTTGTCAATTTTTAGGATAATATGTTTGAAGAGTATAGGAAATGGTTAGTGTCTTTGGGTGTATTCCATTTTTGTGGGAACGGTTGTTTGATCTTCCTTCAATTTGAGAGGCTTACATTTATTGTTATTGTGTTTAACATTGGATTAGATAGCTAGATGTTGAAAAAAAAAGTTCTAAGAGTTTTGGAGGAGATCTCACTTATAACAACTTTAGCACATGTTGGTGTTGATAGAAGGACATGGTTGAATTTTCTATTGTTATATCTATGGTTTATTGTGTATCCTAGACATTTGGTTCATTTCATGCTAGAGTCGATATTTGTGTAGATTTTATCATTTGTTGTTAACATTCTTCATTATTTTTTAGTAACAATAAGGATAATTGGGTCTCTTTAATCTTTATTTTCTATGTGATTTGAAGAAGTTGGGAAAGCTATGGTGATCAAGGGAGAGATTTTTGTAGAAAATTTATTATAGGTTTGTATATCATTTTATGTTATTCAACACTATGTGATAAAGGATTTAGCCACATCCTTTATGTGAGTGCTAAGTGTAGATTCTTTGGATTATTTGGTCTTTTTTCGAACTAGGCATTGCCCATGTAGTGGGATTCCTAGGGAGGTATATGTGTTATTAGACTATGGTACATAGGTCTTTAAGTTTTTTTGTGTGTTTATGTGTCTCTTGTTGTTGGAAGTAGACTCTGTGCAAGACAATGAATATATAGGGACTTGTAAGTTTAGGTTTTTGGTTGAATATGTTGATAACAAATGGCCTACCTCTGATGTGTACCCTATTTTTGAGGTATGGCTAGTTAAATGTGTTATTAATATTTTTTTCTCACTATTTTAGAATTTTTTTAGTATTTGATAAATACTTGATCTTGTTTTGGAGGAGATGGAATTTGGTATAGATGTTTGGGTCAAAGCCTGATATTTAGAATGTGATCTTGGCTTGCTTTATATATTTCATACTTGGGCATGATAGAAAATAAAATTAGTTTTGTTGAGATGGTTATCACTTGATGGATGTTTTAGATGCTTGGTTGAGCCTATGAGCACATATGAGATAGTGCAACATAGTTATACTCTCATTAGTTCACCATTTATTGGTGTTCTCTTTTGCTCTTGGAATGTATATGACAAGAAAATGTTGGGATTAGGCGTGATAAACCTTGAAAGTTCTAATGCCCAGATTATTTAATTATTATTTTACCCACTTTATGCCTTGGTCATTATGCCATTTGTAATTTATATTTTAATTTTCCATTTACATATGCAAATATTTAAAAAAATATATATATTTTATGAATGATTTGTAAGAGCATCTATGAAAAATATAATGGTTATGACATATGTAAGAGTATGATTATAGGGAGTTACAAAGTAAATTATAAATCTTGACCATAATTATGATGTGTAAGAAGCATATATGACATTTTAAGAGGTGTAATAAAGCATTTTTTATGATGATTAAGAATTAGGTTATCCTTTTTGGACTTAGGAGCTATTATTTTATCTTCTAGTGGTTTTTTTAATCCTTTAGTGAAGTTGGATGTCCAAGCTCATGAGAAAAGTCTTGAAGCTTCTAGAAAGATGTTTGTAACTCTTGCACATATATCATGAGGTCTCCTTTACAGATTAACTATTGGGGACATCGTATTAGCTCACTTGGTTTATAATATCATTTATGATATATTGTATTTTATTTAATTATATATTGAGACCTTGGGATAATGGTAAGAAAAAGGAGAAGTGGGGGAGCTTTTGTATGGTTTTTTTGTCAAAATTTTGACAAACGTCGGGCACAAATTTAAAAAAAATATGAAAAGTACACATTAAGTACACATGTACCTAGTGATTCATCTAATTGTATGTCTTTCATCAGAAAGTTTCATCATATTTTGTAGTCAAATGAGTTAGTGTCTCTCTCCCTCTCCCTCTCTCTTAGGTCTCTCCCTCCCACCCCCTCTCCCTCCCTCTCTCTCTCTCTTTCAAGTCTCTCCCTCCTACCCCCTCTCCCTCTCCTAGGTATCTCTTTATCTCCCTCACTTACTCCCTCTATATCTCTTCCACGCCCTCTCTCTGTCTCACTCCCTCTATGTCTCTCCCTCTATCTCTCCCTCTCTCTCAGGTATCTCCCTCCCACCCCGTCCCTCTCTCTCTCTCTCTCTCAGGTATCTCCCCCCAACCCCCCTCTATCTATCTCTCTCTCTCTCACCCTCCATCTCTCTCCCATCCCTCTATCTCGGGAACTCCCTCTCCCTACCACCCCCTCTCCCTCTCTCAAGCCTCTCTCTCTTGCACTCCATGTATCTCTCTCCCATCCCTCTATCTCCCACTCCCTCTCTCTCCTACTCTCTCATCCCTCTCCCCCCACCCCTTTCTCCCACTTTTTCTCCCTCTCCCTCTTTCTCAAGTCTCTCCCTCCCACCCTCTCTCCCTCTCCCTCTCTCTTAGGTTTCTCCCTCCCACCCTCTCTCTCTCACTCCCTCTATCTCTTTAGTTGTTTCTCTCTCCCTCTCTCTCTCTCTCATTCCCTTTATCTCTTTGCATGTCTCTCTCTCCCTCTCTCTTAGGTATCTCCCACCCCCCCTCTCTCTCTCACTCCTATCTCTCTGGATGTCTCTCTCTTGTATTTCTCTCCCATCCCTCTATCTCCCACTCCCTCTCTCTCAGGTTTCTCCCTCCCATCCCCTCCCTCTCTCTCCCTCTCTCTCAGGTATCTCCCTCCCACCCCCTTCCTCTCTCTCTTTGATGTATCTCCCTCTCTCTCTCAAGTATGATTTCATATTCATTTAGGAATGTCATTGAAGCATTTGTGACTATAGGTTATACTTAAGAAAAGAACAACATCGGTTGTTGGTGCAAGTGTTCAGTGGTATGAGAAAGTAGCGAAATATGGGCCACATCACCATTGTAGGACGTTCAATTGATCTAGTTATATCATGCATGAAGGTGATAATAGATATGGTTTGAAGGTGTATGTCTGACATTATTCAGTTATTGGTCTTTTAATGATTTTTATGTGATTCCATGTATGAAATTGTTAGGCATTTGTAGGTTTCTTGTGGACCAAATTGTAGTGAGAGTACACAACAACATAGAGGCTACTACCCATGTGTTTCTAAGGGAGCAGGGGATGTACATGTTTTGAATCATTTTGGAATGCAAATAACTGGGCCACCTAAGGTGGATTGTAGAAAACAAACTAGGTAGAAGCTCCTTTTGTTTCTTCTTGTACAATATATTTCATGATATAGGCTACAAATGGGATGATTATTTCCCTGCATTTATTGCTACGATTATTTAGAAATGGGAGGATTTTTAAGATATTCTTCCATCACTATTGTAATATTTGTTATTGACTTAGTGCATTTTTTGATATACAAAAATTATGAAAAATTAATATATGCAAATGTGTATATTCCTTAATATATGCCTCAATTAAATGTGTACATTACATTTAAAGTTATCTTGAATGAAAAGTGTGTGGATTTATGATGAAATATGAAACAATTCCTTAATATATGCCTCAATTGGTTGTAATGGTTTATGCT